>CM045742.1:21515000-21607500 GCA_024760905.1 Plotosus lineatus
GACATCCAGACAGAATTAACTGCAAAGGGCAATGTAATTTACAAGAGGACATTAAAAGCCATCATGAATCCAATTACAGTAAAGGAGTATGTAGACGAGAAGAGGTTTTAAGTAAAGATTACAGAGTGGATAAAAGCATCCAAGAGAAGTCTAAGAGTGATGCCCAAAGGTCATTTACTGGTCTCAGAGAAGGCAATAAAAAGAGCAACGCTGAAGTTAAAGATACAGCAAACTGTGAAGTGGGCAGTAGAGATAAAAACTCAAAACAATTCAGAGGACATCAGATCGGTAAGGAGGACAGAGACAACAGGAACTCTAGACATAATAACATTACCAAACTTGAACATACTGAGAAAAGAGAAGATTTTCAAAAGAGGGTTTCATACAGAGATCACGGAAGAGAAAAACGAGGAGACAGGCCTGTCAGAAGGGGACAGGGGTGTCCTCATAGTTACAGAGCAAAGACCGGGAGGGATAGGAAACACTCAGTAGAAACAGACGAGGATATGGTTCAGATGGTTCATGAAGTAAAAACAAAATTGAAAGTTCAACCTCAGAGCTCTGGGAAACACAGAAGTGTAGCTGAGAAATCATGTGATGAGAGGACGATTCCAGAAAGTTCACAGGCATCGGTAATTAGAGGACCCAGAGAAGAAAGCCAATCCAGTGCCCCCAACACACCCATACGGCTTCTCGACCCCCACCTGCACAAAGATCTGTCCAGACCCTCTAAAGACAACTCTCTGGTGTCCAATCAGGGCCAGGTAACAGTTCAAGTCAATTAATACCACTTTCATTCATACTTGCATAGGGAGTCAAAATATTTCCTTATTAGTTAATTCAAGTTTATATTCAGGAGCCTGCTGGATTTTAATGGTATAATTTAAAGATTAACACAATCCTCAGGTGACTCCGAGGAGCCCACAGCACTGCACAGTAAATCCTCATTCTGAAACTAACACAGCGGCTAGCAATTGTAATATCACTCAGGTGAGAAACACCTCATTTCAGAATACTGTAGGTACCATGCTGAAAAATATGAAAACCTGTGTAAATAAGCAGCCTGACACATCGTCATTGCTTTACAGCAAGGAAAGAGAGATCACTCTTTCCCGAGCTTTGTGGATGGTAAGTATTTTATACTCTATCAAAGTTGAAATGCTATACTCCTATAATACAGGGATCCCTCGCTACTTTGTGCTTCAATTTGTGCGGCATCAGTGCATCGCGTTTTTTTTTTTTTAAATATATCATCGAATTAAAAAATAAGGAACTTAAGGAAGAATAATGGAAAAAGTTAAGGAAAATGCCACAAAACAAGGCCAATTATGCAAAAAAAACCCTAAACAAACACAAAACAAAAAACAACCCAAAACCTCCCATCAAAACTAGTTACATTTTTATGTGAGGTGTGCATCTGAGTGCGCGCATGCGCGCGTCTGTATGTGTGTGTATTTATATTTTATTTACATCCGATGCATTATTTTTTAATGCATATTTTTTATTATAAGCATTTATAGCATTGAAAATGTATTTATTGATATTATATAAACATACTGTATACATTTACGTATACGTCAGTTGGGGGGTGGGGAATCCTACTTCGCGGAATTCGGTGGTTGTGGGGGGATCTCGGTCCCAATTAACCGAGGAAAGTGAGGGATCCCTGGACTTGTAAAATAATGGCTGGAAGCTCAACAGTGCCTAATTTTAATTGCATTTAAAAAGCTCGTTTATATGTGAATTAATCAGCCATAACATTAAAAACATTATGACCTTCGAATCAACAGGGGATTTAATTAACATTGATTATTTCTTAGCAGTGATACCTACTAAGCAGCAGGATGTACTATAAAGATAACGAACATTCACTTTTCAAAGTTGATGCCTTGAAAGCAAGAAAAATAAGCAAGCGTAAGGATCCAAGTGACTTTGACAAGGAACACATTGTTATGGGTTAAAGATTGGGGTTTATTCATCGCCAAAATGGCGGGTCTTGTGGGTGGTTTCTGGTATGCGGTGTTAAGTATCTACCAAGGAAGATCCTGAAAATGGACAAGCAGTGAACTGGCAAGAGTGCCATAGGTACCGAAGCCTGATTGAAGCACATGGGAATGAAGGGGGTTTGATCCCGTGGAAGAGCTACTGTAGAACAAACTGCTGAAACTGTTAATATCACATATGATAGAAAGGATTCTGAACACAGTGCATTGCAGCTTGCTGGGTATAGGGTCACTTGGTTCTAGACCAGTCAAGTGGTGTTAATGTTATGGCTGATCAGAGTATTTTATTATTAACTTATTACTGGAAACACTATTACTGAGGATATGTGTCTGTTATGAAGTCCCAGGCCCATGTGAACCAGAGGATCTCATCGACGGGATCATCTTCGCTGCTAACTACCTCGGGTCCACTCAACTTCTCTCAGACAGAAACCCCTCTAAGAGTGTGCGCATGATGCAAGCTCAGGAAGCTGTGGACAGAGTAAAAGTACAGTCATAATATGTTTTAGTAAAGCTTTCAAAGCTTTAGGTACATATCTGCTTACTTTGTTTCCATTAATCTTGTAAGATGATATTACAAATCGTGGTTCATTTGAGTGTAGTGGTTAGCACATCCGCCTCACAGCAAGAAGGCTTTGGGTTGGAGTAATGGGCCTGGCATGTGCATTTGCATGTTCTTCACATGTTTGTTTGGATTCCCTCCAGGAGTTCTGGTTTCACAGTACAAGGACATGCACACCAGCCTTATTTGGAAATTTCAGATTGGCCCTAGGTGTGAATGTGAGGGTTCCCAAGTGGCACATCGACAAGGTGTGCGACTATTGACCCAGAGATTGCAAGTTTGAATCCAGATTCATGCCACAGCTGTCAGCCGAGCTTTCACGGGAGGGAAGGCTGGTAGACGCTCACTTACCTGTCACTCACAGCAATCATCAGCCAATCATGGGTGTCTGTGTACTGATGCGTATGAGGGGACAGATAGCGCTTTCCCTCACAGTGTGTTAGACCGTCCCCAAATACGCATGTATGCCGATTGAAAAGAGGCGGGTGGCTAGCATTGATTTTGTGCACGCCCATTTCCCCAGTTTCTGGTTGTCGTCTGATAGGGAAGGTAATACCTGATGGGTGGGAACTGGATATGACTAAATTATGAGAAAATGGGGGAAATCTGAAAAAAAAGATTGTGAGTATGAGTGGTTGTGTGAGTGACCCTGGGATTAACAAAGTCGGTTGGAATGGATGGTTCTGCAAATTAAATGATCAATTCACCCGCATTTATTTTGTTGGATGCTGTCAAAAAAAAAACCAAGCTTACTCTGACCACAAGATGTAGCCATAACTCTTCTCTTGTGTGTTTTAGTGCGCAGATAGAGAGAGCTCAAGCCCCACTGAGGTTGACCTCTTCATTTCAACCAAAGCCATCAAAGTGCTCAATGCGGACACACAGGTAGGAAAAGTTCTAATTCACATTACTCAGCATGTTTTCATTTGTATCAATGTAGTCTTTTAGGTAAGTAGCAATTAACCAAACTCTGAATTTCAGTGATTAATTCTTCTGTATGGGGCAGTGGTGGCCTGCTTACTGGTAAAGGTGCTGGATCACTGATCCTAAGGTTGGGAGGTTTGAGTCCCACTCTCCACAGGTTGTCACTGTTTCCCCCCAGTGCAGCTAATTGAGTTATCAAAGGCGGCCCATGTCGCTCACTGTCTATGGTGTGAGTTTCATAGAAAAGAACCATTGCTGACTTTCAACAAGAAGAGCTACATAGCCGTCAGTGTGTTTCTGCCCTGCGATGGCCTGGCGAGCTGTCCAGGATGTACTTTACCCTCGCTTGGAGTCGGCTGGGATGGGCACCAGCCTCCCCATGACTCTAATTAGGATTAAGTGGTTACAGAAAATGAATGAATGATTTATTCTGTATGTGGGTGGTGGAACAGGGAAATCCTTTGCATGGCGAAATACGGACTTTTTTTAACCTATATATTGGTCTGAATGTAAGAAAATATCTTAAAGGGAAATACGTTTCTTTCTTTGGATATATCTACGTCACAAGAAAAATTCTAGTATTTTAACGTCTGCTCATCCCACCAATCAAAATTAGAATTTACATTTAAAAATCCTATCATTGCAAACATTTTAAAGCTTTTATGTGAGTAGAACCTGAACTGAAGGCACGAAACTATCTAAAGACGTCATCATCATCACCATCATCATCTTCCACCTGATCCAGAATCGGGTCACGGAGGCAGCAACCTAACCAAAGAGGTCCAGACATCACTCTCCCTAGCCACTTCCTCCAGCTTTTCCAGGGGGACACCGAGGTGTTCCCAGACAAGCCGAGAGACATAGTCCCTCCAGCGTGTTCTAGGTCAACCCCGGGGTCTCTTCCCGGTTGGACATGCCCGAAACACCACACCAGGGAGGCGTTTGGGAGGCATTCTGACTAGATGCTCGAGCCACCTCAACTGGACCCTCTCAATGCAGAGGAGCAGCGGATCTACTCTGAGCTCTCCCCAGATGGTAGAGCTTCTCACCTTATCTCTAAGGGAGTGCCCCACCACCCGACGAAGGAAGCTCATTTGAGCTGCTTGTATTCGCGATCTTGTTCTTTCGGTCACTACCCAAAGCTCGTGACCATAGGTGAGGGTTGGAACATAGATCAACTGGTAAATTGAGAGCTTCGCCTTGCGGCTCAGCTCCTTCACCACAACGGACCGGTACAGGCTCCATTTAACAGCAGAGGCTGCAACGATCCGTCTCTCGATCTCCCGCTCTAGCTTTCCCTCACTTGTGAACAAGACTCCAAGATACTTAAACTCCTCCACTTGGGGCAGGACCTCATTCCCGACCCGTAGGGTGCATTCCACCCTTGTCCGACTGAGAACCATGGCCTCAGATTTGGAGATGCTGATTCTCATCCCGGCCGCTTCGCACTCAACTGCGAATCACTCCAATGAGAGCTGGAGATCCCAGCTTGATGGAGCCAAAAGGACAACGTCATCCGCAAAAAGCAGAGACGAGATCCGATAGCCACCAAACCGGAATCCCTCAATGCCTCAGCTGTGCCTAGAAATTCTGTCAATAAAAATTATGAACAGAATCGGTGACAAAGGACAACCTTAGCGGATGGCTGGTAGCAACGGGTCCGGAAAGCCACACTCCCTGAGTATGCCCCACAAGATAGTCCGAGGGACACGGTCGGAAGCCTTCTCCAAATCCACAAAACACACGTGGACAGATTGGGCAAACTCCCATGCCCCCTCCGAGATCCTGTGGAGCGTATAGAGTTGGTCAAGAGTGCTACGACCAGGACAAAAACCACATTGTTCCTCCTGGATCCAAGGTTCGACTATCAGTCGGATCCTCCTCTCCAGTACCCCTGCAGAGACTTTCTCAGATAGGCTGAAGAATGTGATTCCCCGATAATTGGAACACACCCTCCAGTCCCTCTTTTTAAAAAGGGGGACTTCCACCCCAGTTTGCCAATCCAGAGGTACTGCCCCTGCTGACCACGCAATGTTGCAGAGACGTGTCAACCAAGACAGTCCTACATCATCCAGAGCCCTGAGATATCCAGGGCAAATCTCATCCAACCCCAGAGCTCGACCACCGAGGAGCTTTTTGACTACCTCAGTGACCTCCACTCCAGTGATGGGCAGACCCCCACCCAAACCCCCAGGGTCTTCCTCCTCCACGGAGGGCGTGTTAGTGGGATTGAGGAGGTCCTCAAAGTATTCCCTCCACCTCTCGACAATATCCCCAGTCGAGGTGAGCAGCTCCCCACCTCCACTGTAAACAGTGTTTGTGGAGAACTGCTTCCCCCTCCTGAAGCGTCGGATGGCGGTCCAGAACCTTTTTGAGGCCAACCAATAATCACTCTCCAGGCCCTCACCGAACTCCTCCCACGCTCGAGATTTTGCATCTGCGACAGCCTCGGCTGCAGCACGTTTGGCCTGCTGGTACCTATTTGCTGCCTGAAGAGTCCCACAGGCTAATAAAACCCGATAGGCCTCCTTTTTCATCTGGACGGCCCTCTTCACCAGAGGTGTCCACCACGACAAGCACCGACGACCTTCCGGCCACAGCTATGGGCTGCCGCCTCAGCAATGAAGGCACGAAACATGGCCAATTCGGATTCCATGTCACCCGCCTCCTCTGGGACGTGGTTGTAGCTCTGCCGGAGGTGGGAGTTAAAGGCTTCTTGGACAGAAGACTCCGCCAAACGTTCCCATCAGACCCTAATTACACGTTTGTGCCTGCCAGGTCTGGAAGGCAGCTTCCCCCTCCATCGAAGCCAGCTCACCACCAGGTGGTGATCAGTAGACAGCTCAGCTCCCCTCTTCACCTGAGTGTCCAGAACATACGGCCAAAATCCGGTGACAGGACTATGAAGTCGATCATCGAACTGCGACCTAGGGTGTCCTGGTGCCAAGTGCACTTATGGGCACCCTTATGTTAGAACATGGTGTTTGTGATAGACAAACTGTGACAAGCACAGAAGTCCAACAACGAAACACCATTTGGGTTCAGACTGGAGAGGACGTACCTACCAATCACACAGGTCACACTATCATTGCCCACATGGGCGTTGAAGTCTCCCAAGACAACGAGTGAGTCTCCAGAGGGAGCATTCTCCAACACACCCCCTAAAGACTCCAAAAAGGGTGAATACCCTGAACTGTCATTTGGTGCATAAACACAAATAACAGTCAGAACCCTTCCCCCCACCAGAAGGCGGAGGGAAGCTACCCTTTCATCTACTGGGGAGAACCCCAGCATTTGGGCACCGAGACGGGGGGCAACAAGTATGCCCACACTGGATCGCTGCCTCTCCTCATGAGCAACTCCAAAACGGAATAAGATCCAGCCTCTCTCAAGATGGGTGGTTCCATAGCCCAAGCTATGCGTTGAGGTGAGCCCGACTATATCTAGTTGGTTTCTCTCCACCTCATGCACTAGCTCAGGTTCCTTCCCCGCCAGAAAGGTGACATTCCATGTCCCAAGAGTCAGAGTCAGTAACCGAGGATCGGTCCGACAGAACCCATGCCTTCGGCTGCCACCCAACTCACATCGCACCTTGCCCCCATGGCCCCTCCCACAGGTGGTGGGTCCATGGGAGGACAGACTCATGTTTCCTTTTCTGGCTGGGCCCAGTCGGGCTCCTCTAAAGACGTCACTGGAACACTCACTACATAAGGAACGTGCATTTAGTTACCAAGGTTTTAGATATTTTTAGAAAGATTGATTGCTTTTGCAGCTATGGTTTTTTTTGGATGTTTGTTTTGTTTTAAACTGGCTCCTTACCCAAGATTTTAAGATTTAAAAGGAGGTAGCCTCGGCAGGATTTAAAAGCAGTTTTGGATTGTTACCAAAATTCAGTCACATTGACACCTGACAAAATGTTTCAGCCCATCATGTCATGCTACCAGCATAGTGACGTAATACACATAGGTAATTCCTATATTTTTTAGCAAATTTTAAAAGATGGCATGTTATCTGACTTTGAATTTTTTCCAATGCAGGAAACAATGATAGACAATGCTCTTCGGACCATCTCCTACATTGCAGACATTGGAAGCGTGGTAGTCTTAATGGCTCGTCGACGAGTGTCGCAGTCTGCTGCACTTGACTGTAATGAAACCAGCCTGAACACTGCAGAGGAAAGGAAGCAGTATCGAATGATCTGTTACGTTTTTGAATCTGAGGATGTAAGTCAAGACTGTGTCACGATTACTGAATGATTCCATCATGTTGTTTATGTTATAGTTGAGGTACATCTTGTTTCTATATGTTCTCAAACAGTAATTTATGTTCACTGAAGTCTAAACAATTATTATAGTACAGTGGTACCTCGGTACTCGAACGCTTTAGAGGTTGAACAAATCGGAATTCAACCAAAAAAATCCAGGATTTTTTGTCCTGGAAGTCGACCAAAATCCAGAAGTCGAATGCTAAAAAGGCGCAAGAAAAAACGAGACCGAGAGAGTGAGGAAATGCACGCCTTCCGGAAGTCCGGAAGTTGTTGATACTATGTATCACCCTGATAAAGCTAGCTTTGTTCCGGGGAAGTCCAGAAGTTGTTGATACTATGTATCGCTGCAAACACCTTTAACGATGAGGTCATGAGCCACTTCCGTAAAGTTTTGAAAAGAAGGCAGAAACAAGCTATGGTAGAAATGTTCAAGAAAAGAAAGGGACATCCTGAAGAAGAGTCATCCACACCAAAGCCAGTAGCAAGAGAAAAAACACTTTTGGCTGATTCACGTGAAGCTGTTATGGAAGGGAATCCTCCTTTTCTCTCCCTCTCTGTTATGGAAGGGGATCCGCCTCCTCTCTCCCTCTCCAACATTTACGTATGCCAACTGTTCACCACCACAAAGGTAAAAATTCTTATCATTATTGTTGTTATGCTTTAACTGTACTGTGGTTTTTATTTTAGTGTGTTATGGTCTCTTTTGTGAGAGACTCTGGTTTTGGTGGCTCTAACGCTCTCTCGCTGAAGAGGGGCCTGGCTGTCACACCCGGGTGGAGTGCTAAGCACACATACCTGATTCCACTTAGCAATCACAGGGCTTCTCTAACAGTGACTACGATTTCCCCATGCTCTAGTGCCTTCCCTGTGAATAATAAAGCTGCTCCGTTTACATCATGCCCTGTCCCCTGCATTTTTTGGTCCTGCTGAATGTTCCTGGTGTCACAGAATCTTCTAGCCCTTCTGTGACACCAGGAACATTCAGCTGGACCCAAAAATGCATTAGACATGGCATGATGAAAACAGATGAGCTTTATTGTTGACAGGGAAGGCACTAGAGCACGGGGAAATTGTAGTCACTGTGAGAGAAGCCTGGTGATTGCTAAGTTGATTCAGGTGTGTGTGTGCTTAGCACTCCAGCCGCATGTGACAGCCACTCCCCTCTCCAACGAGAGAGAGAGAGAGAGCCGCCAAAACCAGAGTCTCTCAGAAAACAGACCATAACATAGCGTACTGTATTCAGTAATTTTTTCACTTAATTTGCGGTGCTATGGTATGAGTTATGGTACCATTAGCTTCTGTTCAAAAGAGGACGGAACGGATGAAGACCATTTACATTATTTGTAATGGCAAAAGTGGAATCGGAATTCAACCAAATCGGAATTCGACCAGCCGTCGGGAACAAATTATGGTCGAGTACTGAGGTACCACTGTACAAGGATCCCTCACTTTCCGCGGTTAATTGGGACCGAGATCCCCCCACGAACACCGAATTCTGCGAAGTAAGATCAAACCCCCCTGACTGCTGTATCCGTACATGTATATGTGTATATAATATCAATAAATAGATATTTAATGCTATAAATGCGTATAATAACAATTAAACATTCAAAAATAATGCATAAAATGTAAATAAGATATAAATACACATACAGATGCGCGCGCACACAGATGCGCACCTCACAAAAATGTAAGTAGTTTTGATGGGGGGGGGTTTGGGGTTTTTTTGCTTAACTGGCCTTGTTTTGCAGCATTTTCCTTTTTCTCCTATTCTTCCTTAATTTCCTTATTCGATGAATATTTAAAAAAAAAAAACGGAATGCACTGAAGCCGCATGAATTGAAGCGTGAAGTAGCAAGGGATCCCTGTATATATGTATATTTTATAACGCCATAAGTGGGCTAACGTTATGTGGTCAAAAATAAATGTTAAACCCATAATTTCTTCCCTTGTTACATCTTTTTATATTATTATTACTAATCTGTATAATTTTCATATTCCTGGTTGTGGATTATCTCAGTGCCACAGAGGCCAAGCTCGAAAAAGTGTATGATTATGTAATTGCCTCTGTCCTTACTTTCATGCCCTGATTCAACTTGACTGATGCAATTTCACTCAAGTATTCTTCAGTTTCTAAGCCTTCACTCTCCCTTCTTCAGGCCCAGCTCATTGCACAGTCCATTGGTCAGGCGTTTAGCATGGCCTACCAAGAATTTCTGAGAGCAAATGGGATCAACCCTAAGGACCTCAGCCAGAAAGACTACAGTGATATTCTTAATTCACAAGAGATGTACAATGATGATCTCATCCACTTTTCCAACTCTGAGAACTGTAAAGAGGTAAGGAGGAGTTAGTCACGGGTCATTATTTACAAAATAACAGTTTATTCTGTGGTGCATTCTTGCATTTGCCAACACACACACACACACACACACACACACACACACACACACACACACACACACACACACACACACACACACACACACACACACACACACACCGCCTCCCCAGTTGACCTTGAATTGTCTTTTTTCTTCTGGTAGCTGCACCTGCAGAAACAGAAAGGGGAGACTCTTGGGGTTGTGATAGTAGAGTCTGGCTGGGGGTCTATCCTGCCCACAGTTATCCTGGCTTGTATGCTGAACAGTGGTCCAGCTGCCCGTTCAGGGAAGCTCAACGTGGGAGATCAGATCATGGCTGTTAATGACACAAGTCTGGTGGGCTTACCTCTAGCCACCTGCCAGGGCATCATCAAGGTTTTTGTACATTCTCAAACACTCATGATGTGCTCAAATGTGTGCTTGCAATTTTTATTTAGATCCTCATAATTCTTGCTTGAAAACTTTCCTACCCTGTTACAAAGCCACATGTGAGAACAAAACATAGATTAAGTTACTTAAATATGAAATTCAGCAAATGAACAAAAATAAGTAACAGCTGAAGTGGTGGCCTATTGGTAGGATGCTGGCTTACTGTTCCAAACGTCGGGGGTTCAAGCCCCACTATCACTGCTTACTGCTCTCCACCCCAGCGCAGCTAACTGGGTTATCAATAGCTGGCCATGTCTCTCACTGTCTGCAATGAGAGGCATGTAAAAGAACCATTGCTGTCATTTATAAAGATTAGGCCACTGAGTTGCTATTATTGTGAAAATGAACGATAAAGCCCCATAAAGCTTATAATCAGTTTTGTAGCAGGAAACCACGAGGAGTTTAACTCCTCCTGGATGGGACACTAGTCCATCAGGATAGCTTGAGTATTTTCACTGGTACAGATTGGGGGATGGAGGCACACTTGTGGTTAAGAACTTACCAAAGAGTCTTGGCATGGTCAGGGTCTAACAGATATGAACCCACAACCACTAGATCCTGAGCCCAGCACACTAACCACTTAACCACCAGCCCCACAGAGTCACGTCGGAATTAAGCATCTTAATTGTTTGATGGAAAACATCTCGCTGTTGCTGGTACAGTCGGCCCCCTACTTACGAAGACCCCTGGGTATGAAATCCCTGGGTTACGAAGATCATTTTCCTAAGTTTTCGTCCCCAGGATATGAAAACAGCCCCCTCTTACGAAAAGAAATTCAAAATTCAAACGCGCCAATCAAAATTTCACAAGATACGCGAGTTGCTCTCTCATTGGCTGTCTCTCAACATCCTGCCCCGCTGGCCTCCCAGATAGAGACAGAAGGAAGCTTAACTGTTTAGTTTTTAGTTTAGTTTTTTAAGTTGTTTAATTCAGTGAATGTTTAATAAATGTGGGTGCATTTGAGCTCATCTGGAATTCCGATCCCTCAAGGAATCAAGTTAAAGTTGAGTTTGTCAAGCAGGGAATGCACTTTGAATTTCACGTCTTGTGGGCGTGGCCCGCAGCGCGTGCAAGATAGAGACAGACGGGGTGTGTGTGTGTGTGTGTGTGTGTGTGTGTGTGTGTTAATATAAAATGTTTAACGATGGTTTAATTAATAAATATGTTAATAAAATGGTTTAATATGTTAATAAAATGTTTAAATGGTTTAATAAATAATTTTCTTATACTTTTAACACCTATTTCATACAAAATTGGTGTCCTTTTATTATTTTTAAAGGGTTTATGGGGTTTATACAGTCCAAAGACTAGAGCTTTGGAACGAATTAGGCGTTTAACATGTAAAATGCGACCCCTACTGACGAAATTCCCGCTTTACGAAAAGGGCTCTGGAACAGATTAATTTTGTAGGACGGGGGCCGACTGTACTTGGTAACATAAACATGTTTAAACTCAAAATATGACTTAATGTGGCTTTGATCCCTTTGCTTTATGATACAGCTTCACAAGAAATTGGGCCGGTGGTGTAGTGGTTAGAGTGCTGGGCTCATGATCGGGAGGTTGTGAGTTCAAATCCCACTGAGACCCCCACTGTGCTAAGACCCCTGGGCAAGGTCTCAACCACAAGTGTGCCTCTGTTCACCCAGCAGTATAAATGGGTACCAGTAAAAATATACTGGGAAGGTAACCTGCGATGGACTAGCGTCCCATCCAGGGGGAGTTGAACTCCTGGTTGCTTCATGCTACGGCAACCGGGGATAAGCACCGGCCTGATGAGCCACTTGGCTCGGGTGTAAAAACCCAACAGACTTACCTTACCTTATCATCACAAGACATTAATCATAAAGCAATCAAATCAAGCCAATTTATATGGATACCATGATAAACTATAATTTGCATATTAATCCCAGGTGTCTTCCACAGTTCTGGAAATGTCACGCTTGATTCTTTATTTGCATTTAAATCACAGTGGCCTTCATTATATTTTTGTCTGAAAAGTGGACTCTTATACATAATATGCTGCTTTCTTTATTGACACGCAGTACTAACATCTTTTTATGTAACATTTTATATTGTGCTGTTAAACTATTCATTCATTTTCTGAACTGCTTAATGCTAATTAGGGTCATGGGGAGGCTGGCGCCCATCTCAGCCTACTCTGGGCGAGAGCAGAGTACAACCTGGCCTATGCAGCCTACTCTTGATGAAAATCAGCAATAGTTCGTTTACATGCCTCTCAGCACAGACAGTGAGAGACATGGCCTGCCTTTGATAACCCAGTTAGCTGTACTGAGGGCAGACAGTGACAAAGTGTTGATAGTGGGGTTTGAACCATCGACCTTGAAATTAGTAATCCAGCACCCTTCCAGCAGGCCACAACTGCCCCATAGGTTTAATAACGATAATAAATCTATCCTTGATAGAAAGGTGACAGAAAATATAATGTGCCACAATTAGCTACATATGAAGCTGTGTTGCTGCAAACAAAGTGCTCATGCTTGGCCCATGTCCATCACTGGAAGTGCTTACAATGGGCATGTGAGCATCAAAAATTGGACCATGGGGCAACGAGTGAAGGTGGACCGGTCTAAAGATTCACGTTTTCTTTCACATTATATGTACACCTGGGTGCACGTGTGTCGCTTTCATATGGAAGAGACAGCAACAGGTTGGAGAAGGAATGCCAGCAGATGCAGTGGGATATTCTGGGCAATGACCTGCTGGGAAACCTTGGATTCTAGAGTATTCATGTGTATGTTACTTTGACATGTACTGTCTACCAAAATTGTGTTTCAGACCAAGTACTCCCGTTTATAATAATGGTATTTTTTTAAAACAATCCTTTTGGCAGGATCGTGCACCATCATTGGACAAAAATTGTCCAGGAATGCTTTGGGGGGGAAATTGGCCACCAAATTCCCCATATGTAGGATTTACTGGATAAACAAGTCCAAACTATGGAATTAAAGGATGTGTTTCCATGCCTTGATGGGTGCCATGCCTGTTTTGTTGGGTCAAGTGGGACCTACAAAATAAGAGACAGGTGTTTCTAAGCTTATTGCTGATGTGTATATGAGGATATTGCTAGGCCCTGTAGCTGTATAATATTTCTGTACTTTGCTACTTTTATTTGAGTGTGTGTGTGTGTGTGTGTGTGTGTGTGTGTGTGTGTGTGTGTGTGTGTGTGTGTGTGTGTGTTTATTTCAGGGCTTAAAAAATCAGTTACAGGTAAAGCTAAGTGTCGTAAGCTGTCCTCCTGTGACCATGGTGCTGATCAAGAGACCAGACCTGCAGTACCCTTTGGGCTTCAGTGTACAGAATGGCATAGTGAGTCCACTTTAATTAGAAGGAAAGAGCTTGAAAACAGCATGATGCTTTTTTGTGTGTGCATAAGTATGCTCACAATTATAGATTTACAGAAATACATTGTTTTCTTTACCGGTATAAAATAACTCTTTTCAGATCTGCAGCCTGATGCGAGGTGGAATAGCAGAGCGTGGTGGAGTGCGTGTGGGTCATAGAATCATTGAGATTAATGGACAGAGTGTAGTCGCTATGGCTCATGAGAAAATTGTCCATGCCCTCTCGGTGTCTGTCGGAGAGGTTGGTGTGATCTTTTATGATTTAAAGTCAAGCTTCATGTGTATCTGTTGCTTTGCTTGAGACTCACAATGCTTGATCTCTTATTGACAGATTCATATGAAAACCATGCCAGCTGTTATGTTCAGACTGCTAACTGGACAAGAAACCCCAATGTACATTTAACGGAACTGCTGGTGTTCGACAGGCTCTGTGATGCTCTACCCTGCCTGTGCAACTCAAATTTTTTTTGCATACATTAAAAAAAAACAAACAAACAAAAAAAAACAATCTAGATTAAGGACTTCTTTGGCTTGTTCCCCTGGAGGATCTCCCAACTGTTTTACGTAGATTCCTATAATAGACTGTTTCCACACCCTTCTAGATAGGCAACTACGAACCATCCAAATATCCATCTTTCCTTATATGTGTAGTTTTACGGTGTGTCGTGTAAATACAACCTCCTTGTTGCTAATATACTAGATTATTAAATTAACACCAGTATATACAATAGGAAGCTGACATCAGGCCTATTACTTATGTATTCATCCTCTTCAGTGCTATTACTGTGTATGCTTTTGTCATATAAAGAGAAAACTAAGGGCAAGCTATTTTTATTTCTCTTTTGGGAGCATGGTCTGTGTTAGAGTATTAAACAAGGTATTTTATTCTATAGTATAAGTACAAGACTCAAAATAAATGAGGTTTGTAGGGCTCGTCAGGGCCATGGTAGTTGACTGAATTTTCTGACTGGTAGTCTTCTCTTGGTTTTAACTTCAGGGGGAAACAATGCATGATTGTGTTCTGTGCAGGTGAGCTTTAGCTTATAGAATGTCAACTCACCTCTGTCAGACCTAGAAAGAAATACAGCTCTGCTCACATCAAGGCTGCCCTGACTGCTGTATTTCACCTGCTTGCTCTGTGTTGCATGATTTATATATATATTCTAATACTTTAATTTATTTTTAATGCTGTGTATATAGTCAACATGTTTATCAGCTGAATTGTATTTACTAAAACTGAAATCTTTTAATATTTACGAAGTTTCATCAACGAAACTGAGAATGATGCTGTTCATGCTCACATACATACATTGATGTTTCGTTCATTTCAGTTATTTGAGCAGAATCACCTGACTTCCAAAGTATTTACATTCTGATTAGAATATATTCATAACACCCATGATATGACACATTGAGTTAATTTAAATTTCATTATACTGTATTTGAATCTGTGCCTTCGACTTTCGACCTAAAAAAACTGGAAAAAAGAAAAAACTACCAAATACAGTCGGCCCCCAACTTATGAAGACCCCTGTGTACGAAATCCTCGGATTGCAAAAAACATTTTCCTGAGTTTCTGTCCCTGAGATACGAGACAACCCCCTCTTACGAAAAGAAATTCAAAATTCAAATGCGCCAATCAAAACTTCACAGGACACGCGAGTTGCTCTCATTGGCTGTCTCTCAACATCCCGCCCCGCTGGCCTCCCAGATAGAGACAGAAGGAAGCTTCACTCTTTAGTTTTTAGTTTAGATTTTTAAGTTGTTTAATTCAGTAAACATTTAATAAATGTGGGTGCATTTCAGCTCATCTGGAATTCCGATCCCTCAAAGAATAAAATTAAAGTTGAGTTTATCAAGCAGGGAATGCGCTTTGAATTCACATGCGCACGCGTGAGAAAGAGACAGAGAGAGAGAGAGAGAGAGAGAGAGAGAGAGAGCGAGAGAAGGACTAATGCTTTAGTTTTTAGTTTAGTTTTTTAAGTTGTTTTAATTCAGTAAATAGTCAAGCAGGGAATGCGCTTTGAATTCACGGCTTGTGGGCGTGGCCCGCAGCGCGCACGCGAGAGAGAGAGAGAGAGAGAGAGAGAGAGAGGTGTGTGTGTGTGTGTTTATAAAAAATGTTTAATAATGGTTTAATTAATAATTTTCTTTTAATTTTAACACATATTTCATACAAAATTGGTCTACTTTTATCATTTTTAAAGGGTTTATGGGGTTTATCCAGTCCAAAGACTGGAGCCTTGGAACGAATTAGGCGTTTAACATGTAAGATGCCACCCCTACTTACGAAATCCCCGCAATACGAAAAGGGCTCTGGAACAGATTAATTTCGTAAGTTGAGGGCCGACTGTATTTTAATCTACATTGATGCTGCTCTATTAATCTTATTA
The DNA here is from genome assembly GCA_024760905.1 of Plotosus lineatus. NCBI lineage: Eukaryota > Metazoa > Chordata > Actinopteri > Siluriformes > Plotosidae > Plotosus > Plotosus lineatus. The sequence continues at coordinate 21,531,325 of CM045742.1, forward strand.
ATTATAAAAATGAGGAAATATTATTATTATTATTATTATTATTATTATTTTTATTTCATAATTATTGGACTTAATAATAATTATAGAAGAACAATGATGATGATGATAAAGATGATGATGATGATGATGAGAATAATAATAATTAACCACTGCTACATACTGTGTTTATTTGGCCTTGGAAGAGTTTATAAAAGTGAGGTTAACGTTGGGAAATTCTGAGACCAAGAGAAAAGGAGATGGTGCAAATCTGCAGGGTGTTCTGAGCGGTGTAAAAAAATCAACCCTCTTTAAACCAAGTCACTTTCTAACTGTGTAAAATTATTTCCCTCGCAAAATGTTAATTGTGGGCCAATATATGAAAAATAAAATGTAAAAAAAAAAAAAAAAAACATTTTTTTTTGGGGTTAGGCTGTTTAACCCTTTCACTGCATATAAGCAGATATGTCACTCTGGTAAATAAAGGGTTAATATAAAGCTCACAGGCACAGTAGTTTTCTGCATTGCCAAAAAAAAAAAAATGTTCTACACTAATATTTTGTTGGATCTCCTCCAGCCTTGATTCCAGCATGTGATCTCCATGGCATTGTTGCTCCAGTTGGTCAGGTCTAGGCTCAGCAATATTATGTAGCAATAAAATGAAGTCCACTGATGATCTGAATGTATTGAATGATCAGCTTATCCTGTCAATCCACTTTTTCTTCCTTGGGCACGGATATTAAAACTACCTCACAGATAGTGAAAGTGCTTCGGGGAGCATGAGAAATCATTTTCATATATGTACCAGCACCCCAGAGTCCTGCCCTTGACCCTGTTGAATGTCTTCAGGATGAGCTGGAGGAGACCTTGTGAAGTGTTTTGATTATCCATCATTGAAATGTGAACCCAACTGTAATCCTGATATAATCAAAGCTAAAGGAGCTCCAACAAAATACAGTATAAGAGTGCAGTGTATATCTCTCTCTAGGGGGTAAGTCTGTTGGGTTTTTACACCCGAGCCTAGTGGCTCATCAGGCCGGTGCTTATCCCCAGTTTCTGTAGCATGAAGCAACCAGAAGTTCAACTCCTCCTGGATGGGATGTTAGTCCATCACAGGTTACCTTCCCAGTATATTTTTACTGGTACCCATTTATACTGCCGGGTGAACAGAGCCACACTTGTGGTTGAGACCTTGCCCAGGGGTCTTAGCACAGTGCGGGTCTCAGTGGGATTTTGAACTCACAACCTCCTGATCATAAGCTCAGAACTCTAACCACTACACCACCGGCCCTGCTGCAGTGTATGTAGTACATGCAAATTCATATTGAAATAATGGGATTAAAAAAACATCGCATTTATGTCAATGTGAGAGTTTTGGTATGGAGTACACATGCGACTATAACACTGCGATTATAATACCTGCAACATGGAGACTGTCTGATGGAAGTGATGCACACTGTCAAGTGAATTATCCACCTGTTTCAAAACTAATTATTCCATGCATTACATCTAGTGAATACAGTGCATATATAAGATTATTTTACTTCCTGAAGTTGCCAATGAGAGATGATTTTACTACTACTACTACTACTACTACTACTACTACTACTACTACTACTAATAATAATAATAATAATAATAATAATAATAATAATAATAATAATAATAATAATAACAACATTAACAACAATGAGCAGTGGTGGCCAGGTGGTAAGGTGCTGGATTATTGATCCCAATGTTGGGAGTTCAAGTCCCACTGTCAATGACAGACACTACTGCGCCCCACCCTACACCGCACCCCCACCCAGTGCAGCTAACTGGGTCTTCAAAGGCTGGCCATGTCTCTCATTGTCTGTGGTGCGAGGCTGCAAAAAACAAACATCACTGACCTTTGTAAGGAGTAGGCAGCATAGCATTCAGTGTACGCCTGCCCTGTATTGGCCTGGTGAGCTGTCCTGGGTGTACTCTGCCCTCACACAGACTTGGCTGAGATGAGCAGCAGCCTTCCCAGAACCTTAATTAGGATTAAGCGGTTTAAAGAATGAATGAATGAATAATAATAATAATATTTTTGAAACTATACCAATAGAATTAATATGTGGATGGGAACTCATCATCCACAGTAAGAGTGGAATATTATGTATTATTAATTTGATTGCTCTGTAAACAATGTTTTTTCTATGTATTTATTTTTAACAAGTTAAAAATATGTTTATACATATTTACACAGAAACATATAGTGCATCTCTAAATACTGTATTAGAATATACTCTCTAATCTTTTGAGATGCAGCTTATATAAAGTTACAAAAGAAAAATTTACATTTATATTTACAGTAAACTCCAGCAAAAAACAAACAAACAAACAAAAAAACAATACTTAATTCTGTAGGATGTGCAATTTTCAAGTACATGTAAAGTAAATGACAGACTCATTGCCATCAGTTGATTTCTCAAAGTTTCTGTGGAGACATATAAAGTACAAGATTTTAAGAAGTTAAATGTTATTCATTTATGTACATTTTAGATTTACGTTTTATATAATTCTACATGACAATACTTGTTTGATAAGGATTTGGAGACTTACAGTTAAATAGGAGATCTGCTCTGATTCTTGATTCGGTCTTTTTACAGTCACATCTTCTAAACTTATTCCTCCGAGGAAGCTGTTGTTGATGTAGCCCTCTGACACTGAGTACACATCATTATCCTCGTCCTCATCCACCCCGACACTGAAAGCTTCTCTTATCTTCTCTGGGATTAGGCAGTCCATCAGAACCACTGCAACACCAATTACTGCACACAATAAGCCTGTAAACCAGAAGAGTGTGTTCAGGATATGTGATTTTCTCAGTTGTCATTTACTTTCCTCACTCATTTCCTGAATCATTTAATCCTACTAGGGCCAGAGGAAGGCAGGTGCCTATCTCAGCCAACACTGGATGAAGAAGATCTACACCATAAACAGTTTACCAAACCATCACATACCGCAACTGACACAATCATTCACAGTCATGCTTAGGGGCAATTTGGAAACAGAGGTTAGCATAATGGGTATATTTTTGGACTGTTGGAGAAAACCAGAGTAGCCAGAGGAAACTAACACAAGCATGGGACAAACATCTACTCTTACTCTCCACACAGAAACCTGGGAATCAAACCCTGGAGCTTGCTGTGAGGCGGCCGTGCTAACCACTACACCACCGTGTCTCCCGGGTTGTGATTTACAGTATGCGTTTTCTGAACCGCTTAATCAGAATTAGGGTCGTGGGGAGGCTGGTGTCCATCTCAGCTGACTTTGGGTGAGGGCAGGGTACACCCTGGACAGCTCGCCATGCCATTGCAGGGCAGAAACACGCTGACGGCTATGCAGCCTACTCGAAACTCAGCAATGGTTCTTTTACTACTGACTGTGAGAGACATGGCCGTGTTTGATAACCTAGTTAGCAGCACTGGGGGGGGCAGTGACAACCTGTTGAGCATGGGGCTTGAACCCCCAACCGGGGGATCAGTGATCCAGCACCTTTACCACCAGGCCACCACTGCCATGATTGTGATTTATAATGTGCTTTATCTCATTATCATTTCCTGTAGTCTCCAACACTTAATGTACCAGAAACACATGTATCACTGCATGACACAGGATACATACCAGTAGCTATAGCTAACCAGAAGGAATGGCTATATTCCGGTTCGAAAGATGCTGTGCCTATAGAGAAGCTGCATTGTGGGATGCTGTATATTGTTGAAAAGGAGGCCAAGGAGAAAACGATAAAAGCTGCCGTTGCAAGCATCATGAAACCAGCATAGAGGATGACGGGCATTGAGAAGAGGATGTTGGACACTATCCAGCAGCAGAAAGCCGTCCTGTGGGAAACAGTGAGAGCGACACCATTCTTTACTGTATCTGTTTGCATTTTGTTGAATAGGCCTTGTTTCTACTTTCTGAAAAGGGTGTCAATGACCAAGGTGCCTTACCACAGTGTGGCAGAAGCAAATTTGCCTGAGTGCTGATACTGATAGATGAGACTGCACGGGCTGTTGAGAGTGAATTTCTCAGCAACATATAGGATGGGGCTGGGAAGACCTTTTTCCAGAGCATTAGAATATTCATCATCTACGACACCGGTCCATGTGAACATTTCATTGTAGTCTATGGTCTCATTGAACTGTACTACAGGATCTCCTGCAGGCACAGAAGTCAAAATGAAACATACAAAACTTCCTTTAATCCAGTGCTTCTCAATTATTTTCTCTGGCGCCCCCTCTAGGAAGAAAAAAAAACATTTCCCCCACTGCCCAGTGAGCGACTATAAATAGTATTATTTGTCTATAAAATTGTTATTAGTACACCTCTGCATAACATTGTATCTTTATTAACATTAAAAATAAAAAGAAAGAAATATAGTTAAACTTACAATAAAGAAAAACATCATTAACTTCATCAATGTGCCTAAAATTAAAAAAATACATCCTTATTTTAAACTCCAGGGCAGTGATGGTCTAGTGCAGGGGTCACCAACCTTTTTGAAACTGAGAGCTACTTCTTGGCTACCAATTAATGTGAAGGGCTACCAGGTCAATACACACCTCTGAAATTACAAATTTGGCTCAAATTACCTTTAATTGTGTTACTAATAATAATTAATGATATTCATCTATGTGAAGATTTTGATTTGATTTAAAAATACAGTATATTCAGAACAATTAGATGCAGTTCAATGGAGAGTGGCACTATGGCGCTGTGGGCCTGTCCTAACAGGTCCGCGGGCAACTTATATTGTCCTTGCGGGCTACCTGGTGCCCACGGGCACCACGTTGGTGATCGCTGGTCTAGTGGATAGGGTGCAGGATCGCTGATCCTAAGGTTGGGGCTTCGAGTCCCCGCAGGGTTGTGACTGTCCCCCCAGTGCAGCTAACTGGGCTATCAAAGGTGGGCCATGTCTCTCACTGTCTATGGTGAGAGGTTCATGTAAAAGAATCATTGCTGATTTTCGTAAAGAGTAGCTGCAAAGCCATCAGGGTGTTTCTGTCCCTTGCTAAAGGGTTGTGACAGGAAGGGCATCCGACGTAAAAACCTCTGCCAAATCAGATGACTTGCTGTGGCGACTCTCGAGAACGGGAAGAGGCTGAAAAGAAGACATCCTTATTTAAACTGATTCAACTCTCCGTTTCTCGCCACCTTTCTCTTTGCTCCTGTTCGAAAATTTTTCCATGTTGTTTCTTGAGGGGTTGTTTACTGCACTTCATATTGTTTGCTCGTGCGAAAAACCGCCACACCATAGCGCGACAATGAGAGCGTCACTGCCATCTACTGGAGTTGATGTGCAATTACATTTAACGATTCCAGAAAAGCATGTTCATGAGCATAACCCCCCCCCTCCCCCCGGAGGGGGGGCAACTATTTGAGAAGCACTGCTTTATCCTAAAGTAATTAACTTTCAACCAATCAGCTGAAGTGCACAATTCCTAAGCAGCAGCATTCAAACCCACTGAACAGGAAATGAAAACAGCCATCAGTTAAAATATTATGAGAATATTTTAAATAATCAAGTCATTGCAAGTCATCTGAGACTGAATAAAAATTACATAGTGGAATGAAATGAAATAGCCACATAAAGTGCATTAAATAATTAATTCACTTGCTTAAGTTTTTACAAAATATGACTTCTTTTCTACACATCTAATCTATTACAATATATTGTATGGGGGAAAGGTGTACAGTATTTTCAAGAAAGTTTTATTTAACTGACCTCTGAGTGTGATGTTAATTCCATACAGGCCCACATGTAGACCCACCTCAGCATTCACTACAACATTACTGAAGGACTTGTATGTAGTGTTGGCCTTCAGCCTTCCTTCAGCCCAGTCACCAGTGAAGTTGAGAGCTTACACCAGGAAGAAATAACTCGTTCTCAGTCAATTTCAGTCTCTTAAAGCAGGATTTATACAGGAATCACAAGTCGTTATTATGGGTCATTATTCAGATTTACTCACCAACTATAACCACTCCTATAAATAAACTAAGAATTATCCTGAGTGTCCAAATAATCCTCTGGAAAAATAAAACAAAGTTTAAAAGGTAAGATTTTCTTTTAATATGGTGTCTTAAAAGCTGAAGTATGTGTAAGGGTGTTGTTTATTGGAGTTTGTATTTGAGAGCCCTTACCGATCTGCCACGTATTCCTGGCAAAATGAGCAGCAGGATGACAAGCAACGTCAAGAAAACTAGAATGACAGCAAGCAGGCTGCCGCTGAATATAAATGAGGTCCTTTGTAGAGGGTAGAATGGGTAAATGTCATCGTAGAAAGTCATCTTTCCTCCAAATCTGTGCACTAATGCTGAAAGCACACAGTGAGGAGAGGAGCTCAGTTACCGGTCGATGCTCAGATAAGAGCCTGCTTTAACCAGAGCGCATCTCTACTTCATAATGGCTTCCAACATATCTTGGGAAGTTATCTACAGGTGCATATACAGTATGCATGTGTCTTGTGTTTTTCATTCTGGGAAAGGATTCAGCTACAATATTTAAAAAAAAAAAAACAGGTTTGAAAAAAAAAAATCTGTGCAAATTCCCTTTATTATAATAATAAATGACGTAGACCTGATTCTGTCAGCTTAGAAATCCTGATCCTTGGTTGTCTTTAACTTATGGCATTCACCTGATAAACATTTTAAACAAGAGAAAAGTTCTATTTAGGTTAAATGTAATCGGTGTAGTACTCTATCTTACCTGTAAGTGCAAGGAAAAACGCAAGGTGCGCACAAAACGCGCAGAATAGTCGCAGTCCAGGGGGAATTGGCTCTCCACGGCGGTCAGCATCTTTTATATCCTTACACCTCCCAGTGTTCACCTTCATTTGCATGGATGACATGTTGAAGAGCGGAGGTGTTAACCTGCATTGTCCATGCCTTCTCTGATAAATCTGGCACTTTGTTTCAGCCGCGCGTACTTTGGATTTGCGTCTTTCTCACTCGCTGCGCTTTTTTTTTTTTTTTTTTTTTTTTTTTTGTGCTGCCCTCAGGTAACAATCCCCAGGCTCTCCCAGTTGCGTCACTGACCTGCTTCTTGGGTTCTTTTATTCTGAAGGAAATTGGCATTTCGTGCATATTTCCTGTGAGTGATATCAAGCTGAGGTTCCTCCACTCCAGGGTTCTCCAGATCCCAGGAAGCTCCTCTGCGTCTTTCTCCAGCATGGAGCCGCACCAGAGCGCAGGCTGGACGCTGATCGCGCTGTTTCCGGCTCTCTGTGCAGCAGGTGAGCGAAGTCAATAATACTAATATAATCAAAAAGTTAAAAAAAAAAAAAAAAAAAAAGGTGAACCTGACACCCTCTAGTCTTATTTTGTTTCTCCATAATGGTTGTTCTTCAGTGAGATGATCCTGGTACAGATTAAATGTATATGTATAGATTTGGCTCATGCTGTAGTGGTTTTCCATGCAGCCTGAAACATATTGTATGAATATATATTTACTTATTATATAGTTTGTATATAAGCAAAACGCTTTATGAAATATATTTTTTAAAAATCACATAATAAAATAAATGTTTTCTAGTGGATCTTGATAACAGAGTTCATTTCATGTAATGCTTAATCCTAATTAGGGTTGCAAGGAGGCAATGAATCCAGAGTACACCCTGGACAGCTCGCCAGGCCACTGCAGGGCAGAAACACGCTGATGGCTATGCAGCTACTCTTGTCAAAAGTTAGCAATGGTTCTTTTAGAGCCTCTCACCATAGACAGTGGGAGACATGGTCGGCCTTTGATTACCTGGCCTTTGTTAAAGGCACTGGGGGGGACAGCAGTGACAACCCAGGGAGAGTGGGGCTTGAACCCACAACCTTAGCATCAGTAATCCAGCACCTTACCCCCAGGCCACTGCTGCCAGACAGTATTCATTTGTAAGCTAAAATAGACCAGCAGGTGTGCTGAAAGGGAAAAGCTCCTGGAATACATAAATCCAGGAATACTCCAAACCATTAATGTGAACCGGAGACATTCGTGTTATCATATAGACCAGGGGTCACCGACCTTTTTGAAACCGAGAGCTACTTCTTGGGTACCAATTAATGCGAAGGGCTACCAGGTCAAAACACACCTCTGAAATTACAAATTTGCTCAATTTACCTTTAATTATATGTTATCATTAATAATTAATGATATTTATCTATGTGAAGATATTGATTTGATTTAAAATATATTCAAAAAAATTAGATGCAGCTCAATGGAGAGTGGCGCTATGGAGCTGTGGGCCTGTCCTAAAACTAGCAGTGAACAGGTCCGCGGGCAACTTATAGTGTCCTTGCGGGCTACCTGGTGCCCACGGGCACCACGTTGGTGATCCCTGATATAGACCCTCTGGCTAATAGTGAATGATGAGTATGGTACAATAAAAATTGCAAACCTTCAACATTTTAGTGAATGGTACAGTATATGCTTACATTCTAAGTCCGAAGAGCCACTTTGTGATGCCAGGCATCAGCATGCCCACCCCCCACCTTTGCCTGAAGCCCAGGTTACATCGCACCCGACCAAAGTGACCTAGGTATTGGGCCTACAAGATGGTAGCTTCCCATGGCTTCTTCAGACTAAGCTCAGTCAAAGCCTAAAACTAAGGCTCAGCCATCAAGCATTCTCTGGCAAGCTAAACCCCACCCTCACCCCAGGCCTGGCTCTAAGAGGATGTCCTGATTTCTCTTTTCCATGAGCGGGTGATGAATCTTCTTGGCGCCATTCTGTCAAATTCTTTGAAACACCCTTTTCTGTCCTTCCCCTCCCTTGAGACCCCTTTGCCTTGGGTGACCCTACCAGGGGCTGACTAGCTCACAAGTTCATAGGGTACTCAAACCCTTCTGTCACATTAAGGTAGTGATTCATCAGAGGGAGTCAAGCATATATTTAAATTGAAAATTCAAATAAGTGGCACTCGATAATGAATGTGAAGGACATATGTGTAGGTCTTGCAACATAACATGAATGAAAACCACTATTTTTAGCATCACGTTTTAGCATAAGAAACGACAAGTAAGCTGCCTTTTATCATTCTATCCATGATAGGTTAGCACATGTGACTGATAGGACTTATAGCCACACCCCTATTTTCGCACCTCTCTGTCTCTTCAGCAGTGCAATCTAAACAATTAATGGACCGCACATTCTAGTGCCAGTCTACTACAAAAACAGAATTCAGAAAGGAGCCATCTTGGTGAGAGCACTTGACAATTACGGTATAAAGATTATATGTTGGTAGCCTGAAAAGATGGAGGCACTGGAACACAGTTGTGCATTTGAATGCAAAATGGAAAAGAAGAAGAGAGAAGCGGGGAATGAACAGAAGCAAACAGATTTTTTTTGTGAAAAGTATATCTATGCCTTGACATGTAGTGGTTTGCACGTCTGCTTCACAGGAAGAAGGTTCAGAGTTTGGGTACTGTGCTCGCTTGGGGTGTTTCTGTGTACATTTTGAATGTTCTCCTCGTGCCTGCCTGGGTTTCCTTTCACAGTCCAAATGTGCCATAGTTGAAAATATTAGTGTGAATGATTGTGTGTGTCCCTCCTGTAATGGTCTGCTGAGATGTTCAGGATGTACACTGCCTTCTCCCAGTGTTGACAAAGATAGGTTTGAGCCTCCCTTCGACCCTAGAAGGATTGGGCAATTCAGGAAGTAAATAAAGGAATAATTTCACCCTCCTTTATAGTATACATAGTTATTTAACTTTTATACAAATTTAGTATTAATTTATGAAATTCGAATGGTGGTTGAGGTTTTTTTTTTTTTTTGGCTGCCAATTGTTCATTTTCTGTAACCGCTTAATCCTAATTATGGTCGCGGGGAGGCTGACGCCCATCCCAGCCGACTCTGGGTGAGGGAAGAGTGCACCCTGGATGGCTCGCCAGGCCATCGCGGGGCAGAAACACACTAACGGCAATGTAGCCTATGCTTGTCGAGAGTCAGCAATGGTACTTTTACAGCCTCTCACCATAGACAGTGAGAGACATGGTCATCCTTTGATAACCCAGTTAGCTGCACTGGGGGGGGGGGGGGGGGGGCAGTGACAATCTATTGAGAGTGGGGCTTGAACCCCCAACCTTAGGATCAGTGATCCAGCACCTTTACCACCAGGCCACCACTGGCAATTGTATTGTTCAAGTTCGGTTCAGTTGCACAACTGTTACTGGCACAAAGCAGCTTAACATTCATTCATTTTCTGAACCACTTAATCCTAATTAGGGTCACGTGGAGGCTGGTACCCATCTCAGCTGACTCAAGGCGTGGGCGAGGTACATCCTGGACAGCTTGCCAGGTCATCGCAGAGGCGACACTCAAACAAACATTCAAACTTATGGGTGATTTGGAACAGCCAATTAACCTACGGTGTATGTTTTTGGACTATGGGAAGAAATCGGAGTATCCGGAGGAAACCCACACAAGCACGGGGAGAACATGCAAACCACATAGAAACGCCTGAACTGGGAATCAAACCCAGGACCTTCTTGCTGTGAGGTGGATACCACCATGCCGTCCATGCAGCTTAACATATTAATAGAAATTTGGTAAAGAATTGTTAACTCATGGCTTCAAACATTTCTCTGTAAACTCCATTACATCTGTACTGAGCAAATCTGTGGCAACTGCAAGGAAAATCTCCCTCAGACGGCGAGAGGAAGAATTCTTTAGAGGAACCAAACCCAAAAGGTGAAACCAAATACTGCACTGAAGTCTTATAGCACAGCGGTTTTACCCTAGCACTTCAAAATTCAAATATCTGATACAATCTTTTTTTTTCTTTCTTTTTTTTTAAGATTAGTGGTCTTGTCTTGTGATGCCAGCAGCTCCCAGCATGCATGACAGGAAATTGCATAATCGTCATGAAACGCCACAGCGCTGTGGTATATTGAATGTGATTTGAAAGAATAGTATATCAGGCCACTTTTTGTTAGACATGATGCAAGAAATAAATTGTAATTTGGTTGCACACCACTTTTATTTGATTGACATTCCTTTTTGTTTATTTATGTGGCTTCTGTGTGTGTTGGACGTGGTTCTGTTTTGAGGACAGTTTTTCTGTTGTTTAATATGGTGAATTTATCTGTTTTCCCTGCCACTGCTTTCATGTCTGACTCAGAGTGTGACCCCTGTTTTTGTCTTTGTTCTCCCTGTGTTTATAAAAACGTTGGTTTCTGCACCTGCATCCAGCCTTTAACCCTGATTACCCTACACCCACATGACAGAAGACCTTGCCACATTAATAGATGCATCAGAACTGAGGAGGTCACACAGGACTTTGTTTAACACCTCCTTCTCCATGCCCCTCCCACTCCAAGTGATGGAATACTACTCCAGTGCCATCTGTTGCATGAGTTCCTGGCAGTTCCTAAGCACTGGACTGGCACACCAGTAGGTTGAACCTTCTGAGAACCCAGAGCCTCTGCATGGGTGATTTCAGAAGCTTTGGTGAGACACTTGTGATGATCCATTCTATGCACTAGAAGGGGAACCCCTAAGCAATATGTGCAAGGGGATAACTTTCCTAGAGCCCATTGTGAGAACTTACGAGGTGGCCCCTACTCCAATGTGCCACCTCCAAAAATGGGGTGTCCTGGACTTCTACGTGCCATCCAGAGACGAATGAGACAGTTTTCACTCCTAGGCATGATCCAAAAGCTGTCAGGGAGGTAAGGTAAGGTAAGGTCTGCTGGGTTTTTACACCCAAGCCTTGGCTCATCAGGCCGGTGCTTATCCCCAGTTTCCATAGCGTGAAGTGACCAGGAGTTCAACTCCCCCTGGATGGGACACTAGTCCATCACAGGTTACCTTCCCAGTATATTTTTACTGGTACCCATTTATAGTGCTGGGTGAACAGAGGCACACTTGTGGTTGAGACCTTGCCCAGGGGTCTTAGCACAGTGAGGGTCTCAGTGGGATTTGAACTCACAACCTCCTGATCATGAGTGCAGCACCCTAACCACTACGCCACCGGCCCCACCAATATCAGGGAGGCCTGGGCACATAAGTCACATCCAAGACATGTTCATACAAATTATGAATCTCAGTTTGGTGAGGGTCCTGGATACAAATCCATATTACGAGTGAATCCCATGTCTACTCCCTTGTCTGTTCCAGAACTTACATCAGAGGATGCAGCTACATCTGAGGGTGCAATCATTTCTGTGGGTGCTTCCAACTCGCAACCTGCTTCTGTTCTAAGGTCTAGAGACTTTCAGAGACTGTTCCAGAGTCTGCTTTTAGTTTGCTTCTGTCTTCAAGTCTGCTTCTGTTTCAGAATCTGTTGCCCGGTTTGCATCTATTCCATGTTTTTGTCCAAACACAAAGCTCATGTGTTAACCCTTGATGTCATGCTCCTGCTCACAAGCCTAGGCATGCCATGTTATAAGCTTACGGGTACAGTACTCCCGGAGTAGCCATATCCACCTCCCTGTTCTCATGTTCATGTTGTCTTTTCAGCAGTGCAACTTGCTTCGGACTACGAGCAGCCATGTCTAGGTTCACAGACATGACATTTCCCAGCATGCACGGTAGAAAACTGTACAGGCGCTGTGCAAAGCCATAGAGCTGTAGCATATTTCATGTTATTTAAAAGGACAACGTGTAATGACACTTTCCCTTACACATGGCGTGAGGTATTAACATCGATTTGGATCTACACGTCTGCTGTTTGGTATGCCGCACTATCTATTCATGTGGCCTCTGTGTGTTGGGCATGTTTTTGTTTAGAGGATAGTGTTTCTGTTGTTTAATACGGTAAATTATTCTGGTTTCCATGCCTTTGTTTTCCTGTTTGCCTCTTAGTGTGGCTCCTGTTTTTGCCTTTGTTCTCTCTCAGTTTAATAAACCTTGGTTTCTGCACCTGCATCCGGCTTCTAACGCTGATTCCCCTGCAACCACATGACCATAAACCAAGTCACAGTATGTGTATTAATCACCAGCTGGTCATTATTACTAGACTTTATGTTTTGGTGGGGAAAAAAGTTTGCACATGAATAGATTATTATTCAGTGAAACACTTTTACTATTACTATTATCGTATTTGATTTCAGTTTAATTAAAAGAAGGGGCGGCATGGTGGAGTAATCGTTAGCACATTGACCCCGCAGCAAGAAGGTCCTGGGTTTGATTCCCAGCTCTGGCATTTCTGCGTGGAGTTTGCATGTTCTCCTCGTGCTTGCATGGGTTTTGTCCGGGTACTCGGGATTCCCCCCACAGTTTAAAAACATGCGCAGTAAGTTAATTGGCTGTTCCAAAGCACCCCTAGGTGTGACTGGGAGTATGAATGGTTGTGTGATGGCCTGCCTAGCTGTCCAGGGTGCACCCCGTCCTTGTCCAGAGTCGGCTGAGATGGGTTTCCAGCCGCCCCGTGACCCTAATTAGAATTTAGCAGGTCAGAAAATGAATGAATGAATGAATGAATAATTAAAAGAAACATGCTCCAAATCTGAGGGGTACTTGATCCTGTTCTTGTGCAACAATATTAAGTACCGAACTGATACATTACAGGACACAAATACTGTAATCAGGGTTGTCTTACTGGATGAATATTGTGTTACTTTAGCAATGCTAGTGTAAAGAAGAATTTGTAGCATAAACATACAGTATTTGCTGAAATGGACTTGTTGTTAGTTAAAGTAAACTGTGATGTCGCATTGCTTTCTATTTCAAATATTTGTGCTTTCATCTGCATATACAAATGAGAGGACATACAAGACCAGTATGAGCATCATATGTTTCTGAAACATGGGTTGTTTCATGATCAGGAATTCTACCCACTATATTATTCATACCAGGATTGCAATAATAGTTTTATATTTTCTGTGTCTCAGGCTCCAGCATTACTTGGGAAATTCAAAGATATGATGGCTGGTATAATAACGTGGCCTATCATCATCGGGGCACAGCAGGTAAAAGCTTGTAGCTTTCACAAGTGTAGACTTAGCTACAGTATACAGTTCAATGTTTGTCATTGGTTCTTGGATGGTGAGGAGTTTAATTGTATTCTGAAATGGAAGCCTTTTCTGGTTTTCAGTTCATTTTCTGTAACCGCTTAATCCTAATTAGGGTCGCAGGGAGGCTGGCACCCATCCCAGCCGCCTCCGGGCGAGGGCAGAGTACACCTTAGACGGCTTGCCAGGCCATTGCAGGGCAGAAACACGCTAATGGCTTTGCAGCTACTCTCATCAAAAGTCAGCAATGGTTCTTTTACATGCCTCACACCATAGACAGTGAGAGACATGGCTGGCCGCTGCACTGGGGAGGGGCAGTGACAACTTGTGGTGAGTTGGGCTTGAACCCCCAACCTTAGGATCAGTGATCCAGCACCCTATACCACTAGGCCACCACTGCCCCTTCTATTTGTTTTGACAAGTCAAATACGTACATGTTATGGTGCAAGAAAAAGTATTGAACTGGTAATTTGATCCAAGGGCCTGGAGTAGAGTGCATGTTTCTGGTTAGCCAAAATTATCCAGGAGAATATTTGAAGTACCAGTGAACAAACCTGACAGGGGCCCCAAATCCCTTTATACAAATGCAGCAATAGTCCGCAACTAATGAACCTGATTCCAGCTCTGTGAATGTTTTTTAAACAGGTGCACCCCTTATGCGCCTCCTGTCCGCTCAATACTCTGATGGAGTTTTTCAAATTAAAGGGCTGCACCTCCCAAACGCACGGCGTATCAGTAATATTGTGTCACGTGGTCCCTCTGGCCTCATGTCAGTCCAGAAGCGAACGGTTCTCTCCTTGTTTTTTGGTGAGTATCACTTGCTTAAAATTACCAATCTGTCAGACTATTTATGCTAATACTTCTCATAGATTTTTAAAAATGTACTTAGGCCTTACACAGTGTTTCATTCTGTGAGGTCAACTGTTAACTTTTTTTCTGGAGATTAGGTTTTCATGTAATGTATGAGATTGTGGAATCCCAAAGACCCGGTTGCCCTCCTGAATTCATGAATATCCCAGTGCCAAAGGATGACCCTGTCTTTGGGCATAACTCCACAAATCAACCTGTGCTCCAGTTTCATCGTGTACAATGGGACCATAGTAGTGGACATAGTCCAAACAACCCCAGAAAACAGGTAACATCTCATGTAGGGTATCAAAATTTAAATGCATTGCTCGATATATTTTATATAATGCAGGTGTACCTTGACTTAAGTTCAGTTCATATTCTGTAACCGCTTCATCCTAATTAGGGTCGCGGGGAGGCTGGTGCCCATCCCAGCCAACTCAGGGCGAGGGCAGAGTACACCCTGGACAGCTCGCCAGGCCATCGCAGGGCGGAAACACGCTGATGGCTTTGCAGCCTACTCTTTTTACGAAAGTCAGCAATGGTTCTTTTACATGCCTCACACCATAGACAGTGAGAGAGACATGGCCGGCCTTTGATAACCCAGTTAGCTGCACTGGGGGTTGACTTAAGTTGTTTCAAGTTAAGCCATTCTCGATTGTACTTCAGTTTATGATCATTATCATTCGTATATTAAACATAATATATATATATATATATATATATATATATATATATATATATATATACACACACACACACATACACACATACATACACAGTGGTACCTTGACTTACGAAATTAATCAGTTCCGAGGGCAAGCTCATAAGTCAAAATGTTCGTTAGATAAAACAAAAATTCCAATCGGAAATAATACAAAACCAATTAATCCGTTCCAACTCCCTCCCAAACTCATATAACCTGACACAAAATGTATATTTGACTTAATAAGTATATTAAAGATAAACATGTAAAAACAATAAATATTTAATAATAATAATAATAATAATACATGTATATTAACATAATAAATAATAATAAAACAAGAATAAACAATAAGTCAACTTCTGATCATTGACTGAGGAGGAGGAGGAGAATTTTGTGGATGTGCAAGCTATGAATGCCAGAAGGCTCTTGGTGAGCTCCCACAAGGCCAGTGCTTCTCAATAGTAATGGGGGGATCACTGCCACCTACTGTAGAGGACACGCAATTACACTAGGTGGCAGTGTCGTTCTCACTGTGTTCCCTATAGTGTAGGGAAAAAGCACAGAGTAAACGGTATGAAGTGCAGTAATCACTATTTATAGTTGCACGCGGGGCGCTGGGTGTGTGTGTGTGTGTGTGTGTGTGTGTGTGTGTGTGTGTGTTTTCTATAGGGGGCATCACAGAAAATAATTGAGAAGCATTGCACAAGGCGAGGAATACACTTGGAAGAATACAAGGTTAATCAGCCAGAAAAGCCATTTCCCCAGCAGAGCTCGTAAATCAAAATTTTGCTCATTGGATGGGGCAGTTTTTGGTGGGATCGAAGCTCGTATCTTGGAAACTTTGTCATGGAGACTTTGACACTCATAAGTCAAGGTACCACTGTATATAGTTATATATAATATTATACAAGTACATTTGGTGTAGCCTAGCTTAGGTTAGCCTAGAGACAAGCTAATTCGATTTAAGTTGTTTTTCGACTTAAGCCATCTCTCCTGCAACCAATTAACAACATAAGCCAAGGTATACCTGTCAAGGAGTCACAAAAATACACTCTGCCAGGCCAGAACATAACAGCAAGTACACACTATCCGCTCCTGGGCCTGCTGTACTACCACACTTACAAAAACATTACACCATTTCACAATATTGTACTATAGAATCCTTTAAAAAATCCTGGCTGTTGAATTTAATTTTCATTACCATCCATTCATTACCACTAATCTAATGGAGAACTCCTTGTCTTTCCTTGTTACCTCTTGTAATTTAATTTAAAACTGTGTTATTCAATAATTTAAAAAAACTTTTTATTCAAATATATATTTTTAAATGTCCTCTTTGTGGGCTATATTCCTCATTAGACAACAGTGACAGCTTTAGTCAAAAAAAAGGGCTTGAGTCCCACAAATACATTCTTTCATGCTGCTTTTATGTTGTGTTGATAGACTTCAGGACTCGTTGAGGAAAAACACCCTTAGTCACAGCTCTTTTTTCTGCATGACTCACAAAAGAGGTGTGTGTGTCTCTCTCAGATGGGGAACATGCATCAGTAAAAGTAGCACGGACAAATATTATGTGAATTTAAATTAAACTCACTGAAAATATTGCACATTAATGTGGGAATCTAGAGAGTGTCACAGTTGCCAACCTCGCAAAAGTAAATTCTTTATATACAGGAAGCGCTATGTATACTGTATGCTCTAAAAATGAATTTGTATACACTATGCAGTCTGTATAAACTAAAAAAAAGGAGTATGATGGACACAAGCACTTATTATTGAAATTAAAATACTGTACTGTATGCTCTTACCATCAAATACTTCATTCACTTATTCTCTGACCTGCTTTATCCGACTATGGTCATGAGGATGCTGGAGCCTATCTCAGTTGACTCTGGACGAAGGCAGGGTATACAGTGAACAACTCACCAGTCTGTTGCAGGTCCAACACCGAACCACTCACATTCATACCTAGGAGCAATATGGAACAGCCAGTTACACTAATGTACATGTCTTTTGTCTGTGAGAGGAAACTAGAGTACCCAAAGGAAACACACACAAGCATGGGGAGAACATGTAGACTCTATAAAGAAATGCCCCCAACAAACCGAGGAAGCAAACCCAGAACCATCCTGTTGTGCGATGGACTTGCTAACCACAACACCACTGTTCCGACTCCTTCAAATAAGTACATTCAAAGTTTTGCTTTTAGTATTTGGTTTGATCAGGCTCTCCAGCATTTTTTTTGTCATTACTTCTAGTAAATGGGCAAAAAGTTGGGTGATAGATTAGCTAATCAGAATATATGATTGCTTATATCCACTGACTTTGGCTATAATAATCTTCATTTATGTAACTGCATACCCTTTCTGTCCATTTCTCTATAAAAATTAATATGTTAAATTAATTTAAACAAAAAGTGTTAATTTATTGTCTTACAGGTTAACCATGTGACAGCTTGGCTTGATGGCAGCTCAATCTATGGCATCTCCAGCTCTTGGTGTGATGCCCTGAGATATTTCCGGGGAGGCCTTCTGTCAGCAGGCTCTTTTCCCAACATGCCAAAGCAGTCTGTCAGTAATAATTTCATGTGGAGTGCTCCAAACCCCTGCACAGGACAGACTGGTCCTAAAGAGCTCTATGGTAAAATAAATAAATAAGTAAATAAATAAATAATATATATTTTAAGAACGCAAAAAGGAAAATAAATTCCTTACAAGCATTGCAGATTTATTTTTACATTTATAGTGCAGGTATCACAGTGATGTTGTGCTTAGCATGTCCACTGCTTATCAAGAAGATCTTAGGCTTCAGGTCTTAAGGTCCCAGGCTCAGTGAAGGTGTATCTGTGTGGAGTTTGTATGTTCTCCCTGTGCTTGTGTGGCCGTCCTCTGGGTACTTTGATTTCCTCCCACATTCCAAAGATGTGCACATGAGGCTAACTGAATGTTCCAAATTGCCCGTAGATGTAAATGTGAATGCTCAAGTGTGTGTTGGCCCTGAGATGGTCTGGAGAGTTGTTGAGAGTATGCCTCACTTTTTACCCGGGGTCACTTGAGATAGGCTCCAGCTTACCCAACCGTATTAAGATTAAGCAACTCAGCAAACGAGTGAAAAGGATGATAAATTAGTTTCAAAATGTGACATACCGTAATTGACGTGATAAGCGCCAGGGCGCTTAAAAAAATTGGAGTGTGTGGGCGCTTATTAAAATGTTACCAGTGGAGTGGAATGGTAAGTGCTTATTACCATTGAAGTGGAAAACATGAATAATAACAGAACAACAAAAGAGTTTTAGTGGTATTTGTATTATTCATTCTACGGTATCAACCAATTTACTTACATGAAAGCTGAAAATAAACAGAAAACAGCATAACAATAAAAAAAGACCCTTTAATTTTCCCTCCCGGTGCTGTTCCTTTAAATATTTTCCCCCGATGTAAAATCGAGCCAATCAACACAAAGGTCAACTTTAGCACCTTGAAAAGCAAATGGCCAGGAACATCTTTAAATGTATGAAGTTAGTGAACATGAGAATCTGGTGAAAAAATACTCGTCATCACTTTCTGATAGGTCCATATATATTCTGATAGGGTCATATCTGGCTCATCGCTCCATTCATTCAGAGCATCCCATAGTTAGTCTAATGGTTCATCTTGTTGGACATTTACCAAGAGAACGCAGCAAAATATTTAAGCACGGCGGAACAATCAAATGTGTTGTTGCTGATGAACATAAACATTCCCCAGTGGCAGGGGGTCTTGAAATACCGTGTAAACTCACTTTTACAGAGACTGATTGAATAAAATTGTTAAGTTTGACCTACCATTTTGCTCCCAGTACACATGGGCAGTTATTAGATGTAAGATCCAAAACACGGGGGGGGGTTATTGGAGCAGAGCATTTATTATGTCGAATACGGTAATACTTTTACCGAAGAATATGTTTTATATTTATTCAGTTTACTAAACAGTGCAAATGTTTTGAACAAACAGTCCACAACACAGACGTCATTACCGTCTTTTCTATCTCATCCACTGGTCAAACATTTTTTGCTAAACCTCTTTAAATCCTACAATGACTATGTTGTTCTTGTTTGTGTTGTTATTCTTTATTTCTGCCACATCTTCTTCTTTTTCTTTTGGCTTTTTCCCTTTTTCAGGGTTTGCTGCAGGAATCATCTGATTTGTATGTTTGATTTGGTATAGATTTTTACGTCGGATGCAGCCTAGAAATAAGCAATGGTTTTTTTTGCATACCTCACACCATGGACAGTGAGAGACATGCATGTCTCAATGAACTTAAGAACTTAAACTGGACAAAAAAAAATCCTATCCAGAGGAGCCTAATTGCCTAGTTTAAAAAAAAAAAAAACCTTTTAGTAACGATCAGATGTAATCAGCATGTTTCCTTTTAGCTGCCAGGTCTCAGTATGCAGGTTACAGAAAGAGAAGACACACTGCATAAAGCATATAAAATGAACAGTACAGGTGTGAGATATTTTATTCTTCCATTCTGTTTGCTATTAATTTTGTCTCCGCAGAATTTGGGAATGCCTGGGCTAATGAG
Organism: Plotosus lineatus; assembly: GCA_024760905.1. NCBI lineage: Eukaryota > Metazoa > Chordata > Actinopteri > Siluriformes > Plotosidae > Plotosus > Plotosus lineatus. The sequence continues at coordinate 21,551,385 of CM045742.1, forward strand.
AATATCTTCACTGTAGCTGAGGCCATAGTTTGGTTTCGGTACCATAATTATCTTGCTACTGAACTCCACAAGGAACACCCATCGTGGACAGATGAGGAGCTTTTTCAGAATGCCAGGAAACGGGTTATTGCCACATTTCAGGTAGAAAGACGTCATGTGTTATTTAGAAACCACAAGGAGGAGATAGACGTAACAGTTTGTTAGTCTGTGCATGGTTGCCTCATACACTTTGTTTACACAATTGGGTTTAATACACTTTTGTTTGAACTCCAGACTACTCCAAGTGCAAAATAAATACAGGGATCCCTCGCTACTTCTCGCTTCAATTCATGCGGCTTCAGTGCATCGCGTTTTTTTTTTTTTTTATCTAAATATTCATCAAATTAAAAAATAAGGAAATTAAGGAAGAATAGGTGAAAAAGTTAAGGAAAATGTCACAAAACAAAGCAATGTGTGCTATAAGATGCGCATCTGAGTGCGTGTGTATGTATTTATATTTTATTTACATCTTATGCATTTTTTTTAATGTTTAATTGTTATTACTGTATAAACATTTATAGCGTTGAATATGTATTTATTGATATTATATATACACACATATATGTACGTATACATCAGTCGGTGATGGTGGTGGTGGTGGTGTTGGTGGGGGGGGGGGCGTTTGGGGAGGGGGTTGGTGGGTGATCCTACTTCGTGGATTTCGGTGGTCGTGTAGGGGATCTCGGTTAGCGATTAGCCGCGGAAGGTGAGGGATCCCTGTACTTACCCAAGTCATGAGTCAGTAGATGATACCTGGAGGTGAAGAAAACTATTGCCTTAAGGAAGAGTAAATATATTATAATGTAATTAATGGATTGTTATTTGATATGTTTATCATGTTTATCTTATGCAGTCCTGTGTTTCTTTCCTCAGAACATTGCATTTTATGAATGGCTGCCTTCATATTTAGGGGTTTCAGTGCCTCCATACCCAGGTGAGAGTTCACAAGCATAGTGTGGGAGGGGAGGAATGATTCTAGTGTGTGTGTGTGTGTGTGTGTGTGTGTGTGTGTGTGTGTGTGTGTATAGTGGTGAGCTGACATGCTCTACTTCCCTGTGGCTTAGTGAGTTACCACTTAAGGTCCTGTTTAATGCGCATAGTGGGCTTATCTACGTCTGTGAAGGCTAACTCAAGCCCGGGATATTATTTCTGCTATTTTCGTTGGAGTACCCTTCCTGCAAGAACAAGCATTAATAGTCCAAAGGTTTTGCATCAATCCTTAAATTGAAGTTTAATGCAAATTTGGATGTGATAATGTAACTGGTTAAACCATTGTCAGTAACAGTTCATAAATTAAAGGAAGGTTCACATTCTACACAGGGGTCTCAAACCGATTTTTACCGAGGTCCACGTCACTAAATGTTGAATAGTCTAATCAATAATGGCAACCATGACACTTGCATAACAAAATGTTTACTTTACTTTATGATTTGTCCTCTTCAATTATATTTACTTTCCTTTCGAGACAACACTTGATATACACTGCCCTCCATAATTATTGGCACCCCCAGTTAAGATGTGTTCTTTAGCTTTTAATAAGTTCAATTTATTTCTAATAATATTGGATCACAATGGAAAAAAGAAGAAAAGCCGACCTTTATTTCAAGTTCATTTATTCAGTGGGGGAAAAAACTCCCACATTAAGAAATAATTATTTTTACATCATATCATGCGTGTCACATTTATTAGCACCCCTGATGTTAATGATTTTTAAAACAAAACAGCACCTAATCTTCTCTTATAATGTTTCTCAACATGAAAGACGGCTCTTGGACCATTCCTCTTTGCACAATCTCTCTAAATCATGCAGCGACCTGGGTCCTCTCCTCGGCACTCTCCTCTTCAGCTCACCCCACAAATTCTCAATGGGGTTGAGGTCTGGGGACTGAGCTGGCCACAGGAGGTGCTTGATTCTATGTCTGGTGAACCATTGCATGTAGATTTGTTCACATATTCCTGGGTCATTATCTTGCTTAAAGACCCACTGATGACCCCTCTTGAGCTTTCGGGCAGAGGCCACCAGATTTTGATTTAAAATCTCCTGATATTTCAAAGTGTTCATGATGCCATGCACCTTAGCAAGGTTCCCATTGCCTCTGGAAGAGAAACAGGCCCACAGCATCACTGATCCTCCTCCATACTTCAAAATGGGCATGAGGTGCTTTCCTGCATACTCCTCAAAAAAGGTTCTGGACCACCATCTGACACCTCAGGAGGGGGAAGCAGTTTTCCACAAATACTGTTTACAGCAGAAGTGGGAAGCTGCTCACCTCAACTGAGGATGTTATCGGGAGGTAGAAGGAATACTTCATGGACCTCCTCAATCCCACCAACACGCTCTACGTGGAGGAGGAAGACCCTGGGGATTTTGGGTGGGGTCCAGCCATCACTGGAGCTGAAGCCACGGAGGTAGTCAAAAAGCTCCTTGGTAGTCAGGCTCCAGGGGTGCATGAGATCCGCCCTGAATATCTCAGGGCTGTGGATGATGTAGGACTGTCTTGGTTGACATGTCTCTGCAACATCGTGTGGTCGTCAGGGGCCAGACCTCTGGATTGGCAAACTGGGTTGGTAGTCCCTCTTTTTAAAAAGGGGTACCAGCGGGAGTGTTCAAATTATCGTGGAATCACACTCCTCAGCCCACCTGTGAAAGTCTATGCAGGGGTACTGGAGAGGAGGATTCCACCGACGGTTGAACCATGGATTCAGAAGGAACGATGTCGTTTTCGTTCTGCCTGCGGCACTCTCTACCAGCTCTATACACTCTACAGGATCCCAGAGAGGGCATGGAGGTTTGCCCAATCTGTCCACATGTGTTTTTTGGATTTAGAGAAGGCTTTCAACCATGTCCTTTGTGGGGCGTGCTTGGGAGTACAGCGTTCCGGACCCATTGATACGGGCCAATCGGTGACTGTATCATCAGAACCAGAGTTTGGTCTGCATTGGTAACATCAGGTCAAATTTGTTTCGGTCAGAGTTGGAGTCCGCCAAGGCTGTCGTTTGTCATTGATTCTGTTTATTATTTTTCGTTAATTGTTCGAGGTGCCAATTATAGCGGAACAGATGATTTTAAGAAAAATTATTATTTCCTCATTAGGGATCCCCTCCCCACTTAAAGTTCACTTGAGTTGAAGGTAAAATTTTTCTATGTATCTATGTATATATATATATATATATATATATATATATATATATATATATATATATATATATATATATACATACATACATACATACATACACAGGGATCCCTCACTTTCTGTGGTTAATTGGGACTGAGATCTCCCACGACCACCTAATTCCAAGAAGTAGGATCAAACCCCTCCCCCCCGACTGATGCATACATACACGTAAATGTGTATATAATATCATTAAACACATATTCAATGCTATAAATGCTTATAATAACAATTAAACTTTCAAAAATAATGCATAAGATGTAAATAAAATATAAATACACACACACACACACAGATGCGCACCGCACATAAAAATGTTAGTAGTTTTGAGGGGGGGGGGGGGGTGTTGGGTTTTTTTGTTTTTGTTTGTTTGGGTTTTTTTTTTTTTTTTTTGCATAATTGGCCTTGTTTTGTGACATTTTCCTTAATTTTTCCCCCTATTCTTGCTTAATTTTCAATTCAATGAACATAAAAAAAAAATGCGATGCACTGAAGCCGCATGAATTGAAGTGCGAAGTAGCGAGGGATCATTGTATATATATATATATATATATATATATATATATATATATATATATATATATATATATATATATATATATATATATATATACTGTATACATATATATGTAATTATGGAGGGCAATGAAGCTATCTTGATAGCAACATTCTGGCTTGCCATCTTTTTTCAGCCATTAATGACAGAAAGAGTTTTCTGTCCCATAGTGGACGGATGATGCTATAAATTATAATCTTAAAAACTTAAATATTTAAAAAGTTTGATAGTAATGGTTGATGTACAGAACGTACAAGAATAATATATTTTGAAAGCATTCGCGGACCTTATGAATTATGTTGGTTTGACACTTGTGTTCAGCATTTGACAGATGTCCTTTTTCAGAACAACTTTCATTTAATTACATTTATATAAGTAGTTGAGGGTTAAGGGCCTTCCATAGAAGGCCTAATACTGACAGAGTGGTGGTACTGGGCTTGAACCTTTGACCTTTTAATCACCAAGACTACCGAGTCACCACTGCACCTCTTTAACACAGTTGTGTATATGCTCATGCTTTTCTCTAAAACGTCTGGTCACATTGATCACAGTAACCCCCCCCAAAGTATTCATGATTTATAACACTTCTAGGCTACCAGAAATATGTGGATCCAGGAATCTCTCCCGAGTTTCAGATTGTAACAACGAGTTTTGATTTAACTCTGCTTCCCCCTGGTGTCTATATGAGGTAAATGCATACAACATAACACCAAACAGGACACAGCAGGGTTTTATATACTGTACAGTATAACCGCTTAATCCTAATGGGGGTTGCTGGAAGGCTCCCGGCCATCACCAGGTGAGGACAGAGTACACCCTGGACAGCTCACCAGGCCATCGCAGTGCGGAAACACGCTGATGGCTTTGCAGCCTACTCTTGTCAAAAGTCAGCGATGGTTCTTTTACATGCCTCACAACATAGACAGTGAGAGACACGGCCGGTCTTTGATAGCCCAGTTAGCTGCACTGGGGGGACAGTAACAACCCCTGGAGAGTGGGACTTGAACCCCCAACCTTATGATCAGTTATCCTAAGGTTGCTTTTTACCACCTGGTCACCATCTTTTCTTAAATTCCATGGAATACTTTAAGTGTATTTGTAATGTAACTCTCAGTAATGTTGAAAATTTAACGGTGTTCACTTTTTTAGAGACAGGACTTGCCAGTACAGAAAAGTTGTGAACAGTGATGGGAGCACTTCTCCAGCACTCCGTTTATGCAACAGTTTTTGGAACAGAAATGTAAGTCAAGAAATAAAAAAAAAACATTCAACACTTAAACCTTTTTGTTTTGGCCATTTTTTAATTAAAATTTGAATGAAGAAGTCATTTTTTTAAATGTGGTTCCTTGCTCCAGAATCCGAATTTAAAATCTGGTCAAGATGTGGACGATCTGATAATGGGTATGGCTTCTCAAACAGCTGAGAGAGAGGACAACATTATTGTTGAGGATTTGCGAGGTTACTCTTTTTTCTTGTTGTTCTCTTTTTATTGTTGCTGTTTGTTTATTTATTTATTTATTTTATTTCAAACACGTGATGAACTCATATCTTGTCATTTACCTTCCCTGTTCAGACTATATGTACGGTTCTTTGCAATTCTCACGCACTGATGCCGTGGCCATGGCAATCCAGAGAGGGCGAGACTTTGGGCTGGCCAGCTATAACCAAGTCAGAGAGGCCTTCAACATTCCACCTGTCAAGACCTGGGGAGAGATTCATCCCAACCTGCACGAGACTAATCCAGAGGTACATGCAGCAGATAATGCAGTCATATCAGTTCGAATACATTCATTTTGGAAATGTGATTTCTCCATTGTTTTCCTCTAATCATCTATTCTCAATATCTGGTTTTGCTATAGTTATTTTTGGAGCTGGCCAAGATATATGGAAATGAAATCAACAAGCTGGAACTGTTTGTAGGAGTTCTGTTGGAGATAAGTCAGGGACCAGGTCCAGTGCTTTCCTCTATTGTCCTGGACCAGTTCGAACGTATCAGAAATGCAGACCGATTCTGGTTTGAAAACCAGCGCAACGGGTAGGATAAGCATTACATGATAAGTATGATAAAGATAAATATATTTCCCAAATTATACAATATAGTACATATAAAGAAATGGTAGGGCACCCGGTGGTGAGGTGCTGGATCACTGATCCTAAGGTTGGAGGTTCTAGCCCAACTCTCAACGGGTTGTCACTGTCCCCCCAGTGAAGCTAACTGGGTTATCAAAGGCCGGCCATGTCTCTCATTGTCTGCGGTGTGAGGTTCAAGTAAACGAACCATTGCTGACTTTTGACAAGAGTAGCTGCATAGCTGTCCGCGTGTTTCTGCCCTGCGGTGACCCGGCGAGCCGTCCAGGGTGTGCTCTGCCCTCGTCCGGATTCGGCTGGGATGGGTGCGAGCCTCCCCGTGACCCTAATTAGGATTAAGCGGTTAAAGAAAATGAAATGAAATGAAAAGAAAAGAAATGGAATACAGTATACCTAAATGCATTTTTGATATATAAAATAAATAACACGATGATGGTGTGATGAAAATTCAATTTTGGTGTTACTACTAATACTCAGGCAGCATGGTGGTATCGTGGTTAGCACATCCACCTCACAGCAAGAAGGTGCTGAGTTTGAGCCTCATGCCTTCTTCTTTTTCTTCTTTTCCTTTCGGCTGTTCCCTTCAGGGGTCGCCACAGCGAATCATCTGCCTCCATCTCACCCTGAGATCTTCTGCATCTTCTACGCTTACACCAACTACCTTCATATCCTCCTTCACCACATCCATAAATCGTCTCTTTGGTCTTCCTCTAGACCTTCTGCTTGGTAGTTTCAACCTCAGCATCTACGACCAATATATTCACTATCCCTCCTCTGTACATGTCCAAACCATCTAAATCTAGCCTCTCTGACTTTGTCTCCAAAACATCTTACATGTGCTGTCCCTCTGATGTGCTCATTCCTGATCCTATCCATCCTCATCACTTCCAAACTAGCGACTGCATATCTATAAGCATTTTGTTTGTTCTTTCTTGCTTGCATAGGTTTCCCCCATATGATCCAGTTTTCTCCAACAGTCCACAGCCGTGCACTTTAGCTTAGTTGGCTGTTCCAAAACCCCTAATATAATATAACTGCCCCATAATATAAATATAATATAATATAATATAATATCAGGGGCAGTGGTGGTCTAGTGGTATAGGGTGTTGGATCGCTGATCCAAAGGTTGGGGGTTCGAGTCCCACTCTGCACAAGGTTGTCACTGTCCCCCCCCCCAGTGGAGCTAACTGGGTTATCAAAGGCCGGCCATGTCTCTCACTGTCTATGGTGTGAGGCATGTAAAAGAACCATTGCTGACTTTCGACAAGAGTAGCTGCAAAGCCGTCAGCGTGTTTCTGCCCTGCGATGGCCTGGCGAGCTGTCCAGGGTGTACTCTGCCATTGCCCGAAGTTGGCTGGGATGGGCACCAGCCTCCCTGCGACCCAAATTAGTATTAAGCGGGGAAATGAAAATGAACTGATGATGATATATCATTTAGTGCAATTTTGTTTAGTGCAGTTATCTACTGATTTATTGATTGAATTATTATTATTATTATTATTATTATTATTATTATTATTATTATTATTATTATTATCATCATCATCATTTTATTTTTATTACTTTCGTTATTATTATTGTATTGTTTGCTGGGTCTGTGTGAGGTCCTTTTAGATATAGAATTTTTATGTGTTTATTTTATAGCAGTTTGTGGGGGCAGGGGAGGTCTAGTGGTATAGGGCGCTGGATCGCTGATCCAAGGGTTGGGGGTTCGAGTCCCACTCTCCACAAGGTTGTCACTGTCCCCCCAGTGCAGCTAACTGGGTTATCAAAGGCGGGCCATGTCTCTCACTGTCTATGGTGAGAGGCATGTAAAAGAACCATTGCTGACTTTCGTAAAGAGTAGCTGCAAAGTCGTCAGCGTGTTTCTGTCCCTTGCTATAAAGGGTTGTGACAGGAAGGGCATCCGACGTAAAAATCTCTGCCAAATGAAACGTGCGAATCAGATGATTCGCTGTGGCGACTCCCAAGTAAAAGGGAAAAAGCCGAAAGGAAGACAGACAGACATTTTATAGCAGTTTGTGTGTTGTTGATTTGAGCCTTGTTTTCTGTTTGTAACTTGACTCCATGAACAACCGCACAAGAATTCCTATGTGTGTAAAAACACAAATGGCGATTAAAAATCCTGAATCCTGAATCCTGGTATTATGTATTCACCGATGCACGTGTACAGTTCATAACCCAAGCCCTGAGACAAAATGGTGAATTTAAAATACATGTGATATAGAACTGTATTTTATGACACAACATTTTTTCATGATTTTCATTGCTCTGTTGATAGCTTGTTTACAGAGTCGGAGATTCAAGCTATACGAAACACAACGTATTATGATGTACTTCTCCGTACGACTAGCGCAGAGAGAGGAGACCTACAAATGAATGTGTTTTTCTGGGAAAATGGTACAATGAATTAATAACTCACATATAACCTTCTGTTGCTTCTACCATATATTATTTCATATTTTAAACACTGTTTCTCTGTCTCCTGCAGGTGATCCCTGCCCTCAGCCTCAGGCCATCACAGCCTCTATGCTTTATCCTTGCACTAATGCTACCTCTATGAGTTACTTTGACAGCAGCAGTAAAGCAGGCTTTGGTATATTTGTCATTGCTCTGTTCTTCTTCCCTGTAGGTCAGTACGATTCCTGATGTGCGTATTAATTCAGCTACAAAGCTAAAATCCTTACCCTTCACCAAAAGTAAAAAAAAAAAAAAATCTTCTCTTTAAAATTTCAACAGTGAGTTTCCTCGTGGCGTACATAGTGGCCTATATCCGAGCAGCCAAGTACAAAAGGTTTCTGAAAAAGACCCAAGGCCCCAACAAAGACAGAAAGCCCACACGTGGACTCAGAGGTAGATGGTTCAGTCAATGTTATTACTGGTTGACTCTGTGTTAGTGATGAGAAGTGTTACAAAGGCAATTCTTCCTGTCTTGTGTGCTTATCTAGCCTGTGAGTGGCAAGGATATTCAGATTCTCCTCAGTATGTAAGTCTGGAGATTGATGAAAAGAAAAGACTTCATATTTATGGTGAAAATGGATCCTCTGCACGCACACATAACCTTGGCAATCAGGACCTACTTGAGGTGTTTCTCTCAAATGATCACCAGCACCGCGCCCTACTTCTCAAGATCCCCAAGGAATATGACCTGGTATTTCTGAACCTATTTGTCATCATGCCGTTCCAGGAAATTATTACATTTAACATTTCCACATACTCAAATCTTCTACAAATTCCATATCATAACTTGTAAAGATGATGTGCTGAAATGTGTTAAGTGTCAAAAATGCATTAATCAATGTATAAATTCATATGGTTTCAGGTTTTGCTTTTTGAGAACGTTGTGCAGAGGTCTCGGTTTGTTGAGCAGCTGCATTCAGACCTGAAGGAAACGAACCAGCACCTGATAGTGACTGAGATAAGTGAGAAAGAACTGCTGAAGGAGGCCGTGACCAAAGAGCAGCGAGCTCAGATAGTGGAGACTTTTTTCAGACATGCATTTGCAAAGGTGGGAACAGGACACAGCAATTAGAAAATATGAATATATACTTATATATATTTATATTATATATATATATATATATATATAAAATGTGTGTGTGTGTGTGTGTGTGTGTGTGTGTGTGTGTGTGTGTGTGTGTGTGTATGTGCGTGTGTGTGTGTGTATGTGCGTGTGTGTGTGTGTGCGTGTGTGTGTGTGTATGTGCGTGTGTGTGTGTGTGTGTGTGTGTGTGTGTGTGTGTGTGTGTGTGTGTGTGTGTTGCAATAAATCATCTTGAGCCTACTTCTTGCAATAAAGTTTTTAATTTTGAATACCTTCTTGGACCGCAGATTCTCGATATTGATAAAAATGATGCAGGAGACCTGAGTGGTGTTTCCTCCAAGAAAACCAAAGAGGCTCTTCAGTGTGAACTCACAGGAGCTGAGTTTGCTAATGCACTTGGGCTGAAGCCCGACTCACCTTTTGTAGAATCCATGTTTTCTCTGGCAGATAAGGATGGAAATGGATACCTCTCATTTCAAGAGTTTCTCGATGTTCTGGTTATTTTCATGAAAGGTACAAATCCATGCTTCTTGTTGCACACTCACTCAAGTTAAAGAATATGGTCAAGGAAAAACACAAGAAGACACTGAATAAATTATATGCAGCCTGGGGCTTCACAGTGGTCAGTGTCTAAGCAAATATACAAATATCTCATACAATCATAATAGGAAAAATTTCCCTGAAATAGGCAGAAGCTATTCTTAAATTCCCAAATAATAAAATAAGCAATATCATTCAATAATATTAAACGCTGAATTTATCGCTGCTACCTCATTATTGGTCTTTACTTCAGGAACCCCAGAAGAGAAGTCCAAGCTCCTGTTTTCCATGCATGACATTAAAGGAGAAGGGTTCCTGTCAAAAGAAGATTTTTGTTCTTTACTTAGGTAAATATAATAAAATTAAACATTACTGAATTGGTGGACGAACAGCCAATATGTTTTCCATAGAAATAAGTAGGCCTTGGTGCTAATTTTCACCACAGCATGTGATTCATTTCCAAATGAAACATCATCCTTACATGTCAAAGCCTTAAAGTATGAAGTTCTTCCTTGTCTTTCCATTAGGTCTTTATTAGAGATCTCTGGTAACGTCCTCTCGAAGAACCAGGCAGAAGAAGCTATCGTAGCTATACTTCATGCTGCAGGCTTTGATAAGAAAGATCACATCACCTGGGAAGATTTTCATCTCTTACTGCAGGATTATGACAATGTCCTACAGTTTGCACAACTCAACATTAAAGGTTCGCTCGCCATACGCACTCACAGCATCATATTGTCCTTAAAGTCTCTTAAATTCCATCTGAAAGCATGTTCTGCTGAGTACAAATTACAGTTATCAACTAAAGCTCATTTGTGCCATCTGCTTATGTTTTTAATGTACTTACTAGATTTTTTTTTTTATGTAATGACTTCCCTGCTACGCCTAATTTCTTTTACCATACTATTACTTTTGGGAGGCACAGCATAAATACAAGCGTTTAACTTTGTCATGCAGTTATAAAAGTATTCATATGGAAGCTCATCATTTTTCCGTGCTAGTGAGAATGTGGCCAATTATCCATCCTGTTATTTGGTTCTTTTGATTTTAATTTACCGTATTCGACGTGATAAGCGTCCTGCTACAAATATGTGATCTTATGTCTAATAACCACCCATGTGTACTGGAAGCAAAATCGTATATCAAACTTACCAATTTTATTCAATCAGTCTCTGTAAGCATAAAATGAGGCGTTCACTGCCTGTAGAAGTGAGTTTAACGGTATTTCAAGACCCCCTGCCACTGGGGAATGTCAATAATGTTCATCAGTAACAACACATTTGATTGTTCCGCCATTCTTTAAAAAACAGAAAATTATTTTGCTTTAAATATCCAACAACCAATGAACCATTAGAAACTGCTACAGCAAAACTATCGGATGCTCTGAATGAATGGAGAGATGAGCCAGATATGGATCTATCAGAAAGTGATGATGAGGATTTTTCACCTGATTCTCCTGCTCACTAATTTCATAAATTTAAAGAAGTTCCTGGCCATGTGTTTTTGTTTATGTTCGTGTTGATTGGCTTGATTTTATTTCCGGGAAAATGTTTAAGGGAACAGCACCGGGAGGGAAAAATACGTCTTTTTTTTATTTTTTTTTATGCTGTTTTCTGTTTATTTTCAGCTTTCATGTAAGTAATTTGGTTGATACTACAAAACGAATAATACAAATACCTGTAAAACTCTTTTATTGTTCTATTATTGTTCATGTTTTCCACCTAGATGGTAATAAACACTTACTGTTCCACTTTGCTGGTAACATTTTTAAAGCGCCTTGGGTGCTTATCACATCGAATACGGTATTTTTTCTTGTGCTGACTTTGTCATGTAATTTTAGGAATTGATATATGTGACATGAGCAGGCCAAACCAACATCGTGTGTCCTTTATCATCACAAAGAAACCCAGGTAACCTTTTAAAAGGGCCATTCAAACTCGCCTTAAACTTATATCTGATTGCAGTATGTGGTTTAAGCTATGAACATGTCTTTTCTATTTTTCAGTTTTAAAAAAGATGGTGGTGATGTATACAGCTGCCTTGTAGATGATGGCCAGGAACTTCGTCAAAGAAAAAAGTGAGAACTTTACTAGCCTGCTTCTCACCTAATATCCTATTTGTAATTGCAGTATTCTAATCTACTGCACACCCACAAAAGTAGAAAATACATCAAATGTTATTAAATGTTATTGTTTTAATGTTGTACAAAATAGTTAACCATTTGTCATGTTACTTGCCCAGATGTCCATGTATGATTACAGTGTGATCTATCCGGCTTTAACTAAGCTACAGTGATCCCTGGCATTTTCAGATTACCCTCCTAAAACCAGCTGTGTTCGTGGGCTTGATGCAATGCAGTGACATAATGTCTGCAAATTTTCACTATGAATTAAATCATCTTTTAAACTACTTACACATGGTCTCACTCATACCTCAATTATCACATGTGGCATCATTTGAAGTAAGAGTTCATTGCTACATAATAAAAATCTCATTGCCTTGTTTTCCCACAGATTTTGCCTTTCCTATCCTAAGGTTTATGTAAACCCACAGAGAGAGCGCTATATTAGGAGTCGTGTTCAACAGAAGATCCAACAGTTCAAACGCTTTGTGGAAAACTACCGACGCCATATTGTGTGTATTGGTGTCATCTACGGGATAACTGCTGGGGTTGCAGTGGAGAGGTGTTATTGTGAGTTTATGCTCACCATATCTCTTCATTAATTATATCACTATAATTGTGATAGATTTATGGACAGATTTGGTATCGTATAGTTGTATGTTCTACGTGGAAACAGTGCAATCTAATTGGTCCAGTATCTCTGAATTGAAAAATATTATTTCGAGTGGATAATGCTCGAATCAAAATAAATCGCAGGTTGTTATTGTCACTTAATGCAGGTGTTATCATCATTACACTTTAAAATAAAAATAAATTAATAAATACAATAATTTATAAAACTATATTTTTATATTCTAAAATATGATATATTAATTATTTCAGGTATTTGTACTTGTATTTCCAAATAAAATACATTTACAAACCACATTTTACTTATGTATTCCTGTAGTGCATACTATAGTCTGAATTTACAGGTTAAACAGACATTATTAGCTTAATAATGATAGAGTTTACCTGACATGACTCTGTCATGGTTAAAGTGTGCAAAACTAAAAGTCAAATAGCATGTAGAGTATTAACCTGAAGATCACAAGTTTGAATCCAGGTTAACGCCACAGCTGTCCATAGCCGGTAGTCCATGGGAGCTAATTTTCTGAGCTCTCATGGGAGGGAGGGATGGCATACGCTCGCTTCTCTGTCACTCACAGTAATTGCCAGCCAATCATGGGTGTCTGTGAGCTCATTCGTATGATGAGGTGAATAGTGTTTACCCCCGAGTGTGTTAGACTGTCCACAAATGGGCATGCACTGTGGTTCGAAAAGAGGCAGATGGCTAGCATTGCATGTCTTGGAGGAGGCGTGTGCATGCTTTCGCTCCTCCCTGGTTGGTGGTGGCAGTGTGATATCTGATGGGTATGAATTAGATACGAGTAAAATTAGTGTATATATATATATATATATATATATATATATATATATATATATATATATATATATATATATATATATATATATATATCTTCTTCTTTCTTCTTTTCCTTTCGGCTGTTCCCTTCAGGGGTCGCCACAGCAAATGATCTGCCTCCATCTCTCCCTATCCTCTGGATCTTCTAGTATTACTCCAAAGACCTTCATGTCTGCCTTCACTGCATCCATAAATCTTCTCTTTGGTCTTCCTCTGGGCCTTCTGCCTGGTAGTTCCAACCTCAGCATCCTACTGCCAATATACTCACTATCCCTCCTCTGTACATGTCCAAACCATCTCAATCTAGCCTCTCTGACTTTGTCTCCAAAACATCTAACATGTGCTGTCCCTCTGATGTACTCATTTCTGATCCTATCCATCCTCGTTACTCCCAAAGAGAACCTCAACATTTTCATCTCTGCTACCTCCAACTCTGACTCCTGTCTTTTCCCCAGGGCCACTGTCTCTAAACCATACAACATTGCTGGCCTCATCACCGTCTTGTACACTTTTCCCTTCATTCTTGCCGATACCTTCCTATCACACATCACACCGGACACTTTTCTCCATCCATTCCAACCTGCCTGCACGCGCTTCTTCAGCTCTTTTCCACACTCTCCATTTCTCTGGATTGTTGAGCCTAAGTACTTAAAATCCTCCACCTTCTTTATCTCTGCCCCCTGTAACCTCAAAGTTCCTCTTGGGTCCTTGTCGTTCACACACATGTATTCTGTCTTACTAAGACTAACCTTCAATCCCCTCCTTTCCAGGGCATACCTCCACCTCTCTAGATTTTCCTCCACTTGGTCTCTGCTCTAACTACAGATCACTATGTCATCTGCAAACATCATAGTCCATGGAGATTCTTGTCTAACCTCGTCTGTTAGCCTGTCCATCACCATAGCAAACAAGAAGGGGGTGAGAGCTGACCCTTGATGCAGTCCCACCTCCACCTTGAACTCTTGTGTCACACCGACAGCACACCTCACCACTGTCTTACATCTCTCATACATGTCCTGCACCACTCTAACATACCTCTCTGTCACTCCAGACTTCCTCATGCAATACCACAGTTCTTCTCTCGGCACCCTGTCATATGCTTTCTCCAGATCCACGAAGGCACAATGCAGCTCCTTCTGACCTTCTCTACTTCTCTATTAACATCTTCAAGGCAAACATTGCATCTGTGGTGCTCTTTCTTGGCATGAAACCAAAGTGTTGTTCACAAATGCTGACCTCTGCCCTTAGTCTTGCTTCCACTATTCTTTCCCATAGCTTCATTGTATGGCTCATCAACTTTATCCCTCTGTAGTTGCCACAACTCTGTACATCTCCCTTGTTCTTAAAAATGGGCACAAGCACACTTATCCTCCATTCCTCTGGCATCTGCTCACTTTCTAAGACCTTGTTGAATATTCTTGTCAGAAAATCTACTGCTACCTCCTCTAGACACTTCCATACCTCAACTGGTATGTCATCAGGGCCAACTGCCTTTCCACTCTTCATCCTCTTCAATTCCCTCCTCACTTCTCCCTTACTAATCTTTGCTACTTCCTGCTCCTCAACGGTCATCCCTTCTACTCATTTTTCTCTCTCATTTTCCTCATTCATCAGCTCTTCAAAGTACTGTTTCCATCTTCCCAGCACACTTCTGTCATCAGTCAATACATTTCCCTCTCTGTCCTTTATCACTCTAACTTGCTGCACGTCTTTCCCATCTCTATTTCTCTGCTGTGCTAACCTGTATAGATCATTTTCTCCCTCCTTACTGTTCAACCTATCATACAAGTCATCATACGCCCTCTGTTTGGCCTTTGACACTGCTACCTTCGCCTTACGCTGTGTCTGCCTGTACTCCTGTTTACTCTCTTCGGTCCTCTCAATGTCCCACTTCTTCTTGGCTAACGTCTTCTTTTGTGCACACTCCTGCACTTCCTCATTCCACCACCAAGTTTCCTTATCTACTTTCCTTCCAGAGGACACACCAAGTACTCTCCTACCGGTCTCCCTGATCACATTGGCTGTGGTTGTCCAGTCCTCTGGAAGCACTTCCTGACTACCCAAAGCCTGTTTCAACTCCTCCTTGAAGACAACACGACACTCTTCCTTTTTCAGCTTCCACCACTTTGTCTTCTGCTCTGCCTTTGCCTTTTTCACCTTTCTCACCATCAGTGTCATCCTGCATACCACCATCCTATGCTGTTTGGGACCACTCTCACCCACTACTACTTTGCAGTCACTGACTTCCTTCTAATTACATCGCCTACACAAGATGTAGTCTACCTGTGTGCTCTTACCGCCGCTTTCATAAGTCACCCTATGCTTCTGTTTCTTCTTGAAGAAAGTATTCACCACAGCCATTTCCATCCTTTTTGCAAAATCGATCAACATCTGTCCTTCTGTGTTCCTGTGCTGGATACCAAACCTGCCCATCACTTCCTCGTCCCCTCTGTTGCCTGCACCAACATGTCCATTGAAGTCTGCTCCAATGACCACTCTTTCACCTCTGGGGGTACTCTGCATCACTTCATCTAAATCACTCCAGAATCTCTCCTTCTCTTCTAGCTTACATCCTGCCTGTGGGGCATAAGCACTAACAACATTGACCATCACGCCTTCAATTTCTAACTTGAGACTCATCACTCTGTCTGACACTCTTTTCACTTCTAGAACATTCCTGACAAACCCCTCCTTCAAGATGACTCCTACTCCATTTCTCTTCCCATCCACACCATTATAAAACAGTTTAAACCCTGCTCCTAAGCTTCTAGCCTTTCTACCTTTCCACCTTGTCTCCTGAACACACAGTATGTCCACCTTCCTCCTCTGCATCATGTCAGCCAGCTCCCTATCTTTTCCTTGCATAGTTCCAACATTCAAAGTCTCTACTCTCAGTCCTAGGCTCACGCATTTCCTCTTCTCTCTCTGCCTACGGACACGCCCCCCGCCTCTCCTTCTTCGACGTCTTCGACCAACAGTAGTCCAATTTCCATCAGCACCCTGTTGGTTGACAGCACTGATGGCGGTCGTTGTTAACCCGGGCCTCGACCGATCCGGTATGAATTCTGTATTGATCATTTGCATTTTTAAATGTGGCAGAAGTTTTACGCCGGATGCCCTTTCTGTCGCAACCCTCTGCATTTATCTGGGCTTGGGACCGGCATAAGGGGGAGAGACACTGGTTAGAGCCCCCCCCCCCCCCCCGCCTCATGGCTGCATTATTTATATATATATATATATATATATATATATATATATATATATATATATATATATATATATATATATATAGATAGATAGATAGATAGATAGATAGATATAGATATAGTATGGGTGTGTCTATATAAAGTTAAAAAGATGCCTGTGTTCATTAAGGTTTTTTTTTATATAAACCATTCCTTCTTTAAGTGTGTTTTTTTTGCTTTTGTTGCTGTGTAGTATATACTAAAACAGTCATGTGCCTCAGGCTTGATGTATGTCAGTAGGTACTATTCAGCAACATCCATCTTGCCTTCAGTGCATAAGTGGTCAATATGATTGTATTCCATTTTTTTACATTTTCTACACTGAGTGTGCTTCTAAATTAATGTTAATTAATTTAATTTTAAGTCTGATTTTAATTTCATTCAAACTACTATCTCTGTGTGCAGTCTATGGGTTTCAGACTCGCACCTCCGGTGTGGCGGAATCCTCTGTGGTGGGCATAATAGTGTCCCGAGGCTCTGCTGCTGCCATCTCTTTCTTGTTCCCCTACATGCTCCTCACAGTGTGTCGCAACCTCATAACCATGTGCAGGGAAACTTTCCTCAACAGATACATTCCCTTTGACTCTGCTATTGATCTCCATCGCCTCATGGCAATGACAGCTATCATTCTTTCAGGTCAGACAGTTGTCTTGGCAACATTTTGGTTCAGTTTATTGTGAAAGTCTACATATAAGTAGAGTACTGATATTGCATGGAGAGTTTAAGAAAGGAAGTAAATTCTAGATGGGTCATCGAAGACAATTTGTCATATTTATTTTTCCAGATTATTGAAAATACTGATAATTGGTTTGTTATAGCTGCAATTGTAATTTAGTCTAAGCATCTACAGAGCAAGTTTCCAGCTGCAGAATCTGGTATATTGAGTTTTCTGTCATAATCCTAATGATTATATTATCATAGACAGGTTATAATGATTGAGCTTAGACTAACACCTCTCCCTTTTCAATATACAGTTATTCACAGCTTGGGTCATTTAGTCAATCTTTACATCTTCTCTGTCAGTGACCTCAGCATCCTTGCCTGCATGTTTCCCACCGTGTTTTCCAATAATGGGTAAGCAGTCAATATCTCTGTTCATGTTGTCTTTAAACATTATAACCCCTAACCTTGCACTCGTGGGATGACTGACATCAGGGACTAATTGTTTACAGATCAGAGCTCCCAGAAAAATGGACTTTCTGGTTCTTTTGTACAGTGCCAGGTAAGAAGGCATACACTAAGTGTTATAAAACGGTGATTTGAGGGTGTGTACATGTACCGTATTTTATGATATATTGTTCTCATTGTCATTCTCACGCTTATTCTGCTTCTCTTACAGGCATAACAGGGATTATTCTTCTGCTTGTCCTGGCCTTTATGTATGTTTTCGCCTCACACTACTTCAGACGTATAAGCTTCAGAGGGTTTTGGATCACACATTATTTTTATGTCCTAATCTATATCCTGGTGAGAATAAAGTTTGAATAATTCAATAGACCTTCAGTTGGGTCAGGTGCTGTTCATGGCAGGACTATTAGATTACCAAATGCTCTTGGGGGCAGCACGGTGGCACAGTGGTTAGCACACCCGCCTCTTAGCAAGAAGGCCTGGGTTCAATTTCTGGGCTTGGGCATTTCTGTGTGGAGCTTGCATGCTCTCCCAGTTCTTACATATATTGGTTTTCTCTGGGTACTCTAGTTTTCTCTCACTATCCAAAAGCTTCAACAGCCGCCAATTGGCTGTTACAAATCGGCCTTTGCTGTGAAAGTGAGTGTGAATGGTTGTGTGAGTGCTAGCCCTGAGATGGCCTGGCAAGCTGTGAAGGGTGAAGCCTGCCTTTGCCCAGAGGTGGATGAAATGGGCGCAAGCCACCCTACGACCCTAATTATGATTAAGTTTCTCAGAAAAATGAATGAATGAATGCTATTGATGTTTTCTTCCTGGCAGTCGGTGATCCATGGCAGCTTTGCCCTTCTCCAGCAACCACGCTTTCACGTCTACCTGATTCCACCTGCTCTCCTCTTCCTCCTGGATAAGCTCATCAGCCTCAGCAGAAAGAAGGTGGAGATCCCTGTGATGAATGCTGAACTACTGCCCTCAGGTCACAAATCTTATACTAAAGCTTAATAAGTAGCAGCACACCATTCATGATTTGTTATATTTCAGTCTCATTTAATTACTTCTGACTGAACTCTTAATCATGGTGAGAGTCATGAGTGAGTTTTGTGAAATTCCTCCATGGTAGGCGTGACATATCTGGAGTTTAAGCGCCCCCAGGGATTTACCTACCGTTCAGGACAATGGGTGCGCGTGGCCTGTCTGGAGTTGGGTACAGACGAGTACCACCCCTTCACACTAACCTCGGCACCTCATGAGGAGACCCTGAGCCTGCATATCCGTGCTGTGGGACCATGGACTAGCAAGCTGCGAGAGATCTACAACTTGGAGAGATTGAAGGAGCTGGGGACTTATCCAAAAGTAGATTTTCTAAATTATTTCTACACTACTCAGTTTTGCATCGAACTGTAATTTTTTTTTGCATGATTGTGAGCTTTGCTATAACATTTTATTCTCCTCAGCTGTATCTGGATGGACCATTTGGGGAGGGTCACCAGGAGTGGAAAGACTTTGAGGTGTCTGTTCTCGTGGGAGGAGGCATCGGAGTAACCCCATTTGCTTCAATACTGAAAGATATAGTGTTCAAGTCTTCAGCGAAACTCAAAGTTCAATGCAAAAAGGTAATAAAGGATCGTTCGTAGATTTTACGACGTAATGGTTAGCATGTCCACCTCACAGCAAGAAAATCCTGGGTTTAAGTCCCGAGATCAGGCATTTCTGTATGGAGTTTGTATGTTCTCTCCCATGCTTGTATAGGTACCCTTTGGGCACTCTGGTTTCAGTCCAAATACATGCACTTAAAGCTTACTGGCTGTTCCAAATTGCCCCTAAGTCAGTGCTTCTCAAATAGTGGGGCACGCCCTCTTGAGGGGGGCGTGGTATGATGCTGGGGGAGCGCGTATGACCCTGGGGAACATGCTTTTCTGGAATTTTGTACGAGATTTAAGTGTAATTGCACCTCCACTCCACTAGTTGACAGTGGCACTCTCATTGTCGCGCTATGGTGTAGTGGTTTCTCACGTGAGCAAATGATATGAAGTGCAGTAAACAATACCTCAAGAAACAACACGGGAAAGTTTCTAACAGGAACGAAGAGAAAGATGTCGAGAGATGGAGATATTAAGTCATAAATAAGTTGAATGAGTTTAAATAAGGATGTATTTTTTTAAATTCAGGCACATTGGTGCACTTTAAATCTTTTAAATTACAGATTAAAAACAATGTTAATGAAGTTTTTCTTTAGTGTTAGTTGAACAATATTTCTTTCTTTTTTGTTTTTAATGTGAATAAAGATACAATATTATGCAGAGGTGTACTAATAACAATTTTATAGACAATTTTATAATCCTATTTCTAGTCGCTCGCGGGGCAGTGGGGGGGTTGAAATGTTTTTTGTTTGGGGGGGGAGGGGCACAGAAAATAATTGAGAAGCACTGCTCTAGGTGTAAACGTGAGTGTGAATGTTTGTGTATGTTGGCCATGCGATGGTCTGGCGAGCTGTGTTCAGGGTGTACTTGTCCTTCCCTCCGTCTCAGCTGAGATAGGCTCTAGCATCCCCATGACCCTAAAAAGATTAAGTGGTTTGGCAAATGAGTGAGTGATGGATATTATTAAATACATGATGTGACTTTTTTTCATGTCCAATGTCCATTCCTCCAGGTATATTTTATCTGGGTGACACGGACTCAGCGACAGTTTGAATGGGTGTCTGATATCATACGAGAAGTTGAAGAGATGGATGCACAGGAGCTGGTGTCTGTGCACATCTACATCACTCAGCTGGCTGAAAAGTTTGACCTGAGGACCACCATGCTTGTACGCAACTATTCTAAATTAATCTTTTCCTGTTGCATTCAGGGACATTGACTTTTTTTGAACTGACAAACTAGCTCATGTGCTACTCTACATCATTTCAGGTTATATACCGTAATTTCACGCTATATTCACTAACTTTTTTTCTGAAAATTAAAAAATGTGTTTTATTGTTAATTTTTAGCTTGAATAGTTTTTCTCTCTTTCCCTAGTATGTATGTGAGCGCCATTTCCAGAAAGTGTCCAACAGGAGTCTGTTTACTGGCCTGCGTTCAGTCACACACTTTGGTCGTCCACCATTTTTTGCTTTCTTCAGCTCTCTGCAGGAAGTTCACCCTGAGGTGCATCACATTCTGAAATTTCCCATAAATCTCAATGGGTCACAAGTTGCTATCTATGTAAACTGACTGCTACAAATAAGAAATCTACATTAACTTATTACTAATTCATAAAAGATCATCTAAATAGTTAATCACCATAATAATTCCTAGGTGCTTATATGATACAGTAGGCCCTTGACCATTTGGGGTTCCGCGCTCACGTTCCCGAATACTCGCGGATTGGCTACAAACCCGGAAGTAACTGGCACGTGATTCAAATTCAGCCAATTGCTGAGAGCTTTTGTTTCTCCCTCATGCCAATTGGTTGCAGATGATGTGTACACCTCTTTTTTTCTCCTTCACACACAAGTTATCATCGTGATTGCTTGAATTGCGAAGTAAATGTTTTTTAGTGTGTTTTTTAATGATTATTTAAGCCCCATGATGTCACTCAAACGCCCTGCATCTTCTCTAGCTTCTGGTAAGGAGCATAAGCGCTTTATTTATTTATAAATATTATCACAGTACAAAATTTAAAAGTTTTTACTGAATCATTACTACATTTTACTGCATTATTATTATTATACTTCCGGATGAGCGGCAAACCCGGAAGTTACTGGAAATTGCTTGAAATTTAGCCATTGGCTGAGAGCGTTTGTATCGCCCTCCTGCTGATTGGTTGCAGATGATGTGTGCACCTTTTTTTTCCCTCCTTCATACACATCATCAATGTGACTGTTTGAATTTTGAATTCACTTTTTTTAGTGTGTTTTTAATTATTATTTAAGCCCTATGATATCATTCAAATGCCCTTCATCATCTCCAGCTTCTGGTAAGGAGCCTCTTTCATAAATATCACAATGCAAAATTTAAAAATTTTACTTAATCATTTCTACATTTTACTGCATTATTACTGTATTAATGAGTAAGACTGTCTATAGATTGTGTTTAAGAAGCATAGTTTAGTGTATGTAATATCATACATAGGGTTTTAAACTCGCGTCAATAACTCGCGGATTTTTTTTGGTCCGCGGAACGGCCAGAATCGAACCATCAAAATGAGGGCCTCCTGTATATGCTTAGATATTCTACTTTTATTTTGGATATTCAATCGTTTTATTTTAATGGTAACAGTTATTGAGGTGATACATTTAATTACGTATTGGCTCTTAATCAATTGGCGAAAGTTATTTTCTTCCAACACCTATCTTCTTTATTTCATTATTTTCCTCAGGTGGGGAAGATTGGGGTCTTCAGCTGTGGTCCACCAGGTCTGACAAAGAATGTGGAGAAAGCCTGCCAGCAGATAAACAAACGAGATCAAGCACATTTCATTCATCATTTTGAGAATTTCTAACCTGACTGTTGTGCTACAGTTTACTCTTTGTTAACAGCAATAAATTTTGAAGCAATGATTTGCTCAGTCAGCATGAAAATAACTTTTACTCACATAATTCATGACTAACTAACTTGACTATTGCTCCTCAATCTGCTTCTGAAAATTATTAACAATGAACAATAAGGGAATCAAACCAATGATGCACTGACATTGTGAGATCCATTGATTTTTATTGACTCCATAGTGCAGTACAGTTGTTATAGAAATTATGTTTCTTTTGATGTTCACTGTGATCTCAGGACAATCTGTACTTGATATATGAAACATGAAAATTAAATAACATTTCAGTGAAAATATTATGTCTATGTATATGTAGTTCCTGTGTAAAGATGTAGAACAATATGCATTCCTTCATTCTTTTTTGGGGGTCACTTAATCTTAATCAGGTTCGTGGGGAGGCTGGTGCCTATCTCAGCCATGTCTGGGTGAGGGAAGAGGATATCCTCGACAGATCACCATAGAGACATACAGCACAGACAGAAGCTCTCTGTAATAAGCTAACCATGCAAATACATACTGATGATCCATCCATGCATTATCTATATCGCTTCTCTAGGGATGCAGAGAAAGCTGGAGTTAGACTTGCCACAGACACGTCCTATTCATGAGATCATGAGATTCGGGCCCAGAAATTTTTTTGCTGTAAGGTGTAAGTGTTAGCTTCTATCAAACTGTCCTGCCTTACATTAATACAAGACAATTTTCAAAATACTGTCGTTTTTGAATTTTAAAAAAGAAGCAGAAAATCAGTCTTTGTCTTCTTTTCCTTTCAGCTGTTCCCTTTTTCTCAGAGGTCACCACAGCGAATCTATGATTTGCATGTTTAGTTTGGCATAGGTTTTTACGCCGGATGCCCTTTGTGACTCAACCCAGCAAGGGGCGGAAACACGCTGACGGCTTTGCAGCTACACTTGTCGAAAGTCAGTAATGGTTCTTTTACAGCCTGTCACCATAGACAGGCCGGCCTTTGATAACCCAGTTAGCTGCACTTGGGGGGGTTGGGGGGGGGGGGGGCAGTGACAACCTTGTGGAGAGTGGAACTCGAACCCTCTACTTTATCCAGCACCTTTTACCACCAGCAGGCCACCACTGGCCAAAATCAGTACTGTATACATAACAACACTAAATATTATTCACTCACTTATTCACTGAATTGCTGAACTGCTTAATTGTACGAGGGTCAAGGGGATGCTGGAATTTAAGATCTTTTTCTTAAATGTGTGAACATTTCCATCTACCCCCAGTGCTGCTAACTGGGTTATCAAAGGTCGGCCATGTCTCTCACTGTCTATGCTGAGATGCTGTAAAAGAGCCATTGCTGACTTTCATCAAGAGTAACTGCATAGTCGTCAGCATATTTCTGTCCTGCGATGACCTGGTGAGCTGTCCAGGGTGCACTCTGCCCTCACCCAGAGTTGGCTGAGATGGGCACCAGCCTCCCCACAGCCCTAATTAGGATTAAGCGCTTCAGAAAATGAATGAATTGATGATTTCTATCTACCATGAATAAAAATCAATTAATTAAATGTGGTTAAACATATGTACTGTATTTATGCAGGTAATAATTCTTGTACGTACTTGCACACCACCCTCAAACCTTTCACTGAGATTAGGAATTTTAATGTACTGTAATTGATATGATGAAATTAAAAAAATAATTGTGTGAGAAGCAGCAACACACAGAGTATGTTGGCAGATTGATCATAGTGTCTTGTAACATGTCTAACCATGTTAAGTTTGATTTCGTGCTGCCTTTATTGTGACTTTATCTCAGAACTGTACAATTCTTCTTTTACCAGAAGTGTGTGTAACTTATTTGTGCATTTTTACTTTGTATCAGGTTCTTCTACTTCATATCAGGTTCTTCTGTGCCATAATGTTCTGAACATGATTTTCTCTAAAGGCTTTCTGTAACCACTTAATCCTAATTAGGGCTGTGGGGAGGCTGATGCCCATCCCAGCTGACTCTGGGCGAGGACAGAGTACACCCTGGACAGCTCGCCAGGCCATCACAGGGCAGAAACATGCTGACAGCTGTGCAGCTAGTCTTGTCAAAGTCAGCAATGGTTCTCTTACTGTACATCCCTCTTGTGGGATTGCGGTTCCCGCAATGACTTTTTTCTTCCACGTCATTGGGTTCCGGCATGTAATCCTGACACAATCGTGTTTCTCTATCTACAGTCGTTCAGTATGTGGGTGTGTGGAGAGCACGGTATAATAAGAGCCATGCTGTGATAGGGCAGTGCGGATGTCACGAAGGCCTTCAGCCAATAGAATTTGTTTTTATACAGGATACGGAAATTCCCGCTAAAAACAAAACCATGGTTCATGTTGCTAATTGCTCAGAAATTTACTGAACTACTGCATCGAGATTTGTGCTTAAACATTTATTTTAAAATGAGCAAAAGAGGGAAGCGTGAAGGTCTCATGAACCTGATCTCCAACAAGGAACATTAACTATTCAGGGTTTTTTTTTTTGCTTAACGCGGCAATAATATTTATCAACTCTGAAGAAAATGACATCACTCAACTTGCGGACTCAGCCTCAAGCTCAACATGCTCCAAATTGGTCCCAGATTCCGGTAAATTACATATCACTTCTCTCCAGCATAATGATCATATTAATGTGATTTATATGATAAACAATATTGCGTGTTATTATTGTAAAGTTCTAAAGTTTTACGAACTTTCCTGAGTCGTCAGTGTCACTGTAAGTGTTATACGTGTGGCACGTGCCCAGCAGGACTATGGGCATCGCTATGATGTCATTAATATATATACATGTAATGTTAATATTGTTATACAGTCTGCCCTCTACTTACGAAATTAATCTGTTCCAGAGCCTTTTTTCATAGCCTGGAGTTTTCGTAAGTAGAGGCGCATTTTACATGTAAAATGCGTGATTCGTTCCAAGGCTCCCAAGACTACCCCATAAACCCTTTAAAAATGATAAAGTACACCAATTTTGTATGAAATATGTGTCAAAAGTAAAACAAAATTATTTATTAAACCGTTTAAACGTTTTATTAACATATTAAACCATTTTATTAACATATTAGTTAATTAAACCATTATTAAACATTTTTTATTAACACACATACACACACACACACACACACACACACACACACACAACATTATCTCTCTCTCTCTCTCTCTCTCTCTCTCGCTCTCTCTCTCTCTTTCTCTCTCACACACATACACACACACATACACACAAAACTCTCTCTCTCTCTCTGGTTTGTTTTGTCAAATGTGGGCTCCACCCACACGCAGCACGCAGCCAACAGAGCATTTGAAACAGGATGTTGTATTTAAAGTAGAATTACAGTACCTGTTTAAAAGATCAGAGGTCCTGATTCAATATTAACTTGCTTCCTTGCAAGATCGGAGGTCTTGTCCCACGGAGCACTCTGTTTTCATGCCTCCTTCTGCTTCAATATCGTTCCGAAATAATCGCCTCCATCACTGTATTTCCGCTTTTCTGTATTTTCCGGGTCCATGATGGATAACGAAATATAACACTGCAATGATCGATCTCAAAAAAAAACTCACGAGCCAACATTCCTGTCCAGCTCTCCTTCACGTGTGTGACAAACTGGAAGTATGGGTATAGTTCAGCTCCCTACTAGCCAATGGGAGGCCAGCATAGCAGGATGTTGGGAGACAGCCAATGAGAGAGCAACTCGTGCAATGTTTAAATTTTTGAATAGCACATTTGAATTTTTGAAGGGCATGTACGGCACTTTTCGTAAAAAAAAAGGTTGTTTTCGTAAAAAGAGGACGAAAATTTAGGAAAATGTTTTTCGTAACCTGGATTTTTCTTGTTCAGAGGTTTTGGTAAGTAGAGGGCAGACTGTACATAAATATATCAATCTACTGCTCACAAGTCTGATGAGGTCTAGTTGTGCATTTCCGCGCATGGTGGATGATACCCCTCATTTAATCCCACCATAAATATTTAATATGCAAGCATTAATGAGTAAGGCTTCACAGTATGCTCATAAAAGCACTAGATGCACTTCTAATGTTTATGTGTATTTAATATGTTTAAATAGCTTATCTTGCTCAATATGAAGTTCTATTTCAGTGTTAATGTTTGTGCAACAGTTTAAAACATTAAATTTTCATAAGTAGGTTTTTTCTGATGTTTAGAATTTTTATTTGAATGACTAAAAACAATGTTTTTAATGTTGTGGATTTCTCTTTTTGAAATAAAAAAAAAAATAGTGTCAAGAGTAAGCTCAGTTTTAACTTAGAATTCTTTTTGCAATATATTGCAATACATGCTTGAAATCTCAATATATTGCAATACAAAAAAAATCTATGCAATACACAGCTCTGCCTTTCACCACAGACAGTGAGAGCCATGGCCAGCCTTTGATAACCCGGTTAGCTGCACTGGGGGTCCAGTTATTACCTGCTATCAAAATACAGTAAACAAAGAACGGTTTCTCATGACAGGAAAGTTGAAACCTTATGACCTTTTTCACAGTACTGGTATCAATTTCACAATGTGTTATACTGAAGAAGTCAAACCTCCAATCCTATATACACTATGGGATTGATTGAATTGATTTAAACATATTTAATTCATTGAAGAAAGGGATTGGGCACAAGTTATCCAACTTAGTGAAGCCCTCTCCACAGATTATTTAGCCAATTAACCTACTGTGCATGTTTTTGGACTGTGGGAGGAAACCAGAGTACCCGGAGGAAACCCACACAAGCACGGGAAGAACATGCAAACTCCACACAGAAACGCCCAGGCTTGGATTCGAACCCAGGCCTTCTTGCTGTGAGGCGGGCGTGCTAACTACTACGCCACCGTGCTGCCTACACTATGGGAGTAATATATAGTAATACATACTGTATGTGTATTAATTCAAACTATTTAAAAAAATAAGAAGATACTTAAACACATGCACGGGACCACTTTATTACAATCTGGTGGTAAATCATCCAGCTTGTGGCAAAAAAAAACAGGCAACAAGAGTTAGAATATAAATTTTCGGAATTTTCATTCCACATCCCTTCATATTTCTGATTCTATCAATATTGACAAGCATCTAAACCAAAGCATGAATCAATCAGTAATAGATAGATTTTCACATTCAAGAGTAAAGTAGCAATACCTGTACCTGTTATATCAGCAGCCTACTGAACCAGCTTGTGCATTGGCTAAATGTGAATGAACTGATAGGGTTTCTAAGCATTCTCCTTTTCCTGCATGACTGAGATAAGAAATTGTCCATTCTTTCTTAAGAAAGGTCAGCACTATTCATGGTAAGGATGCAGCCCATCACTCCCAGGAGAGAGTATAGACTCTGTTGGAAACCCAAGGGCATTTCCAGGGAACACCATATCATTGAGGCAAGAAGCAGCACAGATATAGGCGTCAATATAGTGATATACTTCAAGACAACAGATGGTGTGGTTAAAGCTGGAGTCAGCATGTGTTGAACGTTAAGACTGGAAGAATCAATATGAATATATAAAACACATTTGTATAATACCGGTAATAATAATAATAAAAAAAGATTTTTATAATACGTACTGAAAAACATTTTTTGGTGGTTATTTAAGAGTACAGTTTAAGGATGTCCATTTCAAGCAGATATTTTATATACATTTTTATTTATTATATATGTTTATTATATACATTTTATATTTTTGTTAATTTAATGCAGCCATGAAATTTTTATAATTTTTAATTAAAAAAGATAAAGAAGGTACTTGAACAATTCTTATATGTAAGCTCTGGGAATGTGTTTTAATAATTGTACACACTTGTCTTTGCCCAGTTGATTTTAACATGAATGTGTACAGTGGTGCAATCTGATTATTCTTAAATCATAACAAATATTTACTAAAGCGACTGCCCTCTTACTTCAGGTTGAAAAGTGGCAGTTCTTTGAATGGGCTCCTGATGAAACCTTTGTTTGTTTTTTTTCCAGAATGACAAAAAACTGAATGAAAGTACAAATGAAAATACTGTACAGTGGAACCTCAACTTACGAAAGCCCCAACAAACGAAAAATCCAGGTTACGGAAAACATTTTCCTAAAATTTTTGTCCCCGGATACAAAACAAGTTCAAGTTACGAAAGCAACATCTCAAAAATTCAAACAACGCACGAGTTGCTCTCCCATTGACTACATATCCCAACATCCCGCCCCGCTGGCCTCCCATTGGCTATCTCCCAACATCCCGCCCTGCTGGACTCCCATTGGCTATTATGGAGCACCCATAATGCTTTTCGTGTAAAGGACAAAGTAACTGTTGTTTCATGAGTTTTTTGAGTGTGCAACTTTATTTTTTCACTCAGGCTTTTAACCTTGCATAAACATTTGTAAAATTATAACTCTGCTAAGAAGACATGGTCAACACACACACGCGCACACGCACACACACGCGCGAATCGATGAAATTCATTTCATAAATTAAGGTACCACTGTACAAATAATGAGAATGACCATGTTGTGACGGTGAAGTGTGTATGTGTGTGGACATGTGCAAATGAATGTACCCCTAAAATAGCTAGATGGAGCTAGAAGCTTTTTCAAGTTGATGCAGTGTTATCTTTATACATAATCTCATTTTGTAAAAAAAATGGAGGTAGCAGGTTTCATCAGGAGGCTGAAGATGCAGTCAGGTGATATCTTAAATGTGAAGGTCTAGTTTGGAACATGATCTACTTAGCAGGGAACTTGGTGAGATGTCACAACTTTAAAAAAGCCATCAGTTTTACTAACAGTGAGCCATGAAATCACTTCCTATTAATAATTCATTCCCACCGCTGTTTCATTCCCACCGCTGTCAGACTGTACAACGCCACTTTGTAACTGTCTGTGAAAATACCGGTTATGTGCAATAAAAACCCCCGTGCACTTTAATCAACCACATCTACCCCACTGACTGTGAACCATATCAACCCATCTACTCTGCACTCAGATACATTACACTTTAATATAGGCCAGTCTATAAAGTTGCTCCATTCTTTTCTTTTCTTTTATTGTTTAGTAATTTATACTATTTATGTATCTATTTATTTATTTATTTACTTATATAATATATATGTATGTGTGTATGTTCGTACTTGTATCTATTTTTGCACCCCCTACTGATAGTACCTCAAGAGCCTGTAACAGTGAATTTCTCCATTGTGAGATTAATAAAGCTGTATCTTATCTTATCTTAATGATCCATCAAGAACATAGTGAGACAGTGTTGGCTCATTTTTAAATATAGAATTAAGTGTCATGACAATCTAAAAGTTCTGATAGTCTTATTCTTGGATTTAAAAATTTTTCTACTACAGGGGTCAGGAGCCTTTTTGACTAAGGGAGCCAAAAAAACACATATTTTAAAAATGAATCCTCTGAGAGCCATATATATTATATATATATATATATATATATATGTGTGTGTGTGTGTGTGTGTGTGTGTGTGTGTGTGTGTGTGTGTGTATATATATATATATATATATATATATATATATATATATATATATATATATATATATATATATATATATATATATATATATATATATATATATATATATATATTAATATTAATATTGAATAAAACTAAATGGAAAAAGAAGACAAACAATTTTAGAGTATAATAAGACTTTGAATTTATTTTAAACAACATTGTTATAACAAAGTTATTTATTAATAAGAAAAGTACTTCCTGCTATTAATGCGACTTCTCGTGCTGCATGGTGTTTGCTGATGGCTTTGTAGTCTGGTTGATACGTGGTTAGGTTCAGCTTCATGCAGGCTTTCATCTGTTAAACATGCTCGCAGGTTGGCCTTAATGTTTTTCAGGTGTGAGAAGACTGCTCGCATGTATATGTTGAGCCGAGCATGGTCAATACGACAGGACTCACATGTTGCAGTGCTTGGTATGTGACAGGAAGTGCGTCCCACGTTTTGACAATCAGCTGGTCTGCGGGTTGAAGTTTTTTCATGTCTGTCCATTTGTGTTTGCTTGCCAGCTCTGCTTGGCTTCATGCAAGTCTTTCCAAAACTTCATTCAGTGATTGTACTCCTCATCTTTTTTATTTCTTTTCGCCATCATCTTGGTTGAAAGTGTTCACTCTGCACAAATGAGCTGATCAAAAATGAGGGAAATTTACCTCTTGACCCAAAAACAACTCACGCAGGCTGTTGATTATAATTCAATAAAATTAGAGTTTCAAGGTATCAGACCCTCACGCACACTGCAGTACAGAAAGGATTGGCCCTCCGTTGCACGCCACAGCAAAAAGTGGAGTGGAAAATAGATGTATAGATTAAAATGCATGAGAATTATTTATCTGTTTTTGTTTTATTTGATGGCTTTTTCTGTATTTTTATTCAAACGAGATTGATTGAAATTATTATTATTATTAGTTATTCCATCTGATTTATCTGAGAGGCAGATGCAGTCATCAAAAGAATCACATCTGGCTCACGAACCATAGGATCCCGACCCCTGCTCTACAACATGCTCTCTTTTCGTACTTGCAGTGCAACATTTATGAGTGTGCAGTGGGACTTCTGCAAGCTTTCAAATTATCAAAATATTTATATTTGCAGAAATATATTTATTCATTCATATTCTGTAACTGCTTAATCCTAATTAGGGTCATGGGGAGGCTGGCGCCCCGGCCTTTGATAACCTAGTTAGCTGCACTGGGGAAATCTATTACAGTACACTGGAGCCTCGGTATTTGAATGTTTTAGAGTTTGAACAAATCAAAATTCGAACAGAAAATCTGGGATTTTTTTTTTGTCTCGGAAATTGAACAAAATCTGGAAGTCGAACTCGAAAAACGCATGAGAAAAAACGAGACCAAGAGGGAGGAAAAGTGCAGAAGTTGTTGATACTATGTATCACCCTGATAAAACTAGCACTGTTCTGGGGAAGTCCGGAAGTTGATGATACTATGTATTACCCTGATAAAGCTAAAGCTAGCGCTAAAGCACTAAAGCTTAGCTAAAGCACTAAAGCTAAGCTAAAGCGCTAGCAGCACTGTGAACACCTTTAACGATGAGGTCATGAGCCACTTCTGTAAGGTTTTGAAAAGAAGGCAGAAACAAGCCATGTTAGAAATGTTCTTCAAGAAAAGAAAGGAACCTCCTGAAGAAGAGTCATCCATGAAAAGCAGTAGCAAGAGAAAAAACACCTTTGGCTGATTTAACTGAAGCTGTTATGGAAGGGAATCCTCTTCTTCTCTCCTTCTGCAACACTTATGTATGCCAACTGCTCACCACCACAAAGGTAAAAATTCTTATCTTTATTGTTCTTATGCTTTATAACTGCACTGTGGTTTTGGCATCATAGAAGGGCTGATTCTGTGATGCCAGGAACATTCAGCCTGACCCAAAAATGCAGGAGACAGTGTGATGAAAATGGATGAGCTTTATTGTTCACAAGGAAGGCACTAGAGCAGGGGAAATCATAGTCACTGGTACAGAAGACCAGTGATTGCTAAGTGGAATCAGGTGTGCGTGTTTAGCACGCTACCCGCGTGTGACAGCCATGCCCCCTCCAACATGCAGAGAGCCAACAAAACCAGAGTCTATCACAACACAGACCGTAACATAGTGTACTGTATTCAATATTTTTTCACTTAATTTGAGGACCTATTGTATGAGTTATGGTACCCTTAACCTCTGTTCAAAAGACTACAGAACAGATTACAACCATTTACATTATTTGTAATGGGAAAAGCGGATTCGTAGCACATTCATATGAAGCACATTCATACTGTATCAGTTGTCACACACGGGTATTACTTTGAAAATGGACTTTTTCATAAACTCTGGGAGACTCATGAACTCGTCTCTTGGTTAGTTGGAGTGTTTTGACTGTAAACAAAGCACACGATACTGAAGATGTGAGTGAGACAGTTTTTCATTCACCATCTCTCTGTTTTTTATTTATTTGTTTGTTTGTTTTTCTGTACTTGTGCTATAATATTTTTCACATGGCTCATATAAATTGCATTGAGGTAATACAATTGATAAAATGTGTGTCTTCATTTTAGGCCGCTAAGCAATGAAATGTAAGTATATGGAAGTTTTTCTGAGATCCCTTTCAATACCCACTGTATTTACATATCTATCACCTGTAATGCCCAAGAATAAATCTTATATGACTGACTGCAAGCAAATGCAGAAATACCACCTCACTGTGTCTTTTTAACTCTCTTTAAACATTTTTCCTCATATAAACAGTATACTACATGTGAACATAAAAAAACAACTAAATTTATAGTTCATATTTACATATTTTAGGCACAGACAGTGTCATGTCAAGTGACCTCTGCTAGAAGAAAATGCTGTATAGATAATGACGTCCGTTTAGCGTACCATTTAGGATTTAGTATATACGTCCTTCACAGAAATGTAAGTTAGTTTCACTCTGTAAAGGTGTTTTTGTATGTACAGAAACACAAGTAAAATTTAGCAGTTTTTTAAAGAATGAAAAACTTCCTGCTCCAAGTAACTGTAAGAAACTATGAGTATTTAAATTTTTTATTCAGGTATTATTTATGCAAAATACCAATATAGTGGATATTTTTGTCCCAATATAGTGGTCTAACCAGACCACACCAATTCCAGGTTATATATATTCATTTTAAATTTACAAAAACAGCACTATAAATCCCACAGTGAATGGTTGCCAGCAGTTGATAATTTTCTGTTAATATATCTGGATGTTGCTTCTCAATGAGTACACTATGGGGAATAAATGAAAGAAACATAGCACATCATGTCTTTTGAAATACAGTCGGTCCTCTACCTACGAAAACTTCTGAATACGAAAAATCCAGGTTACAAAAAAGATTTTCCTAAATTTTCATCCTCTGTATACGAAACAACC
This sequence comes from Plotosus lineatus, assembly GCA_024760905.1. Taxonomy (NCBI): domain Eukaryota; kingdom Metazoa; phylum Chordata; class Actinopteri; order Siluriformes; family Plotosidae; genus Plotosus; species Plotosus lineatus. The sequence goes on from CM045742.1 coordinate 21,584,690, forward strand.
TCTTCTTACAAAAAGCGCCAAAGCACAATTCAAAAATTCAAAAGTGCCATTCAAACATTCAAACGTGCCATTCAAACATTAAAATGCACAATTCAAACATACAAACAATGCGCGAGTTACTCTCTCATTGGCTGTCTCCCAACATCCCGCCCCGCTGGCCTCCCATTGGCCAGGAGGGAGCTGAACTGTACCCATTCCTGTACCCATACTTCCTGTTTGTCATACGCACGAAGGAGAGTTGAACAGGACTGTTCACTCGTGAGTTTTTTTGAGAGTGATCAGTTCGTTTTCTGTAACCGCTTCATCTTAATTAGGGTCGCGGGGAGGCTGGCGCCCATCCCAGCTGACTCCGGGCGAGGGCAGCGTACACCCTGGACAGCTCACCAGGCCATCGCAGTGCGGAAACGCGCCGACGGCTTTGCAGCCTACTCTTGTAGAAAGTCAGGAATGGTTCTTTTACATGCCTCACACCATAGACAGTGAGAGACATGGCCGGCCTTTGATAACCCAGTTATCTGTAATGGGAGGATAGCAGTGACAACTGTTGACATTGGGGCTTGAAACCCCGATCTTAGGATTGGTAATCCAGCACCTTACCACCAGGCTACCACTGCCCCAAAGTGTTCATTGTATGTATAGAATATTATTAAGTGGAGTTAGGTCAGTGGTGGCTCAGTACTTAAGGCTCTGGCTTACTGCTCCAAAGGTCAGGGTTTCAATCCCCAGGACCACTAAGCTACCACTTTTGGACCCTTGAGTGAGGTCCTTAACCCTCAGTTGCTCAGTTGTATAAAAATCATAAATGTAAGTTGCTCTGGATAAGGGTGTCAGCCAAATGCTGTAATGTAATATAGAGTTGGAGCTATAACTGACATAAATAATATTATCAATAACGTCAAGTAGAGGGATTAACATTACTCAATATAATTTCACAAATTAACTTGAGGAAAAAATGGGACACTACTTAACACAAAGGTAATCCTCTTATGGTGTTTAAGCGTCGGGCTTACATTCTGGCACTGACCAGATTGTACTGCTACTCTAGACATTTTCTGGACTTACTTTACGAAGAAGGAGCCCCTGCATGGTGGAATATGTGCTTTCAGTTTTGCGGCAATATTGTGGGCAGAACTGGTGAAGAAGTCTTAGCAGAAGGATTTAGAACAAGAATGTTTGGAAGTGGCATAGTAAAGTGGTATGCGCAAAGAACCAAGAAACAGGAGAACAGGGCAATGAAAGTGGAGAGCTGGAAGAAGAAGAAAAGGGCTGATAGACTTCTGGAGAAACACAGAGAGCAGTTACTGAATGAACTAGATGTTAACAAGGTGCTTCCATACCTGTTGTACAAGAAGGTGTTTTCTCTCCGTGAATATACAAAGATACTGGGCCAGGAGTCTAGCAGAAAGAGGGCAGAGTTATTTTTGGATCAGATCATGGATAAGGGCCCAGATGGTTTTTACTCGTTCTGCTCTGTGCTGGAGGAAGTATCTCCTCACCTGCTCACATGCTTGCTGCTGGGATGTGAAGGTACTCCTGTTTAACTACAGCCAGTTAATGATTCATTCATTAAACGAGCTCATTAGATCCTTACAGTTTTAAGATCTAAAACTTCAAGGAAGGAATATGTTTGTGAATCACTGTCAATGTGAATCAATGTTTGCGCAGCACAACTTGATCTGTCCTCAAAACTTAGATTTGTACTTATAAACTATGGCTGAGCAGAGGAAACTTCATTAGACCAGCAGAGGCCACTAAGACAGAAAACAGCTGCCTAAATCCACAACACTGAGCAGATTACCAGATAGCCATTCAGACCCAGTAAGCCACAGTAAGAATTCCAATTACTTAACACAAATGTGGCAACCCTGAATATTTACATTTGTAAAGTAAAAGAGAAAATATTACCCATGATCCATGGCAGATGGTTATAGACTAATTATGTGTATGTTTCATTTCATTTTTTCCAGTTTGTATACCGCTAAAAATTTGACTTTTATTTGACTGATATTTGTCTTTCATTTTTGCTTCAGATGGACAAAAGAAGCAGGGAAAAAATCAACACGATTCCATTTCCAAGGAAAAGAGTACAGTTTGCTATCCTCCTTTGTATATGGATCCTCTTTTTGATACACGGTAAGGCATGATTCCTTGTGTGGCAAAATGTTATTTGTAATTTCAATAGAATTTGTTCTTATAACAGACCCCAACCTGAAAGAATTGATCTAATTCTAAGGTAACATAGTAAAGTACCCCAGTGTGTGGACAGATGAATTAACCACACACTGGGGTAGTGGTGAGGATGTATACTTTACTATGTTACCTTAGAATTAGATTATTATTATTATTATTATTATTATTTTTATTATAGTAATCCCCATTATTTCGCGGTTAATGGGGACCAGCCCCCTCCGCGAAATGCGAAAAAACCGCGAAATAACTTCTGCCACTTCTTAAGGACACCCACCCACCTGTATACTATATAAAATGTATATTGAAGTTAATTTTAAAGTGTTCTATGCATGTTAATGTCATATAGGCAACGTGTATTAATATACAAATAAATTATACACCTTATGATGACAATAAATATCTATAAATACTGTATAATAAACCTTATAAATATCAAATCCACGGCCACGTTGGGGAGGAGACTCACTGGCGACACTGGTGCTTGGTTGGGGCTCATCAGCGCCTCCAGAGCCTTTGCTTTAGTACAGTACGTATCATGCTAGTGTCAAAACTCACATTATTTTTATCACAGTCCGTAATCCACAACGATAAGGTATTTTCCATTTTCACAACTGTTATGGTCTGTGCTAGTTGGTGGCATTTAACTCTCTTTCTACCTCTCCATAAACTGCATGCGCTGGTGAGGGGCGTGGCTGTTATCCGCAGGCAAAATTCCAGAGAGCGCACCTGAATTCACTCAGCCATCAGCTATAAAGTGCTTTGTGCTCAACCAGTTTCCATGTTGATACTCTCCCAGTGATTTTGGTTTTTGTCACCACTACGGTGAACATAATTTTTCCCACACCCCAGTGCTTCCCCTGAGCTCAATAAAAGTCATTGTTTCATAAGGGAGGAAAGGTGTGTTGGATGCTGGGAAATATAATCTCGACCAATCAGTTTGCTGGATTCAAAGCCAATCAAAGAACACTCAAGTCAAGCAGGAGATCTTTTTTTTAATCTATTTTTTAATTTCCCAATGGGAAATCCCGTGATATTGTGGGGATGTGAAGTAGGAAACGTGAAGTGGTGGGGGATTACTGTATTATTATTGTTGTTTACAGCATAGTGTAGTAGTGGTTAGCACATTGGCCTCATAGCAAGAAGGCTGGATTTGATTCCCAGCTCAGGCGTTTCTGTGTGGAGTTTGCATATCCTCCGGATATTCTGGCTTCTTCCCATCGTCCGAAAACATGCACAGTAGGAGAATCCACTGTTCAAAGTCTTCCCTAGGTGTGAGTGTTGGCCCTGGGAAGGCCTGGTGTGCTGTCCAGGGTGTGCTCTGCCATCCCCCTGAAGTCAGCTGAGATGGGCACCAGCCTCCCCATGACCCCAATTAGGATTAAATGGTTCAGAAAATGAATGAATGAATTATTATTATTCTATTAATCTACTAATATCTAATTAAATCACATCCCAAAAGTAAACCAAAGGAAGACCACTAAAAAGCACTAAACTCATTGCGAGCTCAAGAAATCATTTTGAGCCGCACATGGTCAATTACAGGATTTAACAATCTGTGGGCATTCAAGTGATGATCAATTAGTTTTAACACGCCCAAAACGTGTTTAGAAAATATTCCCCTCACTACATATTACACCCCCAGTGCAGCTAACTGGGTTATCAAAAGCCAGCCATGTCTCTTACTGTCTATTAGAGCAGAGCAATAAAACCGGTTTATTGGTTTAAACCGGTTCTAACATGCAAACAATATGTATTGTGATACTCTGAAGCAAACCCGTTTTTTTGACATGTATTTGGAAAACTTCGGAACAGTAAAAAAAAAACATTTGGCTATTCCCGCTAATAGAACCGGAAGTAATGCTTTCATTGAAAAAAATGGCGACCGCAGAGGTCCCGGCATGTAATCTTGACAAAATCGTGTTTCCGTCCTCTTATCTCCAGTCATTCAGTGTGTGGAGAGCCCGGTATAATAAGAGCCATGCAGTGATTGGGCACTGCGGATGTCATGAAAGCCTTCAGGCAAAAGAATTTGTTTTTATACAGGATACAGAAATTCCCGCTAAAAACAAAATCCCGGTTCATGTTGCTAATTGCTCAGAAATTTACTGACCTACTGCATCTAGATTTTTGCTTAAACATTTATTCTAAAATGAGCAAAAGAGAGACATGGAACCTGATATCCAACAAGGCACATTAACCGTGCAGGGTGTTTTTTTTTTTTTTTTGCTAACGTGGCAATATGTGTCAACTCTGGGGGGGGGGGGATGACGTCACACAACTTGTGGCGTCGTGCTCAGGCTCAACATGCTCCAAATTGGTCCCAGATTCCGGTAAATTACATTCCCCTTCTCTCCAGCATAATGATCATATTAATGTGATTTATATGATAAACGATATTGTGTGTTGTTATTATTGTAAAGTTCTAAAGTTTGACGGACTTTCCTGAGCCGTCAGTGTCACTGTAAGTGTTATACGGGCGGCACGTGCCCAGCAGGACTATGGGCATCGCTACATGTAATGTTAATATTGTTATATATAAATAGATCAATATACTGCTCATAGGGTCATAGGTCTGATGAGGTCTAGTCGTTCATGATACAGTTCTGCGCATGCGCGGATGATGCTCCACCTCTAATTCCGCCTTAAAAATTTAATATGCATGCATTAATGATTAAGGCTTCACAATATGCTAATAAAAGCACTAGATGCACTTACACTATTCTAATGTTTATGTGTATTTAATATGTTTAAATAGCTTATTTTGCTCAATATGCAGTTCTATTTCAGTGTTAATGTTTGTGCCAAAGTTTAAATAAAACAAGTAGATTTTTTTCTGATGCTTAGAAATTTTGTTTTAATGACTAAACACACCATTTTTAATGTTATTGATTTGTCTTTTTGAAATAAAGAATAAATACTGTCAAGAACAGGCTCATTTTTAATAAAAAAAATTCTTCTTGCAATATATCGCAATACATATCGCAATACATGCAAGAAATCGCAATACTGTACTGTATATCGCAATACATAAAATCTAGGCAATATCCAGCTCTACTGTCTGGTGTGAGGCATGTAAAAGAACCATTGTTGTCAAGTCAATGGCCTGAAATGGCCTGGCAAGCTGTTCAGGGTGTACTCTGCCCCCGCCTGGAGTTGGCTCATACAGAAAATGAATGGATGAACATACAGTATTACATCACCCTCCCTGCCTGTTCTGCTGACATGAGACATGTTGAGATTAAGGTTTCATGCTGATGACCCTATCATTGGTATAATTCAGCAGAAATTAAAATTAATTCGAACATAATTCGTTTTTGGCTCCACTATGGGGGTTATGTTTTACCCTCAGTTGATGTGTTTGCAGGATAAAAAAAATAAAAAGTTATTCCTTGCAAAGGTGGGATTTGGACTTCAATAGATTGTGGAGATGATTTGAATCAAATTCTGAATCTTGGAATTTTTTTAAGGATTTGGTAACATTGTAAGATAGGACATTTTTTGGAACTGTTGTATTACAGCAGGCCCAGCACCGGGGGTATATACTGGCTGTTATTATTATTTTTATTATTTTTTTAACCAAAATTTATGCACAGATTTTCATTATTATTAAATTTCTAAAAGAGGTATGTATATAGACATGAAAGACTCCATTGGGTTTTCAAGATGGTCCAAATCAAATTATGAATTCAAGTTTTGTTGTTTATTTAAAGGATTCTTTAACATTGTGAGGATGATTTTTAACATTTTGGCTCATATCAGGGATTCCAGAGTTTGGTGGAGGTTCGTGAAAATGCTTTTGTTTTGGTCTTTAATTGTCCAGTCTCGGTAAGTCTGTTCCCACTGCTGCCTCACCTTTCTTGTTTGACAAAAGTGTAACTTGACATGTTCCACAAATTACTAGGTGTTGTGCATTCTATGATGCTTTTCTGTTCATTGTATGGTGTAGGTATTAGAATTTCTGTAGCCTTTCTGTCCATTTAAAGCAGTCTGGCTGTTCTTGATGGGTCTTGGTGTCTTTCAAGAAAGATTTCATCAACAAACAGTTTATGGAAGTGTTTCAGAGTCCATGCAGTTACATCCAAGACAGAATCACACCTGATTTTAAAGGATCACTGCCTGAGGTCCTGAAAATCACAAACATCCTATATTGATTTTCAGCCTTGTCCTTTGTGTGCAATGATTTCTCCAGAGTCTTGAAACCTTTTGATATACTGTAGATGATGTGATATCGAAAGTTTTTTATGTTGAGGAACATTATTAGAAATCTATTCCACAATTTTTATACACTGCTTTTTTGTAGGGAACCTCAAAATGTTCAAAATCCTCAAATGTTCTTTTTTATACCCAGTCATGTTACTGAGCTCTTGCCAGTTAATTAAACTGGCTGCAAAATGTTCATCCAGCTGTTTCTTTTTATTACCATTTACATTTCCAGTCTTTTGTTGCCTTTGTTAAATGTATTGCTGTCATCAAATTCAATAAAAGGTCATTTTTTTCATAAAATAGTAAAATGTCCAACCATCAGCATTCAATATGTTCTATTGAAGGCGAAAATGAGTTCATGAAATTTACAAAACGTTGCATTATATTTTATTTGCATTTTATACAGTGGCCCAACTTTTTTGGAATCGGGTTTGTACGTACAGTACTATGTACCAGGGGTGTAAGACTTATTCTCACTGAGGGCCATTTCACTAAATTTAAAGGTAATGAATATCTATTCTAAAAGGGCTTAACAGATAGAAGGTAGAATTATTATTTTTTTGAGCCATGACTAGCTCAGGTGTGTCACATTCCTGCCACAAAGGGTCATGTGGATGCAGGTTTTTGATTCAACCAAGCAGCAGCACACCTGACTTTGCTCATTTAAACATACAGTTTGAGTCTTTAAGCAGTTGATTGACCAATCTGTGGGCTCTTTACCGAGACTGACCAATCAACTGCCTGAAGACGCAGATTAGCTGTTTGTGGCACGAGTTTGATACCTGTGGACTAGCTGTTTATTTAAAATAGGCTACTTCCACTTAGTGGAAGCATAATGTAAAGCAAAATGTACAATATTCATATTCTTTGAAAGCTATATATATATATATATATATATATATATATATATATATATATATATATATATATATATATATATATATATATATACATACATACAGGGAGTCCTCGGTTTACGATGCTGATCTGTTTTTAAGACGCGATGTAACCCGAATTTCAGTGTAAGTCGGAACTTAATATAAAATATACTGAAAAGTACTGTATGTACAGTGCTATAATAAAATGTAACAGTTAATGACATAAAAAAGTATTCAAAAAAGAGAAAACAATTCCTTACCACAAGAATGAAACACAGTAAGGGAGGGAGAGACATGCTTATTGTGCTGGAGAAGCTGGGGCAGGTGAGCCTGGAGTAGTAGATGCAGCTGAGGTAGCGGGTACAGGATCTGTTGCAGGCCTCTCTACCTTCTTAAAATAGGTTAGACTGGACAGAGAGCAACCTCTTCTCATCCAAGATCTCCTTGTAGCATTGCATCAAATCCATGATGCCTCTAGAAACCCTGGTGAACCTTTCCAAGTTGAGATCCTGAGCCTCAAAAGTTGCCAACGCTTGCTGCATCTCGCACGCCCAAAACTAGTTCGCGTTTTTTTACTTAACCACGTAAGACGTGATGACGCGTAATATTACAGTACCGAGACTGAACGAAGGGAAGCGACGCTGTCTTCCTCGGCCGACAACCACAACACAGCGTATTCTTCCGTCTCGCGCACCCGAAACTAGTTTGCGTTTGTTTACGTAACCACGAAAGACGTAATCACGCGTAATATTATTTTTTAATATTTTTATGGGGGCGCGTTTGTAACCATGAAACGGTGTAAGTTGGTACCAGTGTAAACTGAATACCAGTGTAAACTGAAGACTCCCTGTAAATATAGTGTTCTTCTTCTACCCTTTCGGCTTTTTTCCATTTCTCAGGGGTTGCCACAGTGAATCATCTGATTCGCACATTTGATTTGGCATAGGTTTTTACGTCGGATGCCCTTCCTGACACAACCCTTTTAACAAGGGATAGAAAAGTAGGCTTTGCAGCCTATTCTTTACGAAAGTCAGCAATGGTTCTTTTACATGCCTCTCACCATAGACAGTGAGAGACATGGCCGGCCTTTGATAACCCAGTTAGCTGCACTGGGGGTCCCTGTAAATATAGTAATACCCCTTATTTTGCGGTTAATGGGGACCCCCCCCCCCCAGAATGTAAAAAACTGCGAAATGACTTCTGCCACTTCTTAAGAACACCCACCCACCTATATATTATATAAAATGTACATAGAAGTTAATTTTAAAGTGTTCTACATACGTTAATGTCATACAGGCAATGTTTATTAATATATAAATAAATTATATGCCTTATAATGACAATAAATATCTATAAATACTGTATAACAAATCTTATAAATAACAAATCCATGGCCACGTTGAAAAGGAGAATCACTGGCAGCAGTGGTGCTTAGTTTGGGGCTCATCAGCGCCTCGAGAGCCTTTGCTTTAGTACGTATCATGTTAGTGTTCAAACTCACAGGCGTTTAACTCTCTTTCCCTCTCTCTCCATACACTGCATGTGCTGGTGAGGGGCCTGGCTGTTACCAGTAGGCGAAATCCTGAGACCGCACCTGAATTCACTCAGCCATCAGCGCGCTATAAATAGCTCCGTGCTCGACCAGTTTCCGTGTTGATACTCTCCCAGTGATTTTAGTTTTTGTTTTTCCCTCACCACTAGGGTGAACATGATTTTTCACACACCCCAGTGCTTCCCCTGAGCTCAATAAAAGTCATTGTTTCATGAGGGAGGAAATTTATGTTGGATTGAGGGAAATATAGCCTTGACCAATCAGCTTGCTGGATTCACAGCCAATCAGAGAACACTCAAGTCAAGCAGGAGAACAGAGTATGTTGGGTAGCATAGTTGAATGTACATGTAATGTTGTAGTGTGCATGAATAATGTTTAATTTCTTACTTTCCCGATGGGAAATCCCACAATATTGCGGGGACGCGAAGTCAAAGTAGGAAACACGAAGTGGCGAGGGATTACTGTGTGTGTGTACATATATATATATATGTATGTGTGTGTGTGTGTGTGTGTGTATATAAAATATAATATCCACACACACACATAAATGGGGTAGGTTGGGGGTTCAAGCTCTACTGTTAAGAGTTGCCATTGCTGTCCCCCAAGTGCAGCTAACTGGGTTATCAAAGGCCAGCCATGTCTCTCACTGTCTATGGTGAGAGGCTGTAAAAGAACCATTGCTGACTTTCGCTAAGAGTAGGCTGCATAGCTGTCAGCATGTTTCTGCAATGCAGATGCCCTGCGAGCTGTCCAGGGTACACTCTAGACAGCTTGCCATATCATTGCAGGGGAGCTTTGGAACAGCCAAGGAACTTACTGTGCATGTTTATGGACTGTGGGAGGACACTGGAGTACCAGGAGGAAACCTACGCAAGCACCGGAAGAACATGCAAACTCCACACAGAAACACCCAGGCTGGGAATCGAACCCAGGACCTCCTTGCTGTGAGGCGGATGGGCTAACCACTATGCCACTGTGCCGCTTCTTGCTTATTTTAGGACAGATAATACATTGGTGATTTTTACAGTAGAAAAACAGATTTAATGTAAATAAGAAAGATTCATATTAGGAATCGCTTGCGTGTTTGATTCTTCATTATCACTTCTTATTTACTTTCTGACTTTTTTAAAATGGGCTTAATACAATATATTACATTTTATTGCTATCCTATCTAATGCTTGTATTTAAATAAATAATAGATATTGTACTCAATTAACATTTTTATTCTACCTGTAGTTTACTGTACCAAGAGACAAACCACCTACTGCGTTATTAACTAGCTTTTAAATTAAATGACTCTGAGTGTGATGCAAAAGTAATTATGGTTTGTGAAGTAAGCCAAGTGACTTTTCGTGGCATGGCAGATGGGCCTTGTTTGACTGATTACACCTATAATATTATTAAATTCTACTTTTAGTCCCGAGTACCACAGAGTCATCCTGTAATCAAGGTCATTTTAAAATTTGCCCTTAGCTCTGGACAGTTGCTTACATCACTATTATAAGGTTGCTTACCTCAACATTCGTTTCTGCTTCAAAATACTGTATGTGTCTTTGTGGATATGGGGTTTGGGAGATGTGATTTATTTGGGAGAGCGGTTGTGTTTAAAATTTTGCAGCTTTTGCATGTAGATAGACTGTATTCTTATTTTTCTGATATCATCACATGAAATTGCTTGTCATCTTGATGAATGTGTAGTAACTAGCAATGGCAATGGGCATAGGAGACACTGAGTGCATGCATAGATGGCTCAAAAAGTGTGTGTGTGTGTGTGTGTGTGTGTGTGTGTGTGTGTGTGTGTGTGTGTGTGTGTGTGTGTGTGTTTGCGTGTCTGTGTGTGTGAATCACAATTAGGCCTAGTTTTACTGACAGCAGGAGAACAGGGGGTGGGCGGCACAATGTCATTGTGATTAGCACATCTGCCTTATAGCAAGAGTCCTGGGCTGTGTGGAGTTTGCACAATTTCTCCTGCATGTGAAGGTTTCATGTGGGTGCTTGAGTTTCATCTCACAGTCCAAAGACAAACAGATGAGATTAAATACATTCATTGATTAATTTTCTGAACTGCTTAAGCCTAATTATGGTCATGGGGTGGCTGGTGTTGAGCTCAGTTGACTCAGGGTGAGAGCAAAGTACACCCTGGCCAACTTGCCCAGTCATTACAGGGCAGAAACATGCTGATGGCAATTCATTGGCCTACTCTTTACAAACAATAGCAATGGTTCTTTTACATTCCTCTCACTACAGACAGTGAAAAACATGGCTGGCCTTTGATAGTCCAGTTAGAGGAAGGACTGGAAGGACAGCGGTGACAGCTTGGTGATAGTGGGGCTTGAAGCCCTGGCCTTTGTATCAGTAAGCTAAAACCCTACCACCAGGCCACCACTGCCCCTACATAAGGCGAAATGTATTTTCCAAAATTCCCCATGGTGCGAATATGAACAATAAGAGACTTGCTGAAAGAGTACTGTAATACTCTACTGCCTTTACATGAGCATCTTACAGGAAATACACACAACGTAACTACGAGAAAATATGATGTCCTCATATGAGGACAGTGGGGTCTCAAAAGGCTAACAGAACAAAATTTAGGTTTTTTGATTTGAACTCACAATGTATAGATGATGCAACAATAACTTTTGGACTGAAGCCAAGGGAGGAAATTTGACCATGAGCTCTGGGTAGGATGGTACTCTGTCAATCACAGTTACACTAAGAGCGTGTTCAAAGAAAAAATAGGGGTTTCAGGATAAGCGTTTCAACTCTAACCTGAAAATGCACACACACACACACATACACACACACAGAGAGAGAGAGAGAGAGAGAGAGAGAGCGTTATATCAATCACACAGTTACCGCCTGACAAGGCAATCTTACAATTATTTTTGGACATGCTTATCACACATAGAGACCTAAAGTATAAAAGGCTGGCCAATCTGAATGAATCAGATATTCAAGGCAGCACAGACAGCAGAAAAACATGCTTATTTAAAGAACTGAAGGAGGGATTCAGTGATCCAGAATGTGAGTACCAGCATTTATAATCTTGCTTCTTGCTTTGAAATTCAGTGACGCACTCTAACGCACAGGGTCATGAATTTAGAACCACCCGGTTGCTTATACAGTACACTATGCTGTTTATTTACAGGTTGCATTTTTTACTAGAAACCCCATTTTGTTTCTCATAGTGCATTTGTTCACTTGAAAACATGTTGTACAGCATAGTATAGATCACGGGTCGGCAACCTTTGCCATTCAAAGAGCCATTTGGACCCGTTTTCCACAGTAAAGAAAACACTGGGAGCCACAAATTCTTTTTTGACATTTAAAATAAAATAACACTGCATATAATGTTTTTCCCCCTTTTCCTTCATGTTAAGAGAAAAACACAATGTGTTGCATTGATTTACATGACTGCAGAGACATTTAAATTCTGTTTGCAACAAAAACATTTAGATTCAAAAAAATCGCCAGCCTCCCTGCGACCCTATTTGGGGTTAAGCGGTTTCGAAAATGAATGAATGTGTTCGAGTCCTTCTTGTATTTTTAGAAAGATATATCCATCCCAAGAAGCGAGGGACGGGGTGAAGCCAGAGGTGTTAACGGGTTGGGTAGCCTACCTCACCATCACTCCCTTCGTGGGATCTTCGTTTTCTTTATTCGTTATATTAATGTTGTTTTGTCATAGTTTTAATTAACAGAAACGACAGCAACACAGAAAAGTATCTGAAGACTTATTTTGAGAAGGAGCCTGCTCAACATTCTTTTGAATTATATTAATGCTTAATACTTCACTGACCGACCCATTCTCAGAGTGGAGACTGAATCACACCCAGTCTTTTATTTTGTCACTGGAGGACAATTATTTAATTCGGAGATTGCTGTGCATAAACAAATCTCATCCACCGTCTCTTACTTCAGCTGTGATTTCCGTTCCTGGATTACAAACCCTGGCCGTGGAAAAATCTCACTCGCTCCCTGCGCTTCTGCAGAACACTGCTTGCCATGAACACAAGGGTTTGGAAATTCACCAATACAGCAGATCAAAAACACTGAGACTCAATGTAGCTGATTAATATAACGATAGCCATGTCCACAAGAACACAGAAAATCACTCCGCCCACACCCAATAAATACCGCCTGCACCAGTGACTGTTAATTTTCATCTATGTAATTTTCAACCCTAAAAAAGTGTTTTCTTCAAGGTTATCTGCTGGTTACTTGTGGGTACCCGACCGTTGCAGGACTCTGCCTTAGGCAGATTCTCCCATCATTCAGGTGAAAGCTGGTTTAATTATCTACCCATGGGAGCCCGGAGTGCTTCCGATATGAGTAAATAAGTGCCATTTTCTTGTTGCAGTTGTTTTTGGTGATGCAGTGTTTTTTTGTGTATGAAGCACATTTGTAAAGTACACATTCATTATTTTTAAAAGCTACGAAACTGCATCAGAGAGGTGAAAGAGCCGCGTGTGGCTCCGGAGCCTTGGGTTGCTGACCCCTGATATAGATAGATAAAAGAACAAGTACTTTTTTCATCTATGTTTTATGAATTTAATGCCATGGTACAGTTGTGTGTCAGTTGAGGGGATGACACACTCATGCTTTTATACATCCTTCTGATGTTTCCCACAGAATGAATGTTGCTATTCCTCTGTGCATTTCTGTCTGTAGATGTGGAGCGGATTCAGGCGTAGGCTCTGTTTCTGCTTGATATTTGGTTGTAAGCAATGCTTGTGCTTTTGTATGTGCGACTTCCAGAGCATGTGTGAATGTTTCTTTGTGTGTACATTAATGAGCCTGTATGGTTGAGGTTGAGGTTCTCTTTGGGAGTCACGAGGATGGATAGGATCAGGAATGAGTACATTAGAGGGACAGCCCATGTAAGGTGTTTTGGAGACAAAGTCAGAGAGGCTAGATTGAGATGGTTTGGACATGTACAGAGGAGGGATAGTGAATATATTGGTAGTAGGATGCTGAGGTTGGAACTATCAGGCAGAAGGCCTAGAGGAAGACCGAAGAGAAGATTTATGGATGTGGTGAAGGAGGACATGAAGGTAGTTGGAGTAAGAGTTGAAGATACAGAGGATAGGGTGAGATGGAGGCGGATGGTTTGCTGTGGCAACCCCTGAAGGGAAAAGCCGAAGGGAACAGAAAAAGAAGAAGAAGTACGGTATCAGCAATATGCAATATGACAGGTGCTGCTAATGGCCTTTACTTTGTTTCCAGTAGACTTTACCCCAATGATCCATAATATCAAATGTGTTATAATAAAAGTCAGGGCACGGGCACACACATACACACAGAGATGTTCTTGTTGAATAGAAAGGAAATTAATCACCGGTCCTATGTTGCAGGGAAGGCTACAATATTTATCTGTTGGGTTTTTCACTCTGTCCATGCCTGTCCCGTTGCTGTTAACTTTCTTGCTGACTTCAACCAAAAGTGCTCTTCTAAATCATAGCCCCAGGCCTCAGTCAGCGGGTGCAAGCCGCTTGCAAGGACAAGTCTGCATGGCCTTATTCTTCCGCTCACTCTCATCACTATAAATGTTCATGTTTTTTTATTTAGGATTCTGCTCATATTAAGTAAATTAAGTACAGTACACTGGAAACAATTTTGTTTATTTCTTCCTTTTTCTTACAATATATGTCCAAGCTACTGTGTGAGTTATATTATAAACAGGGTCACTAGATTTCCTCCCTGACTTAAATCAGGTGTACTGTACATGCTTTCACAGATTTCACTGCTGGCACAAATACAACATGAGCCAAAGCCAAAAAACAGTTAGCATATTTATACACAGTGGATGCCAGCTTTCAGAATTCAGACCCTTATTAGTTATAAATAAGTAGGCTGAAAGAGAGAGAGAGAGAGAGAGAGAGATAGAGAGAGAGAGAAGGAGGGAGAATGAGAGGGAGAGAGAGAAAGACGGAGAGAATGGAAGGTTATGCTCCTCTCCTATGACTCACCTCACTACACCGAGCACAGAGCGATGCCACAGCAATGAAGTGCGACTTGTGTGCCCGTGAGTGTGTGTTATGAACAAGCATGTATGCATTAGGATCTACTGATATTTTAGCATGTGGCCAAGCCTGATAGTTTTCCCTACTAGTGCAGTGCACTCATGTGGAGTGGACCTCCCTTCCTCTTTTGTTTAGTGCAAAAACCCATAAATCACACTGTTCCAGCTGGAGAAATTGCTTAAGGCTCAGGTCTAGCTTCCGCCTCAGGGAATCGGCTTTGAGTCCTACAAACGATTCCTGATCTCCTTTTTCGTTCAAGTAGAAAAAACAGGGAGTAGAGATAGGACGCGAGAAGAGGGCCTTTTGCACTTGCCCTATTTAATACACTATACAATATTTCTATCTGGCAGTGGGGAACCAAACATTAAATTATGGTGAAAAAATTGTTCATAATAAAATAATAATAACATTATTATTAGTAGTAGTAGTAGTATATAACAATTAAGTATTATAATAATAATAATTTTCTGAAGCGATTAATCCTAATTAGGGCCGAGGGTAGGCTGGCGCCCATCTCGGCCGACTCTGGGTGAGGACCGAGTACATCCTGGACTGCTTGCCAGGCCATCACAGGGCAGAAACATGCTGACGGCTATGTAGCTACTCTTGACAAAACTCAGCAATGGTTCTTTTACAGCTGCTCACCATAGAGAGAGACATGGCCGGCCTTTGATAACCCAGTTCGCTGCAGTGGGGGGACAGCAGTGACAACCATTGATAGTGGGGTTTGAACCCCCAACCTTAAAATTGGTAATACAGCACCTTACCACCTGGCCAACACTGCCCATTGTTGTTATTAGTACTACTACTACTACTACTAACAACAACAACAACAATAATAATAACACTTATATCAGCTCAACATGCCACTTACATATGATAAAACAAATAGAATCTAAAAATATTATGTACACACAATAAAGATCCTACAGAAAGACTTTTACTTCATCCAACCACAGTGCATCTAGTACTTTTGAGCATCCTGCTCACAGCGGGAGCAAAACAAATGTGGGAGATAAGCAATATGTTGCCATATGTGTTGTATGTACACATATCTATTCCTTGATTTGTACCTCAATCATGAATCTATAGGTCCGTTGGCTTGTTGCCTCCTCAAGGCTTGTGTGGGGATTCAAAATCCACTAACAATCAAAGTAAAATTTTGTGATTTTTGTGGAACACATTTCTTCTTCTTTTCCTTTCGGCTGTTCCCTTCAGGGGTCGCCACAGCAAATCATCCGCCTCCATCTCACCCTGGCCTCTGCATCTTCTTCTCTTACTCCAACGACCTTCATGTCTTCCTTCACCACATCCATAAATCTCTTCTTTGGTCTTCCTCTAGGCCTTCTGCCTAGTAGTTCCAACCTCAGCATCCTACTGCCAATATATTCACTATCCCTCCTCTGTACATGTCCAAACCATCTCAATCTAGCCTCTCTGACTCTGTCTCCAAAATTGAAAGAGCTAAACAATTTCTTATTTTATTGTCAATTTTTAATTATAATACTGAAAAATTAGAATTAAAAATTGACAATAAAATAAGAAATTGTTCAGATGCACTAGAGTCTCAAACTGCAGTAGGAATATTACTTGTAATCGAGCACTGCCTAAACAAAATTATATATACAGTGTGACAATTTCTGTGGTTGAATCTCAATCTGAGTCTCTTAGTGTGCGGTTACACTTACTTATAATATAGTTTTAGGCAAATAAACACAGAGTAAATTCAACACTAATAACATGGCCCAGGTTGGCTATTTGTGTATCAATTACATATGTAGATTTTGATGAAATTAGGAATTGGTTCAGTACAGTATATATTATTCATATATTAAAAATATAATTCTGTTATGATTATGTTTGGTTTTCTGGGCATGTTCTAAAGAAAACAGATCCAAATGCACACTTTACATGTACTCTACGTCTTATTTATTTATACTAAATAGCTTCATAGTACATTTTTGGGGTTAATTTCTAACAAAAAATTCTTTAATTTTTTTGAATTAAGTTTTAGAATAATAATGACACTTGCATATTAATGACCTAATAATGACACGACAAATACACATAGCTTTAATCCTTTCGTTCAGTCACCTCGGACGTAATTACTTCTCCTGCTTACAGTAATTATTGTATAATCTCCTTTGTCATGGGCAAAAAGGTTTTCTAATTCTCCTTTGATTGGATGAAGTAAAATACTAGGCCATATGCTTGCAGACTGATATAGCATGACATCACAAGCCTAATCAGGTTCACCCATGAAATAGATTCTGCATGAACTATTTCTGTTTAATATTCCTCCAACAATACAATACCTCCAGTCTTTGCTCTTAAGCCAGGGACTGACAATTTACCGCTTAAATAGACATGGATATGTCTACAAATCACTCTGCCGTTTTTTTATAGACAGTATAGTGAATTTTCAAGCATTATTTTAAATCTTTTGTGTCTGGTTCCACTCTAAATATTTAAAGCAACATAGACATCCACAAGCACAGCCACCAGTGAGAAACTTGAGCCTGGTTACTTTACAAAAATGACTATATCTACAAACAGCATGTAGAAATTATAAATAGTATATAATACACGGGAATGGGCTGATCTGATCTGATCTGATCTGATCTGGTTCACTGTCTTATGGTTAATAGACATTAGTACGTATTATGTGGGAGTGGCACAATCTGACTGGTTCACTGTCTCTTAAATCCCCGATAATGGAATTCTTCAAACTAAACAAAGAATGCTGTGGACCTTGTATTTCAAGTTAAAAAGCATTTTTATTCAAACTTTAATGAAAAGATGATGTCATTATACGAGCATGAGCATCGTTAAGGACTAGGTGGCATGTACATAATTTTAAAATGTAAAATAAAATTAAAAATCTTGTTTCAGGTGTGCTTTTCTTTTGTTTCCATGTAATATATAAAAAAAACGTAGAATAAGTTTTAAAACACAGAATTACATAGCATGCTTGTGTTCTGCTTACACTGCTCATGGCATTTATGCGCTGTGATACTTGAAATATGTAAAAGTAAACTATAAA
The DNA here is from genome assembly GCA_024760905.1 of Plotosus lineatus. Taxonomy (NCBI): domain Eukaryota; kingdom Metazoa; phylum Chordata; class Actinopteri; order Siluriformes; family Plotosidae; genus Plotosus; species Plotosus lineatus. The sequence goes on from CM045742.1 coordinate 21,602,579, forward strand.
TTTGGAAGAGTCACTGAATCGAATAGTCTCCTCGACATTCTGCTTTGGGGTCCATTCAGTGCTGTCTACTTTACTATTAATTGAATAATTTTTAATCATATACAGTGATACCTTGGTTCTCGAACTTAATCCGTTCCAGAAGGCTGTTCGAATCCCGATTTGTTTGAATTACAAGTCCGCTTTTCCCATTACAAATAATGTAAACGGTTTTAATCCATTCCAAGACACTAGAAAATGTTATTTCATAATGTAGTTTATATATCAAATAGTATATTAAATGTGAAACAACAGGACAAACACAAAAATTCTTAATAGATTAATTTATTTCATGTCTTTTTTGTTTCTTTTTTGTTTATTTTTGAACCAGCCTCGACTTGCTTTAAAGTGGAACCCTTCAGGATTCGAGCTCAGGTCTTTTTTCACCAAATCATCGTAGATTTCATGAGCTTTGCAGCAGATCACATCCTCACTAACACTATCTCCTGCTAACTGCTGCTCGTTTATGTATAGAAGCAATAATTTTTCCACCTCGTCCAGCACTTGCAGTCTTTGTTTGCTGATAACCGTCGAGCCTTTTGCCATATCACTGGCTTGAACAGCCTCTCTGTTCTTCAGGATTGTACATATCGTTAATTTAGCCGTGCCATATTCCTTAGCAAGATCAGTAACACGCGCGCCTGAGTCATGCTTAGCTATCAGCTCTTTCTTAAACGCAACAGTTTTCCGTGCAACTGACCTTTTCTCTAGTAGCTTTCTTTGGAGACATGTTTATTAGCGAATCTAATTGAGTAAACAAAAAAAAAACACGGTATACTGTACTTTGTAGAACAGGAGCAATCACATCCACACGCACACAGTGGTCGAGTAGAGTCAAAAGTGACTGATTTCCAGAAGTCACGCACTTTTCCTCACTCTCTGTCTCGTTTTTTCTCTCACGTTTTTCTAGTTTGACTTCCGAATTTTGTTCGACTTACAAGACAAAAAAAAAAAAAAAAAATCACGGATTTTTTGTTTGAATTCTGATATGTTCGACCTCCAAAGCATTTGAGAACTGAGGTACCACTGTATAATAAAAGGGGGTTTCACTAATATAAAAGGATTTTATAATAGTTTGCTCATTGAGTACCAGATTGGTTACTGAACGTGCAAGTCTTTCAACTGGGAGGAAACCACAGTACCCTGAGAAAACCACACATGCAAAAGATAAGCATACAAACTCCACACCAACAGTGATCAATTCATAATTAGTAAAATCAACATTAATAATGCTTAGGCTCCGCACTTGGTTTCGGCCTTCGCTCCACCTCTTTGCTCCACCTCTTTGCTCCACCTCAGATATTATTCTTGCTGCTTGGATCCAGATACCACTCCTCCTCTTTTCCTTCTTGCTCTACCGCCAACATCACTCTGTCTCCCTTCTCCTTCTTAATTGTTGCTTTTCCCATTTGATTTGTGGGGTGAGTCACACCTCTCCCGGCTACATGCTCTGTGTCACTTCATCCTCAAGCTGAACAGAAAGCATCGCCACCACTTAGGGTCTCATAATTGTCCCAGTTCCACTGTGGTCATGACTATGATCTTGTTTTCTAGCTCAGACATCACTAGCTGTCTGGGACTACTTCATATCCAAGAGGAGAGTGTTATGAACCACTTCTGTTACTTCAGTGATGAAAAGTAGAACTGAACAGACACAGTATTGGCATTTGGGTGTATTATTTTTAGCATATCAGTGGTTATTGGTAGCAAGAATTTAAAGAATTTGTTTGCTCAGAAGTTCATTGAGATTATTGAAAGGATTGCAAGTTCCCAAATCTGGCAATGGCCAATGCTCTTGACATGAAGACTAATTTGAAATCTCTATTATCTACACAGCCAGAAAGCCTCACTCCTATTGGTGTGACACCCAGTCCATGATAAGGGGTGGCTCTGTGCCATCTTACATATCTTGGTTGACAAATGTATGCAGATTAGCCCGATGAAATCTGCTTTGTGTGTCAGTGTTACTCTTTGGAACAGTCACCGAAATAACCCTGCCTATAAAATTACTAAAATTCAGTCCACAAAGCCAGGTTGACCTTCTCTGTACAATGCCTACAAGGATTTTGCTTTCCCCAACAAACCTTAGACACAGAAAGTCTTACCATCAGACCCCTTTGTAGGTGTCTAAATGGCTGATGCACCATCGAGGAGTCTCTTGAGCATGGTTCATTATATATCCATTACACCAGATGCCTTATGAACAACAGTTTTACAGGAAGCAGCATGCACTTACTAGTTCCGAAACACCATGAAATTTAGCACATTATCAGTATCAGACACCCTCTTAGTACCTTTTGCCAAAGCAGGTTGGTCTCTCTTCAATGATAATGCAAAGAAGAATTGTCCAAAACAGTGGTCTCCAACTTTTTTTGCACCAGGGACCAGTTTTATGTATGAAAATGTTTCCGCCGACCGGCTAGAGTCTACTTCGTAGCCTTCTTTTAGTGGCTGCCACTGCAGAGAACCCCGCCTCTCAAAGATATGTGGTTGGAAACTGAAGAAGGACTTTCGGTGCTTCTGTGGCAATGTCAAAAACAGTCGTTTTTCAAAATAAGATCTGGAAGCTCTAATTAAAAAAAGTATAATTTGCACCATAAAAGATTTTGTTTGCGGACCGGTATCAAATGAGCCATGGACCAGGGGTTAGGGACCCCTGGTCCAAAATAAAGGGAAAGTTTTTTTTAAATCTAATTCTTTGAGGGGAACTGAAACTACTTTGCTACACCAATGTGTGTCAAATATTATGCTTGCTTATCAGATTTAGCCAAGCCAAGCACAGTACCTATCAACATGACATCAGCCGCAGTGGTAATTCCCAAAGGCCTGCTGAAGCTAAAGAAATTTTTAGAAGTGGGTTATCAGGCTATGTTCGGACCCAAAATGCTATAACTAGAACTGTGTACTTGTTTATGCAAGGGGGCTAATGCGTTATCTTGCACCAGACACAGCATTCATAATAACAGGGGTCTGTGCTCAACAATGAGTCCCTACTGGAGAGAGAAAATCACTACATACCCTCCTTCCCTGAAGCCACAGGGACATTCGGGGCATGTGGCCTTGTTGTGCAGTAATAAAATACAGATAAGGACACAAAAGGGCTGCTGCCTATTCTACAAGATTAAGTATATTCATTTATTCATTTTCCAAAACACTTTCACCTAATAGGATCTCAGCCGACTTTGGCCGAAGGCAAGATACAACCTGAAGCGCTCCCCAGTCCATCAAAGTTGAACACACACAACCATTCACACTCACCCTCATACTAAGGGACAATTTGTACATTTGCACAAAAGCCAGTGTTCAAAATGCACCTTTCATTTTAAATATACACAACAACTCTCTAATAATTTTCACTTCCTCTGGAACAATACGTACGGGGATCCCTCGCTACGTCGCGCTTCAATTCATGCGGCTTCAGTGCATTGCATTTTTTTTTTTTTTTAAATATTCATCGAATTAAAAAATAATGAAATTAAGGAAGAATAGGGGGAAAAAATTAAGTAATAAACAAGGCCAATTATGCAAAAAAAAAAAAAACAAAACCCTAAACAAACATGAAACAAAAAACAACCTAAAACCTCCCATCAAAACTATTACATTTTTGCGAGATTCGCATCTGAGTGTGTGCACACGCATCTGTGCGTCTGTTTGTGTGTGTATTTATATTTTATTTATATCTTGTGCATTATTTTTGAATGTTTAATGGTTACTATAAGCATTTATAGCATTGAATATGTATTTATTGATATTATCTACACATATACATGCATGTATACGTCAGTTTGGGGGGGGGGGGGGGTTGATCCTACTTCACGAAATTCGGTGGTCGCGGGAGGATCTCGGTCCCAATGAACTGTGGAAAGAGAGGGATCTCTGTATTCCTCATCTTTTGCCTCTTTTAAGGATTGGATGTTCTGAGGTTATCTGGTAGACAGCAGACAGATATAAAACCACAGCCAAGGGAGGCTCATCTAGGAACAAACTGAATGTAGCATATCAAAGTGGAAAAATTATTAACTATTCTGAAATTGCTCAAATTAATTTATTACACATATGAACTAAAATATGGTGCATCATTTATCCAATAGCAACAGGGAGAACATGCACATTCCATCCAGAAACATCCTCACAGTGCCCAGGACTCAAACACGATAGCCTCTGGGGTACTGGTCCAAAGTTTGTGGGTTCGAGACCCAGTACCAATTCTGCTAATGTTTGGCCTTTGAGCAAAGACTTTAACCTTCAATTGCTCCTTTGTATAAAAGGGACATTTTTAGGGGGTGATCACACTAGAGGTGTGATAGAAAAACAACTGATGCAAATTAAAATTTTTGGAAATTTGCATGATGATGTTATGTGACTCCGCATGCAAGCAAATGTTTGTGGTTTAAATACATATATCATCGGAAAATTGTGAGAGTTTCCCATAACAATTTTTGTGCCTGATTTCCGAGGAATTTGTGATTAGTTAAGAGATGTTTGGCAAAAAAGCTAATCTCCCATCGTAACTCAGTTGAATTTTGTTCAGTTTTAAACCTTTTGCTTATTATTAGCGCAAATAAAATTTGAATAAGATTCAAATTACACAGAATAGGGAACAAGTCTCCAACTTGTCTCTTTTCCTTGCAAACAACAAATATTTTGCTAGTGAAATGACAACTTTACGACCTTCTAATGAGCTGCATTGTTGAGAAGCGTTTGAGGCTACTCCGTGTCAGAGCCATGTCTGAAAGTTTTTTGTTATGAGTTCACAAACCATGCGAATGCCATCCGCGTCAGATGCTTTTCTATCGCACCTCGAGGATGATCACCTCGAACCACCGCACCACCCATAGGCTACGCAATTGTACTGTAATCATTACATTTTCTGACTGGCTTCACTT
>CM045742.1:21610000-21675000 GCA_024760905.1 Plotosus lineatus
AATATGTGTGTGTTGGAAGTTAATCCAAGCAGGATTACACGTTGGCTTACAAGATAACAGGCTTGTTAATTAATCGTCATTATTGGGCACCTAGAATTGTGTTGGATCCCCTACAAAATGGATGACACATATGTTCACATTACATTAAAAAGTAACATGAAGATCATCATCCATGCACTAAATTAAAGTACATTACATGTAATATTTTACAATCCAATAAGTGTATAATATTTAATTGTATGATGATTTATATAGTATAGGAATATTACATAAGTGTGCTGATGCCACTAAAAGAAAAGGAGATCAGTATCACGTTATAAGGTGGAAGGTTTACTGCTATAACATCAAATGATCACATGATCATATTATATTTTCACATTATTCTGAAATACAAAATTATTAACATTATTAAAAAATGATAACTATATCTTCTTTATCATGAACAATTTCATGTTTTAACTTTCCGCTGTTATGTTATTTTGACATTGCATGGTCTCCTCATGGCAGCCTCTGTTTTATTTGGGTGCTCTGGTTTTCTCTGATAACCGAAAGATGTGCACGTTAGGCTTATTGTCTGTTAATGGTGATGTTTTTTGTTGGCCCTGCAATAGTCTGGTGAGCTATTCAGGGTGTACCCTGCTTTTGCCCAGTGTTGTCTGAGATATACCCCAACCTCAATGTGACCTGAATAGGATTAAGCAAGGGGTTTTGGACTCATTTTTACAGAGGGCCATAACACTAAATTTCAAGGTCATCAATGGCTGGATAATTTACTCAAAAAAGGCAACCAGGAAACTTACATGGCAGAATGAATAGTTTACTTTATTTGTTAGTTTTGTCATCTTTAACTTTATTTACATTCCTTTGCTGAAATTGCTTCACGGCAACATACTAGCTTGCAATCGTTCTTGAGCTATGGATGACACTTAAAATAGGTTTGCTGTCACCTACTGGATGGAAAATGAATTTTTTTCATTGTAATGGTTGATGCGAATAATGTACGGTAATCATATACTTTGAAAGCACTCATGGGCCACATAAAATAAGTTGGCAGGCTAGGTTTGGCCTACACACAGGCCTTGAGTTTGTCTCTTGTTTATTAAGCAGTTCAGCAAATTAATGAGATATTTAAATATAATGTAGGCAATGGTGGTCTCGTGGTATATGATCCGGGATTGCTGGATCGCTGATCCTAAGGTTGGGGATTCGAGTCTCACTCTCCACAAGGTTGTCACTGTCCCCCCAGTGCAGCTAACTGGGTTATCAAAGGCAGGCGATGTCTCTCACTGTCTATGGTGAGAGGTTCATGTAAAAGAACCATTGCTGACTTTCATAAGGAGTAGCTGCAAAGCTGTCAGCATGTTTCTGTCCCTTGCTAAAGGGTTGTGTCAGGAAGGGCATCCAACGTAAAAACCTATGTCGCTGTGACGACCCCTGATAAAGGGAAAATGCTGAAAGAAAATCTCAAACTATAATGTTACAACAATAAACGTTTATTGTTATGATACGATTAACGTTAATATGTTAGAATAAGCACGTCCGCCTCACAGCAAGAAGGCATGAGTTCAGGTGTTTTTGTGTGGAGTTTGAATGTTCTCCCCGTGCTTGTATGGTTTCCTCCGGGTGCTCCGGTTTCCTTCCACAGTCCAAAAACATGCACAGTAGGTTAATTGGCTGTTCCAAATTGCTCGTAGGTGTGAGTGAGTCCGTATATGGCCTGGCGAACCATACAGTACATCATTGTGATCACAGCCATGACAAACCCTGTATGAGCATCATTCAAGCTTCAGGGATCGATGTCCATTCCTCGTGATTGGATGTAGCTGTAGAGAACGCGAGATGCTAGAATAACATGAGGTTTCTATTATAAATTCCTCTTTACCAATAAATATAATACTGTTGTAATATTAAACAGTAATTTTTATAATGCGATAAGTTTGTATGTGAAATATCATGAAAATATATTTTTAAAACCTGAAATTTCTCATTTTATAAAGTGATAAAGATTATATTGCTATGAAATTTATTTTGATGAAAAAGTTTGACATTATTACAATAACCTTTCACATTATAACATGATATTATTATTGCACCTGAGTGGCAGCAATAAGCATCCGGAGAATACATTTAACAACTGTGTTAAATTTCTTTTTCTATTGACAGTCATCTGGTATTGTTTAATATATATTTACAGACTATTTTCTATTTTCTATGTGAGATATTGTAGTTTTAAACAGCTTGATTAATTTTTATTTTAATTTTTTTTCCTTATGCGTATATTTTTGCTAATCATAAGCACAGATGGTTAAAACTGGTCTAAATTTTTCAAGTTAAATAAAACAAAACAAGATCTAAAAAAGATACACAGGTTTTACGGCCTAAATTTATGCACATTGAAATTGGCAGGCCTCGTAAGTTAGTCTGCTCAAAAATTTGTGAGTGTTTCATGGTGTCTAACTGCACAAAGGTTTTTGTAAGGCACATACATTTGGGAAATCTGAATGTGGAACAGACTGAAATTCAGTATGCCAGAAGTATCCTGTAGCATGTCAGGATGTGCAAAATCCCAAACCCCATGTCCAAAATCCAGATAGATTTAGCGGGTGCCTTTGTGTGGACACCAAAACTTTCAAAACAAGTTTTCCATTAGCGAAGCTATACTCAAATCAGTATTTACACTTTATAACCATGCAGTCCTATAAAATGCCCCTTTCTCCACACTAGATGAATTTTAAGCTACATCCAGGAAAGGCAGTATAATACAGTCGGCCCCCAACTTACGAAGACCCCTGTGTATGAAATCCTTGAGTTACGAAAACCATTTTCCTGACTTTTCGTCTCCGAGATACAAATCAGCCCAGCTGGCCTCCCAGATAGAGACAGAAGGAAGCTTCACTCTTTAGTTTTTATTTTTTTAAATTGTTTAATTCAGTAAATGTTTAATAAATGTGGTTGCATTTAAGCTCATCTGGAATTCCGATCCCTCAAGGAATCAAATTAAAATTAAGTCTGTCAACCAGGGAATGCGCTTTGAATTCACGTCTTGTGGGCGTGGCCCGCATCGAGCGCGCGAGAGAGATAGAGAGAGAGAGAGAGAGAGAGAGAGGTATGTGTGTGTGTGTGTGTGTGTGTGTGTGTGTGTGTGTGTGTGTGTGTGTGTGTGTTAATAAAAATGTTTAATAATGGTTTAATTGATAAATATGTTAATAAAATGGTTTAATATGTTAATAAAATGTTTAAATAGTTTAATAATTTTCTTTTGCTTTCAACACATATTTCATACAAAATTGGTGTACTTTTATAATTTTTAATGGGTTTATGGGGTTTATCCGGTCCAAACACTGGAGCCTTGGAACGAATTAGGCGTTTAATATGTAAAGTGCGACCCCTACTTACGAAATCCCCGCTTTCCGAAAAGGGCTCTGGAATGGATTAATTTCGTAAGTTGGGGGCCGACTGTATTTGCGAATAATCAAGGCTCACATAAAATAACACGACTCAAATAGATAATATTATTTAGATAGTGAAGAATTCTTCAGTTCATTTAAGCCATGTTCAGTAGGTCAGTAGCCGTCCAGCACGTTGTCACCTGAAGGTTATCAGTGTCAAGAAGATAAAATATTATTTTCATTCTCAACGGTTTTGGGTTTGGTAGTGAGTGATGTAGGGTATGTTAAGTCAAAGAATAAGGAATGTTAATGTATAATCAAAAACAACCAAATACATAAGGTCGCTAATATTTTGTGCATTTTTGGTACTTGTTATTAAAATGAGCTGAAAATGAGCACAGACAGAAATGTAAGAAAATGAAAAATAGTTTAGATTGTCTGGTGATTAATAATAAACATTCTTTACACAGTACTTACACTGTGATGGCTCAATGAGCTGTCCAGGGTGTACAGTGCCCTCGCACAGAACCGGGTGAGATGGGCACCAGCCTCCTCACGACCCCAATTCTGTAAAGGTTCTGAAAATGAATGAATGAATGAATACTTACATTATGTAATTATGACTACAATAATTAGATTTGATTAATAAATAATTAGTGTTCAAGATAAAAAGTTTGACCATCCTTTATGTTTGAAATGCTTTTAAAAATAAAAGCAACAAATGCAAAATTATATTCTCTTCTGGATGCACAAGATGTGCTGAAACATAAGTCAGTGAACTTCAAACCAGTCAACATGACAAACACCAAAATCTTACAAAAAAAAAACCTGACAAGAATTCATAAGAAGAGAAGTGATGAAGCTCATAAAGCCATCAGAGAAATCCTTCCAACATGACGCTCATAAGCTGGTATTCTGTGTGTTGGTTAATTATTCATAGGAGGCCAAACATGAAATTGTTGCTAATTTGCTTTTGTCCAAGAAATTCCGTCAACACTCTATTCTAGGACAGTACTGTACTTACAGATACTGTACGATATATTAAACTGCACACAGTACTGGACCTAAACTGAAGAACTATCAGAATGGCTGAATATTAAATTGAACCTGTTTAAGATGGGGTAGCATGGTGGTATAATAGTCAGCACATCCACCTTATAACAAGAAGGTACTGGGTTCAAGTCCCGAGGATGTTTCTGTCTTATGAGTTGGCATGTTGTCCTTGCGCTCACGCGGATTTTCGACAGGTACTCCGGTTTCCTCCCTCGGCCCAATAACATGCACATTTGACTAATTGGGTATTCCAAATTACTCTCATGAGTCAATGTGATTGTGAATGGATGTGTGTGTTGGCCCTGCAGTGGTGTGGCGAGATGTTCAGGGTGTACCCTGCCTTTTCCTAGAGTCTTCCCCGCAACCTTAATAAGTGGTTAAAAAAAAAAAAAAATTATATGACTTGACCTGTTTAAGTAGAATTTTTTTATTAAACAAACAAAGCACTTGATTTGAGCTCGTCTGTGTAATAATTTCCTTTGAACAATGTCAGCGTAGTTAATCAATCTTTTTTTTTTTTTAATAAATCTCCACTTGCAAAGAGCAATTAATTTCTCCACTTTGAGTTGCTACATTCGGTTTATGTTCCTAGGTGAGCCTCCCTGCCTGGGGTTTTATATCTGTCCACTTTCTACCAGAGGACACCAGAACATCCAACCTGGAAAAGAGGTAAAGGATGTACACACAGGAGGAGTCTCCTGGTCGAGGAAGTGAAGGTTATTAGAAAGAGATCATTAAAGGGACCATAAAGAAAAAGATCATGCGTACCATTGTTAAAAAAAAAACAAAAAGACACTTTCCTCATGTGAAATGATGAATTTAGTGAATATGGAATTACGGTGTAAAAGTTGTGTTTATTCACAGATCACAAATAACATTGAACAACATTCTGGTGGCGTTGTGTGTCATAATTTGGTTTAGTTTCACAAAACATTATCTGAGCATTGTGACACTGATTATTGAAAGCATGTAGATGACTTTCTGGGACGGCCTGGTGAGCCATCCAGAGTGTACTCTGCCCTTGCCCAGAATTGGCCAAGATGCGCACCAGCCTCCTTACGACTGCCTACGACGGTACGAAGATTAATCACATGCACACTCGGGCTTCCCTTTCAGTAAATCGTGCCGGCACTGAGAAGGAAACCAGAGTATACACGTGCACAGTCCTTCCAGATGAATGGGCCTGAAAAGCTTTTCGTACGACGTCTGTGAGACATTTGTTTAAATTCTTACCTATAAGATTTTCCTGGTGTTTAAAGTCTACGAACACTATGGCAACATTTGTATAATGTTTTTTAAGCACAAAATTGTTAGGTGGGTTTAAAATTGTGTTGCCCATCCCTGTCCATCTTGTCCTAGATCAGTGCATTTAGGGGAAATGGCTTTTTGAAAGCCTCAGCAATGCCTTTAGAGGATGAAAAAGACAGAGATGTGAGAATTAAGCCGTTCCCTGAGACATAATAACACAGCAGATGTTCCCGTTTCCCACAGTCCTAAAAGTATCCCAGAGATTAGCTGTAACCTCGTGTAATGAATTACACACTCGTTTACGAAAGCGTGTCTGTGTTGCTGTGTATGTATACACTGTATTTGTGACTGTGTATTTTCATGCAAATTTTTGTGTCTAAATGCATATGTAACAAAAGCAACATGTCATATTTCCCCTAATACAATACATAATTTCAAAAGTAAAAGTAATAATAAGAAGAAGCAAATCTAAAATACCAACACTCACCCTCTCAGTTTTTTTTTTTTTTTTTTTTTAAGATTTTATTTATGTAATTTTTGTGATCATGTAACCATCTGACATCTTTTCTTCTGGTGCACTTAATCAGCTTCCATTCTCACTTTAAACTATTAAATACTTCATTAAACTCAGAGCAATTAACCTGAAGTCAAGTGTAGTTGAAGAGAAGCCTAACAGACCTGCCTTCCTGTGCAGAGCTTGTGAGGACAGACTACACATGATTGCACTGCTTCACAATGTCCTCCTCTCAGCTCGATTTGCCCTCTGGGCTGTGCGGATCTGTGTGTAGCTCGAGTTACAGTAATTCTTGTGATTTTTCCAAAGGAGGTAGTGCTGAGGGCAGTGCATGCATTAGCGGGATGATCAGTGATCCTCAGTAGCAATGGAGTGGGTATTGACTAGCGTCCGTTATTGCTTAGGTTAATTATACCTGATGGCTGAGTGAAGTGTGTAAAAAGAGGTTGGCTGACTACATGTATGATCTACTACACACCCTTACTAACCACCTCTTGGTTGTTTGTTTTTTGTTTTTTTACTTTAATTACAATAAATATGACAAATACAACAAAAAATAGCTTAGATTGTTTGGATATATCACTCTCCTACCGGTATGTACACTAGAATATGCCTGGAGAACACATTTTGTCTATACAAGGATCCCTCACTTTCCCCGGTTAATTGGGACCAAGATCCCTCCACGACCAGCGAATTCTGCTAAGTAGGATTAACCCCCCCCCCAACTCCCCCTGACTGATGTATACGTACATCTATATGTATATAAATAATATCAATAAATACATATTCAATGCTATAAATGCTTATAATAACAATTTATCATTAAAAATAATGAATGCATACAGACGCACGCACACATGCACACAGATGCACACCTTACAAAAATATAAGTCGTTTTGTTGGGGGGTTTTGGGTTGTTTTTCGTTTTGTGTTTGTTTAGGGTTTTTTTTTTTTTTTGCATAATTGGCCTTGTTTTGTAGCATTTTTCTTAACTTTCTCCCCTATTCTTCCTTAATTTCCTTATTTTTTAATTCGATGAATATTTATAGAACAAAAACGCAATGCCCTGAAGTCACGTGAATTGAAGCGCGAAGTAGCGAGGGATCCCTGTACAACAAAAACAAGCTTACAGTTGATTGGCTGGATATATCACTCTCCTATATACACTGGAATCTGCCTGGAGAACACATTTTCTCTATACTGTTATTAATGTCACCACCTCATTCCGACTATAATGGTGCTGTGAATATAATGGGGCTGCTGTTCCATGATTCCCACTTGTCTTTTCTCAGAGGTCTTTATCTCATATGCCCGATAAAGGTGATTTGAAGGTCACCCTGTTCTCCATATTCCTTCAGTTCCATAAGATTTTCCTTTCCTCCTAAAGATTTCTGTACTCGTTTTTTTCTCTCGTCTCTTCTTTAGTCATTCTCAATTTCTTATTATCTTACACAGAACATTACAGTCGAGGCTTTTAAAATGCACTTAAATATCATTTACTTTCAGGCTAGAAATCTGATATAGCATCCCACAGGATAACTTAATCTGCCATTTGAAGGGTTTTTTTAGGGTGACGATAAAAGACACTCATGGTGCTAAAACACCACTGTATGAGTATTTGTCTTAATTTTGGTCTTTTTCATTTTTTTTTCTTCTTCTTTTACAGGAATTGCATTCACACATTCAAACAAAAAAGATGTTCTCCGTTATTACTCAAAAAAAATATTAAGCAGTTATTGAATGAGGTGAAGTATGATATGGAGAATTATTTGATCGAGTGGGTTTTTTTGGCAGGGGCAGATAACACCTTTTAAGATCTGAATAATTCTCAATATCATACAAAAGGCAAGAAAAGCCATAAAAACATGAGGAAAACCATGCAAGCGTGGGGGAGAATATGCAAACTTCACACAGAAACACCCTAAACTCAGGCTTTGCTTCCTGCTGTGAGCCGGATGTGCTAACCACTGTGCCATGGTGCTGCCTGTGTGATTTTTCATTTAGAATACTTTTAACGTAGACGGTCTTGGTACTATGCTCGCTGCTGAGACGCCAATGCGGTACGGACAAATGAGGATGTGATTTGCAAGCCTCATGGGATTAAGCTTTTCAGCAATTCTATGGATTGAAGTATTTGATGGTTTATTTTTAAGAATAGGACTCATATTCCAGTAAACATGACTTCGCTGGCTTGATGTGAGGAACAGGCCTCAGGACTTGAAAACGAGCAGTCATTTTCTGCGAGAGTGAGGGATATTGGTCTGTGATGTTAAGCTTATCAGTGATGGAATATCTCAGCTCAGAGAATAATACAGTGGTACCTCACCTTACGAAATTAATCCGGTCCAGAGCTTTTTTCGTAACCTGCATTTTTCGTAAGTTGAACCGCATTTTCCATGTAAAACGTGTGATTTGTTCCAAGGCTCCCAATACTACCCCTAAACCCTTTTAAAAATTATAAAAGTATAACTTTTAAGACCTCCTTCTGCTTCAATATCGTACCGATGGTAGACTGGTTTGGCCATATTCCTTTGTGATATCACTCGAGCCCGTTTCTTCTCCTCAATCGCACTGGAAATCACACATGGGTGTGTGTGTGTGTGTGTGTGTGTGTGTGTGTGTGTGTGTGTGTGTGTGTGTGTGCGCGTGCGTGCGTGTGTTGACCATGTATTCTTAGCAGAGTTATAATCTTACAAATGTTTATGGAAGGTTAAAAGCCTGAGTCAAGAAATAAAGCATAAAACAACAGTAACTCTGTCCTTTACACGAAAAGCATCATGACGGATTCAGCTGTATAATAGGCAATGGAAGGGAACTGCGTCATTCCTCCGAGGCAATGGGATCCCTGTCCAATATGGCATCAGATGGACCTGTCCAAGATGGCGCTTGAGTGAAGGCGACATGAACGACAGCTCAGTTGTTAGCCAATGGGAGGCCAGTAGGGCGGGATGTTTGAACGTCCTTGATGGGAGAGCAGCTCGTGCATTGTTTGAATGTTTGAATGGCGTGTTTGAATTTTTAAGATGGCGCTTTCGTAACGTGAACTTGTTTCATATCCTGAGACAAAAATTTTAGGAAAATGCTTTTCGTAACCTAAATTTTTTGTTTGGTGAGTCTTTCGTAAGATGAGGTACCACTGTATCAAGAATAAAGTTCTTTTTTTTGCTCTCTCCTTGAATTCTTATCAGAACCTCACACTGACGTGTAGACCTGTTGTCTATATAATCATAACCTCTTCCTTCTGCACCCAGACCTTCATGTCTGATATATCTTTCCAATGAATCCAGACGTTCCACAGTGTCTGGGTTTCTATAATCCTCAGTCGAACATTTAGAGGTTACTTAGAACCTTATTATTGCTGGATATAGTCTACCTGTTCTCAAGGATTCTACTGAATATTTCATGCATGACTTTACATGTGAGCTGCTTTCAATTCCGAAAAGACCAGATGTGGTACGAATTATAGATGATTACAATGTAATAAACAAATTAAAAATGACTGTGTGTGATATTAACTGCATAACATCATGTATTATTGCCCCTATTTGATTCTGTGGCTTTGAAGAGCAAACACCACTGGTTTGTTTGAGTTTCCTGGGGTTGTCTGAGGCACAATATGTAAACTGACGTCCTTTGGGAGGCCATTATGAAACTTTATCTTGCCTGCAATGCTTACAATACCTTGGATATAATAACTGTTTGTTATTAACATGAGTTAGGATACTGAATCGGCGCACGAATACTCCTCAAGAATTGATTCGTCTGTGAAACCCAGAGCGCACTGGAACGAGTCGTGAAAAAAGAGACAGCAGTCCACGTAAAAAACAGCAGTCTTTATTAACGAATCCCCAACACACAATGGTGGAGTGCACATATATACAGTTGGTTCCCCGCCCTAGGTGAGGAATCGGTTGAAGCTGGTTAGTCTAAGGGGCTGGTGGTGGTCATCAGTACTTTTCCACAAGAAAAACAAGTCTACAGTATCTAGGAGCAGCTGGACTATATCAAAAATGAGATAAAAAAGTTTCACAGAGCAAAGACAAGACACTGGCGTCTCAGAATAGAGATGCAATAGTCACAGTAGAAATTGCACTGGCTGAGAAGTTCAGCAGTTTACTGGTTAAAAGATCACCGTGTTTTTGCCACCAGGAAATTGTATTGATTTTCCGTGTTGGGGTTTTCTTTTTTTTTTTTTTTTTTTTTTTTTGTCATTGTGGTCATTTTAGTCATGAATTCATTATTCCTATTTCCTATTTGACAACTCATTTGAAAATTTTCACAATTTTTTGCTATTACTGTTTAACTGTAGCTTACAAATTACTCTTCATATCTTTACACATTTCTTCGAGGATTTAATATTTCGGTTAAATATAAACTCATGAGAACTATTTTATAGGAGTAATACTTCATCCTTCTTTCTTTCCCTCTTTCTCTCCCTCTCCATCTCCGCACCCCCCCCCTCCCTCTCTCTCTCTTTATCACCTCTGGCCTCTCCTACTCCCTCTTTCTCTCACTGTCTTTATTCCCCATTCTCCCACTCTGTCTTTCTCTCCCTTTCACATACATATACTCTCTCTCTCTCTCTCTCCCTCTCTCCCCTACTTGCATTTTCTCTCTGGCCCGTCTTCCTCCCTCTCTCTAACTCTCTTTATCCCCCACTCTCCGGCTCTCTCATTCTGTCCTTTTCTATCTCTTTCCCTCTCGCTTACTTGAATACCTCTTTCTCCTTACCTTCCCTTTCTCTCTTATGCTTACTCCCCCACTCTTTCTCTCTCCATCTCTTTCTCTATATCTCTCACACATGCACATACGCGTACACACACACACACACACACACACACACACACACACACACACACGTGTGTGTGTGTGTGTGTGTGTGTGTGTGTGTGAAGGGAGCGAGAGACAGAAAATATTTTATCATGATGATACGATAACACAAAGTATGTTCTAGCTTGCCCTGCAATGGCCTGGCGAACTATCCAGGGTGTACTTTGCTCTCACTCAGACTCGGCTGAGATAGGCGCCACTTCCCCGCGACCCTAATTATGATTAAGCAATTTATAAAATGAATGATACAATACATGGGCGGTAGTGGCTTAGTGGATAAGGCAGTGGGTTGCTGATCCAAAGGTCAGCAGTTCAATCCTCACTATCACCACTGTTGGGCCCTTGAGCGAGGTCCTTAACTTAAGGCCCTCAATTGCTCAGTTGTTTCAAAAAGAAACAAAGGCATAATTATATAATTTTTAAATAATATACAATAATATATTTGTATTAGCAAAGTAACATGTATGACATAAACAGTTGTAATTGTATTATGCTTATGAAAATTACTCCACTCATATAATACTGTGCAGGATGTGATGTGGATTTTTAAATATAAATTGTTAAATTGTGAATGTAGAATTTATTCTGTGATACTGAGTGTGTTTCTTTAAAATGTGCTCCAGTTGAAAATCTACAAAGAGCACACTGGAGCATGTTTC
Organism: Plotosus lineatus; assembly: GCA_024760905.1. NCBI lineage: Eukaryota > Metazoa > Chordata > Actinopteri > Siluriformes > Plotosidae > Plotosus > Plotosus lineatus. The sequence goes on from CM045742.1 coordinate 21,621,694, forward strand.
TGATCAGAGCATGCATTTCTTTTTTGTTTTAGCTTTTCTCTGAAAACTGACATCCATTTCTTTTTTATTTTTTGTGCCTAAATCACAGGATTTTCCCTAAACACGAAAAAGATAAATACGGGCCAGCTGTGTAAGTGTCTTTAATTATTTTTTTGTTCTTCATTTCTGACTTCTTTGACTCAATTACAGACTAGTGCTTTTCAGACAAACTCTAAGCGTAAATTCTTGTGCTTGCTTCTGTGATTTTTAGGTACTACCCTCGAATCCACGGATTCATCCCAACCCCAGATACTATCTCTGTAGTGGGTGAGTCAGAAGGCTCAGTACAGGGCAAACCATCACTGCGTAGAATCAAGGGCCGAATTCACCGCAGCAAGAGCCTGGACAGTATCGACCTACTGGATTCCAATGTGAGTTAAAGACTGCACTGAGAGCAATAATTTGTGTGTATGTATGTATGTATGTGTGTGTGCGCGCGTGTGTGTGTGCGCGCGTGTGTGTGTGCACGCGTGTGTGTGTGCGCGCGTGTGTGTGCGCGTGTGTGTGTGTGTGTGTGTGTGTGTGTGTTTTCATCCGTATGTGTGTGTGTGTGTGTGTGTGTGAGTGATAATAGTAGGAGTAGTAGAGATAAGCTTAAGTGAATGTGACTCTTGAACCTCAAAGTGCACATTTTTAAAACAAGCTTATTTAAATTTATACTAACCACACTGTAATCAAAATTACAAAAACTAATATAAACACACACTAAAGAGGAAATGTTGTATAACTTTTTTATGATAGCCCAATATTTACAAATCTCCGACATTATTTATCAAGCCTCAGGATTGATTTAGAGACGAATAAACTATTTTTACTTTTATTTACAACTTAATTAATTTTAAGTTGGACTAAATTGACCCAATTACCACATCGTCTCCATGACCTTTTAATGAGCTCAATTTCTTTTCAGAAAACAATCCTTAAAGCCCTATGCGTTCAACAATTATGTGCCATAAATGCTTAATGGGACTGTTTGTAAGTATTGGCCACCTGGAAAATTTATACTCCACACTTCAAACAAATGAGAGGCAGTACATCACCAGAACTTTTGGGTGCCAAGTCCTATCATAAAATTCTCATTTCTCATCTCTTATTTGCCAAAATGCTTAGTTTTACTACTATGGTGAGGCTGAACCCGAAGACAGGTTACACCCCGAACAGCTTGCCAGGCCATCGAAGGATCAATATACACAACCATTCACTCAAATCTGGAGACAATTTGGAAAAGCCAATTTGCCTGATGTGGATCTTTTGCAATCATGCAATCTTTTGACTGTGCGAGTGCCCAGAGGTAACCCGCACATGCATGAGGAGAACATGCAAACTCTGCACAGGAACACACAAGCCACCCGAACCAATCATTACATACAAAATTAAAAAGGAAATACCTCCCTTCCTTAAATGCACCATCATTACTCTCATACATCATATCACACAGCGACTATAACATAAGGATAGTTTATTAGTTGATCCTCTACTGGCTTCATACAATCAATCTTTAGTCATCAGATAACGGTATGGCAGCGTAGTGGTTAGCATGTCCACCTCACAACAAGAAGGCCTGGGTTCGATTCCAGGCCTGGGTGTTTCTGTGTGGAGTTTGCATGTTCTCCCCATGCTTGCGTGGGTTTCCTCCTGGTGCTCTGGTTTCCTCCCACAGCCCAAAAACATGCACAGTAGGTTAATTGGCTGCTCCAAATTGCTCGTTGGTGTGAGTGAGTCCGCATGTGGCCTGGCGAACCATACGGTAGAGCATTGTGATCACAGCCACAACAATCCCTGTATGATTCCTCGTGATTGGATGTGGACATGGATGAATGGATGATGGATGGATGATGGATGGATGGATGGTTGGATAGTTAGTCATCAGTTATGTAACAAAAAAGGTTAATTACTCACTAACGACAATATGCATAATTCAACCAAGCTGTTGAAACTCTTGTAGCATATAGCACATGTTACAGCTTAGATTTCAACAAGAAAACATCCAGGGCAAACCAGGACATGTGTTGTTCATAACATAGTAGTTATATAATCATGATACAAATGATTAATCCCCTCACCTATTACTTAATAAAATAATCCCATCACTGAATGCCTTTTAAATTTTTCCATTTTAATTGATTTAATAATCACTAAAAGAATAAATTACATCTTATTTTTGCAAGAAGGGCTGCCTTCTCACAGTTTGCTGTCTTGTGAGTTCGTGGATTGTGTTACCAGTCACTGAAAAACTGTTCATGAGCTTCAAGGGATTTGCAAGTGTATGCACTAAGTCCAACAACAATATTGTTTATTTCTGTAGATGTGAGTGGGGGAAGTGCATCAAGGCCTGTAATCCAGGATCTGGTTGCTGTTTTGTATTTAGTCCTCAATTTATTTCAATGCGGTTCAATTTTTCCTGTGAAGATGCCTTTGGTTTGTCCGTTTCCTTCTCCTAAAATCCAAGTTATGGTACCTGGGTTTCAGATGTTTCTGTAAATTGCAGTAATCCAGCTGTTTGTCTTTCTTTTAGCTTTTGCTGGTCTACTAAAAGAGAAAGTCAGATTCTTTTTTCTTGACTCTGCTTGAATGCTAACATTGCCAATCCTTGATATGTGACTTCCATTTTATGTGCATGGACAAAATTTCCTTATATTATTTTGGACTGAAGACAGACTAGATCAGGGGTCACCAACCTTTTTGAAACTGAGAGCTACTTCTTGGGTACCAATTAGTGCGAAGGGCTACCATGTCGATTCACACCTCTGAAATTACAAATTTACTCAATTTACCTTTAATTATATGTTATTATTAATAATTAATGATATTCATCTATGTGAAGATATTGATTTGATTTAAAATATATTCAAAAAAATTAGATGCAGCTCAATGGAGAGTGGCGCTATGGAGCCGTGGGCCTGTCCTAAAAATAGCAGTGAACAGGTCCTTGCGGGCAACTTATATTGTCCTTGCGGGCTACCTGGTGCCCACGGGCACCACGTTGGTGATCCCTGGACTAGATGCTACGGGGACTCACATTCACCTCTTGAGGTAAATGTACAAAGTGCTATTACAACATGTGTGATTTTTTTTCTTGTCTCTAGTGCTTGCTGTTTAACGTGGTAATTTCAGTACATACCGTATTCGACGTGATAAGCGCCCAGGGCGGTTTAAAAATTGGAGTGGGTGGACACTTATTAAAATGATTACGGAGTGGAACGGTAAGTGCTTATTACCATCGAAGTGGAAAACATGAATAATAACAGAACAATAAAAGAGTTTTACTGGTATTTGTGTTATTCATTTTGTAGTATCAACCAAACTACTTACATGAAAGCTGAAAATGAACAGAAAACAGCATAATTAAAAAAAAAATACCTCTTACTTTTCACTCCCAGGGCTGGTCCTTTGAACATTTTCATGAGGTAAAATTGAGTCAATCAATACGAATGTCAACTTTAGCACATGTCATGATGAACCAATCAACACGACCATAAACAAAAGCACATGGCCAGGAACATGCTTAAATTTATGAAGCTAGTGAGCAGGAGAATCAGGTGAAAAATACTCGTCATCACTTTCTGATAAGTCCATATCTGGCTCATCGCTCCATTCATTCAGAGCATCCTATAGTTTTGCTGTAGCAGTTTCTAATGGTTTATGGGTTATTGGACATTTATCAAGGGAACACAGAAAAATATTTTCCTGTTTTTTAAAGCACGCCAGAACAATCAAATGTGTTGTTACTGATGAACATTATAGACATTCCCCAGTGGCAGAGGATCTTGAAATACCACATAAACTCACTTTTACAAGCAGTGAACACCTCATTTACAGAGACTGGTCAAATAAAATTGCTAAGTTTGATGTACGATTTTGCTCCCTGTACACATGGGCGGTTGTTAGACGTAAGATCAAAAACATCGTTGGGGGGCTTATTGGAGCAGGGTGCTTATTACATCGAATACGGTGTATCTGGAATCCAGCCCACAGAGCCCTTTTAATGCATCATCAAAAATTTCTTTATATTCTGTTTATTTAAATTCATTCCAATTAATTTTTGCTGTTGCCATCCCCATGTCTGTTCCCATTGCTGGTGTCATTTGGTCTGGGCTATTTCTTAACAACTGCTGGGTGGATCATTCTGATATTTTGCTTGCAGATTTACTATGGGGTCTAGGTGTGTGTAGGCTTGTGATGTCCCTTCTTTGACCTTATCAAAAAAATTCTCTGGGCTATTTCTTAAGAACTGCCCAGTAGCTGAGTGTTTTTTCCATCTAATGGATATTTTTTTAAATTAAAATTATTACAAATTCTTATAAATAATTTCTTTAACACAGCTAAGATGGGTTGTTTGTGTTGACAACTAACATACTTGATAGATTATTTATATATCTTGCTTAACATTACTTTTAACTGATCATGTTACTATCATTGAATTATTAGCCAATCAGGTGTACTTTCATTCAGTGTTTTGTGGAAACATTATACATTGAACATTATAATTGATGACATAATTAAAAGGCTCTGAGTTATACACCTGCAAGAGATAAACAGTTTCAAGTTGGCTAAGATTCTCTATGCATGATGCCACTGCATTTTCCCCATATTTTTGGTGACCAGAATGGAATTAGACAGCAGACCAGGGTACCGATGTCTTCTTTACTTTAAGTAAACTTTAGTTTACTGTGTGATGGTGATGTAACTGCAACAAATAATGCCACATTACCATGTTTAATATCTCTTGGAGTTATACTGTGTGTTTAAGTAACCTGTGTATGTAGTCGTAACTGCCTCTATGCAGTTTGGTATGGTTTCCATTGTAGCATCTCATTTATAGGCTTCCATGATTATTGATTAATGATTGACTTTGAAAGCCTGCTGCGACTTGGTACTCATCTTTGTTGAGAGATATAAACAGTAGTCAAAATTTACATGACAATCATCCAAACCATTTTAAATTGTCACTATAATCAATGTCACTCTTGACATTCATTCAAGCAAATTCCCTGTACTTTTTATTTATTTTTTAATTTAAAAGTTCTTGATACGTATATACATATTATGTGTACTTAATACGTTTGTTATATGTTTTTGGACATGTGAATGTCTATAGAATACTATAGAAGAAGTGTAATGAAATTAAAATATACAGCTTTAGGCAGTAAAGCCTTCAAGGAGGAGTTGAAACAGGCTTTGAGTGGTCAGGAAGTGCTTCCAGATGACTGGACAACCACAGCCAATGTGATCAGGGAGACCGGTAGGAGAGTACTTGGTGTGTCCTCTGGAAGGAAAGTAGATAAGGAAACTTGGTGGTGGAATGAGGAAGTGCAGGAGTGTGTACAAAAGAAGTGGTTAGCTAAGAAGAAGTGGGACACAGAGAGGACCGAAGAGAGTAAACAGGAGTACAGGGAGACACAGCGTAAGGCGAAGGTAGCGGTGTCAAAGGCCAAACAGAGGGCGTATGATGACTTGTATGATAGGTTGGACAGTAAGGAGGGAGAAAATTATTTATACAGGTTAGCACAGCAGAGAAATAGAGATGGGAAAGACATGCAGCAAGTTCGAGTGATAAAGGACAGAGAGGGAAATGTATTGACTGATGGCAGAAGTGTGCTTGGAAGATGGAAAAAGTACTTTGAAGAGCTGATGAATGAGGAAAATGAGAGAGAAAAAAGAGTAGAAGGGGTGACCGTTGAGGACCAGGAAGTAGCAAAGATTAGTAAGGGAGAAGTGAGGAGGGAATTGAAGAGGATGAAGAGTGGAAAGGCAGTTGGCCCTGATGACATACCAGTTGAGGTATGGAAGTGTCTAGGGGAGGTAGCAGTAGATTTTCTGACAAGAATATTCAACAAGGTCTTAGAAAGTGAGCCGATGCCGGAGGAATGGAGGAGAAGTGTGCTTGTGCCCATTTTTAAGAACAAGGGAGTTGTACATAGTTGTGGCAACTACAGACGGATAAAGTTGATGAGCCATACAATGAAGTTATGGGAAAGAATAGTGGAAGCAAGACTAAGGGCAGAGGTCAGCATTTGTGAACAACAGTTTGGTTTCATGCCAAGAAAGAGCACCACAGATGCAGTCTTTGCTTTGAGGATGTTAATAGAGAAGTACAGAGAAGGTCAGAAGGAGCTGCATTGTGCCTTTGTGGATCTGGAGAAAGCATATGACAGGGTGCCGAGAGAGGAAATGTGGTATTGCATGAGGAAGTCTGGAGTGGCAGAGAAGTATGTTAGAGTGGTGCAGGACATGTATGAGAGATGTAAAACAGTGATGAGGTGTGCTGTCGGTGTGACGGAAGAGTTCAAGGTGGAGGTGGGACTGCATCAAGGGTCAGCTCTCAGCCCCTTCTTGTTTGCTATGGTGATGGACAGGCTAACAGACGAGGTTAAACAAGAATCTCCATGGACTATGATGTTTGCAGATGACATCGTGATCTGTAGTGAGAGCAGAGAACAAGTGGAGGAAAATCTAGAGAGGTGGAGGTATGCCCTGGAAAGGAGGGGAATGAAGGTTAGTCTCAGTAAGACAGAATACATGTGTGTGAACGACAAGGACCCAAGAGGAATGGTGAGGTTACAGGGGGCAGAGATAAAGAACGTGGAGGATTTTAAGTACTTAGGCTCAACAATCCAGAGCAATGGAGAGTGTGGAAAAGAGGTGAAGAAGTGCATGCAGGCAAGTTGGAATGGATGGAGAAAAGTGTCCGGTGTGATGTGTGATAGAGTATCGGCAAGAATGAAGGGAAAAGTGTACAAGACGGTGATGAGGCCAGCGATGTTGTATGGTTCAGAGACAGTGGCACTGGGGAAAAGACAGGAGTCAGAGTTGGAGTTAGCAGAGATGAAAATGTTGAGGTTCTCTTTGGGAGTAACGAGGATGGATAGGATCAGAAACGAGTACATTAGAGGGACAGCACATGTAAGAGGTTTTGGAGACAAAGTCAGAGAGGCGAGATTGAGATGGTTTGGACATGTACAGAGGAGGGATAGTGAATATATTGGTAGTAAGATGCTGAGGTTGGAACTACCAGGCAGAAGGCCCAGAGGAAGACCAAAGAGAACATTTATGGATGTGGTGAAGGCGGACATGAAGGTCGTTGGAGTAAGAGTAGAAGATGCAGAGGATAGGGAGAGATGGAGGCAGATCATTTGCTGTGGCCACCCCTGAAGGGAACAGCCGAAAGAAAAAGAAGAAGAAGCTTTAGGCACTGTCTAAAATCAGATTTCTCTGTAGATGTCCCTTAATATATGTTCGGGCAAGGATGTGAAATGTGTGTGTGTGTGTGTGTGTGTGTGTGTGTGTGTGTGTGTGTGTGTGTGTGTGTGTGTGTGTGATTTTTACATAATGCGAATCTGAGTGGTGGTGTATGAGCCTCTATTTTTTTTAGGTTTCAGTTTGATTCATAATATTAAATCTTTTTATTGCTGCACGTCATCATTAAAGTCAGCATCTATACAGCCTGTCAGCATTAGCTTACCAACATGGCAGCCATACGTATTGGGTTTCCTGTAGTTGACATTGGACCGGACACATGACAACCATCTGCTATATTGTCTTACTATGGAGCTTGGCCCAGTAGCTGTACTACTGAGCCAAGCTCCATATTAACACAATAAAAAATAAATAAATAAAAACATAGTTTAAAAAAACAGTTTTGTTTGTTTGTCTGTTTGTTATTGGATGTAATTTGTCTTGAGATTCATATTCAAGTTGATTTTCTTGAGTATACAGTATCGATTAGTGTTATTTCAAGCATCTTGGATATCAACGGGGTGTTTTTTTACAGTCTTTGGCTTGATCACCTGCATATTATTCTACTTTCTATAATTATAATATAAAATATTACAGTATTTGGTTGTTTGTTTGCTTGCTTGTTGGTTTTTAAGACTTATTTCGAGATGCAAATTTAGTCTTAATATTTTATGTAATTTTTCCATAGTAGTGTGCACAGTTCTACAAAGGAATTTGCTGATATTGTTATAAGTCTAAGAACTATTATTATACACTAAAAAACAACTGTAACACAACTATCGTATAGATGTACAGGTCTACTGTGTGTAAACAATGATTTCCTCTTATTATCAATTATATACCGGTAATTATATCATGTTTGCGTGACTCTATATTTTATATTAAAAACAATTTCGAATGGGTCTTTAGGTAATTTAAAGTTTATTATATTGGTTATTGATGTGGAGGGAAACAGGTCATTCCTGTACAGTATAATGAGATGATTCTGCGGTAAATAAACATAAAGTCTTCCCACAACACCTTCTTGCCTTACAGAGATACTGTCGGCCTGCCAGTATGTTCTCTTCAGTGTTGAAAAAATGTGATTGTAAGTTTAGGTCTAAAAGCACTTACCAAAGATTTACATAAAGCAAAAGTAGCACAGGATGGAGTTGAAAAGCATTTAGAATGCACATACTGTTGTGTTCAATATAATAGCAATGTTAATAAAGTTAATAAAGCTCACAATCCTTTTATAGCTTCTATTTCCATTTACGTACAAATGCATTGGGAACACGACACATTCTATTTCAAATCAAAACATGAAGGAAAACATATCAAATTTGTGTTATTCCTATAAAGAAATTGAAGAAACTTGAATACAGTATTTGACTGCTCAAAAAATAGCAGTGTCTGCATTTCTTCTATATAAACTCAAACATTCACCGTATAAACTGAAAAATATAAGATTTTGTTTTACTTCGAATCATCATCATCATCATCATCTTCCCTTTAGTCCAGGGTCGGGTCGTGGGGGCAGGAACCTAAGCAAAGAGGTCCAGACGTCCCTCTCCCAAGCCACTTCCTCCAACTCTCCCGGGGGGGACACCGAGGCGGTCCCAGACAAGCCGAGAGACATAGTCTGTCAATCGTGTTCTAGGTGGACCCCGGGGTCTCTTCCTGGTTGGATATGCCCGAAACACCACACCAGGGAGGCGTCCGGGGGGCATTCTGACCAGATGCCCAAGCCACCTCAACTGGCCCCATCCTTCGAATCACTGAACTTATATTTAGTTGTATAATCACTGTTTCTGAGAGCTGCTGCACATCTGTGTTGTATGAAGTCAACCGACTTCTAACACCTGTGAACAGGTTTTCCAGCCCAGGCTGATTAGACTACATTCCACAGTTCTTCTGTATTTCTTGTTTTTTCCTCAGAAACTGCATTTTTATGGCACCCCACAAGTTTTCTATTGGATTAAGGTCTGGGGATCGGGCCACCACTCCATAATGTCAATCTTGTTGGTCTGGAACCAAGATATTACCTGTTGACTGGTGTGTTAGGACTGATGTCTTGTTGGAACCCATTTCAAGAGCATTTCCTCTTCAGCATAAGGCAGCAGGAACTCTTGAAGTATTCTGATGTATTCAAACTGATCCATGAACCTTTGGTTTGCGATATATAGGCCTGATCGTGATGCTTGCGCCACCAGGCTTCACTGTCTTCACTAAACTGCCAAACTTCCACTCGACCCAAAACAAACAATCTTACTTTCATCAGTCCACAAAATGTTGCGCTGGTTCTTTTTAGGTCAGTCAATGTGCTCTTTGGTAAATTGTAACCTCAGTGGTGGTCTGGTGGTATAGGGCACTGGATCGCTAATCCTAAGGTTGGGGGTTTGAGTCCCACTCTCCACAAGGTTGTCACTGTCAACCCAGTGCAGCTAACTGGGTTATCAAAGGCGGGCCATGTCTCTCACTGTCTATGGTGTGAGGTTCATGTAAAAGAACCATTGCTGACTTTCGTAAAGAGTAGCTGCAAAGCCGTCAGCGTGTTTCTGTCCCTTGCTAAAGGGTTGTGTCAGGAAGGGCATCCGACGTAAAAACCTATGCCAAATCAAATGTGCGAATCATTCGCTGTGGCGAGCCCTGAAAAAAAGGGGGAAAGCCAAAAGGAAATCTCTCTCAGCACGTCCTCCTTTCAACAGTGGGGTTTTACAGGGGCTTCTTAGCTCAGCTTCACATAGGCGTCTTCTAATTGTAACAGGACTCACAGGTAACTTTAAGACCTTCTTTGATCTTCCTGAAGCTGATTGTTGAGTCCTTGTCATTGTGACTCCTCTTCCATCATTCGAATGGTACTTTTTCACTTTCTTCCACTTCTTTCAGGTTTTGGTTGCCATTTTAAAGCATTTGTGATCATTGTAGCTGAGCAGCCTGTCATTTTCTGCACTTCTTTATGTTTCCCCCTCTCCGGTCCACTTTTTAATCAAGGTACTGTACACTGTGCTTCTGAACAATGTCTGGAACGACCCATTTTCCGCAGAATTTCAGTGAGAAATGCTCTATAACCAACATGTACAACATTTTCTGCCCTCCCTTAAATAAGGGCAATAATTGGCACCTGTTTTTCAAAGAATGAAGTCACTAATTGAACGCCACACTGCCATTATTTTTAACACGCCGCTTTGAATTAATGAATCAGTTACACACAATCAGCAACGTACTATTACTCCACTACACCTGCTGGTAAATTACTTGCCATATAGAAATAAAATTTCTACCAAAAACAGTGATTGATGGGGTTAGTGATGTCTGACTGCTATTATTTTGGCCACAACTGTACATCATTATAGCTACCCTGGTCTACCATCGGGGGTGGGGGGGGACGGGTTGGTGTTTGCTGACATGGTCAAAGCACAACAAAGAAGGTGAACATAATAGCCCAGCTTACACTAAGGGAGTAAATGCTTGAGTGCTGCAACTTGCTCTGCTCCATAAAAGAGAGACTTACAAACCACCTACTGTACAAAGACTTGTTCAGTTTACCACCGGTGATAACCAGAATCATAAAATAGATATCACAGAATTTATCATTGTGTTTAATTGTTGAGCGTTTGTGTTAGGGTTATGTGCACTTACCTGAAATGAAAACAATTGCATAATAAATGTCTGAGTATTGCATCACGTCATTCTAGTGCTGCAACGTGATGTTTGTGGTCATTATTCATGATAAAGTTGTGAAATTGTTGTTGTTGTTGTTGAGATTTTGCTGTTGTGAATCAAAGGTTCCATGTTTGGAGTCAGGTCATATTTTTGGCACTGTGCCTACTCCTGCTGTCACTTGTGTTGGCGAGCGTCGCTCTCACACATGGACAGGCTGAATTGGTCTGTAGTGCAAATGCTGCAGAAAGCTGCACACCTCATCAGAAATGCAGGCGAGGGAGGAGACACGAAAGAACTGCAGCAATCCGCAAATGCATCTGAGAACCCTGCAGTTGATCGAGTCTCTCTCTCTCTCTCTCTCTCTCTCTCTCTCTCTCTCTCTCTCTCTTCCTCTTTTTCTTTCTATATATCTCTGTATGTCAGACTGACTCCCTGGTCTACTGTCCTGCTGTGTTGTCATCTTTGTTAATGTCCTTCCATTCATTTTCTGCTTCTCTCTTGATGTTCTTTGAATTAATTCTCATATATTCGCACAGTCCGCTGCCTCATCCATCAAATCCTTGCACTCCATTTCACCCTCGTTCCACATCACCGTGTTTCATTTCCATTCTAATTTGAAGGGCAGGCTTCTTGGTGAACACACACTATGAAGTGTTGTGCAGTGCATATAATGGAATGTTTGTGTTATTATAGCACAACAATCCTAACTGCACAATTTATTGTCATATGCTTTTTATTCCTACATTCATTTATGTGTACAAGGTACGCCACGGTTGCGTAATTTTCACATTTCCATGTGTATTATTGCAATTTTGATTGTTTTTCAATGTTTGAATTAATTATGTTGAATTTGCTAAATTCATAAACCTCTGGTCATTCATTCATTCATTTTCTGATTTTTCTTAATCCTAAATAGGGTCATGAGAAGGCAGACGCCCATCTCAGCCGACTCCGGGTGAGGGCAGGGTACACCCTGGACACCTTGCCAGGCCATCACAGGGCCAACCATTCATACGCACACCTAGGGGAGGTTTGGAACAGAAAATTACCTGACTGTGCATGTTTTTGGACTGTGGGAGGAAACCGAACTACCCGAAGGAAACCCACACAAACACACGGAGAACATGCAAACTCCATTCAAGAACGCCCGAGCTGGGAATTGAACCCAGGACCTTCTTGCTGTGAGGTGGACGTGCTAACCATTACGCCACCCTGCCACCTATCTCTGGGAATTACAGTACAAATTAATTTTGGTTATTTTCCCCATAGAAATAAAAATAATGTCAGATACAGTGCAGGACACAGAGGAATCTAGTACTCTTTGTCTTACCTTTGGCGATGGTGTAGGAGCACTATGCCTCAATAAGCACATTCTGGGTTTGAATATGCTGGTAAACTTGGGCCTGTTCTGTTGTTGTATTTTCTGTGAGGGTTTCCTCCAGGTATTTTAGTTTTCTCCCACTATCGAAAAACATGCATATTAGGTGAACTGTCAAGCCTAAACTGCCCATCGGTGTGACTGTGAGTGTAAATGACGGTTTGACTTTATTGTAATTTGAGACCCGTATAGATAAAGTGAAGTGAAGATAATGAATGAGATAGAGGGAATACCCCATAATAGATGCTGCTCAGTCTAATTTAAATAGGCTTGTATTAATTAAGAGCCTTATGGTGCACAGGAGCATTTGCAATACTGTACTTGTGAAATTCATGCTTATAGGTTACACTTAACACTTGGAAAAGTTTGTTTTTACTGGCATGCTATAGTGTGATTAGAAAATGACTGCTCCACTTGTCTCTTCTCTTTCACCTATTCTACCATGTAAAAATCCGAAATGTAAGCATTTATAGACCAGCACAGCCCTCGCAAAATGCTGCAGCTGCATTTGCTGCAGGAGAAGGACTGCAGCTGAATCAACCAATCTGCATATTGGAGTCTAGAGACTGCACGAGATGAGAGAGAGAGAGAGAGAGAGAGAGATTCCTTGAGAATAAATAGTGAGGGGTGACAGTGTGCCAGTGTATGTGCGGATCGAAATCGGCTAAATTGGCTATCCTGATGTGCAGCAATTGAGGAAGGGAGGAGACCAGTGCAAAGGACGAAGAAAAGAGAGCAGATCAGTAGAAGAAACAGGAAGGGAGCACAGAGGTGTAGTGGTAAATTCTTTGCTTGTGACACAGGACCAGAATGTGTGGGTTGCTTAGCTTCTGTGGAAGGCGGGATAGCTGTCCAGAGTGAGGAATGAGCTGTAGGAGGAGAGAAAAGGGGAGGAAGAGAGAGAGAGAGAGAGAGAGAGAGAGAGAAACAAAAGGAGGGGTGTGAATGTACCCTGAGTGGGTTTCAACATCAGGCGCTCATAGGTTTGAAAGGCCAGATGAGAAGTAGGAATGGTGGATGGAAACCCAGCACTATGGTTTTTGTTCTTAGGTTCTTACACTGTAGCTGAGAAGTGTGTGTTTGCGTGTCAAGCTGTAAAAGATTAGGAGGAAGCTGAAATGTTTTATGTTTGTGTATGCATAACCATACAACATGAATTGATTTGTAATTTTATTGACTCATTGACTCACCAATGAACTTTTATCTCAGCCAACCCTGGTTGAACGCGGGATTCATCTAAACATCTCACCAGACCATCACAGAGCCAACAAACACACTCAATTTCACCCCTCTGGGCAATTTGGAGCAGCCATTTAGCCGAATGTGTATGTCTTTGGACTTTGTTCAGAAACCAGAGTACTCGGAAGAATACCACGCAAGCATGTGAAGAACATACAAACTGCACATAGAAATGACAAAGAGCGGGCCTCAAGCCCAGGACCTTCTTGGCAGAAGTGCTAACCGCTACACCACTGCTGTATGATATTGCTGTATGGCCAGGCATATTTATTCAGGGGAAAATATCTGTTTGGGGTGGGGGTGTGATATTTACAAGGTTGTATCTGCATCCACAGGGATCTATGCTGAGAACTGGCCTGATGTGAGGCTGATACTACAAATAGAATGATAAAATCATATATGGTGGTGTGAGCAGGCCATGTGCCTCTATGTGCCCTTCCTCCAGTATAGTATATAGCACACCCAGCACATTTCCCAAGGCTTACTACAGTACATTCAAGATCCTTCATCAATGCAGTTGATCAAATGATTATAATAAGATTTAGTACTGAATTTAAATTAAATGTGTAATGTGATATAGAGGATGTCAAATTCTGACATTTCCCAAATCTGTTTCCACATCATGCATCTTCAGTGATGAAGATCATTGCTGTATAACGTACAGTATAAACATATTATAATGACCTGATCACCTCAAATGTTGCAGGAAAAACAGAGACATTACTATGTATTGGCGTCTGCGTTCTAAATTTTCTTTTATTTTTTTGGGTGCAGGTGGTTAATGCAAAAATATGTTGGCGATCAATTGGGTCAGGAAGGTGGCATAGAGGCATAGTGGTAAGCACGTCTGTCTTACAACAAGAATGTTCTGGGTTAGAGTCCTGTGCTGAACGGGTTTTTCTATGTGGAGTTTGCATGTTCTTTCTATGCTGGTGTGAATTTCCCCTGGGTACTTCAAGTTGGACTAATTGGCTGCCCCACAATCTAGGAGAGGGGGAGAGAGGGAGAGAGGGAGAGAGAGAGAATGTGTGTGTGTGTGTGTGTGTGTGTGTGTATGTGTGTGTGTGTGTGTGTGTGTGTGTGTGTGTGTGTGTGTGTGTGTGTGTGCGTGCGCGCTGGCCTTGTAATGGATTAATGAGCTGTTTAGGGTGTACCGTGCCTGTGCCCAGAGATGTCCTCTAAGATAGGCTCTAGTCTCCCTGCATGCCCAGTAGAAATAAACAGTGCAGCGAATGAATGAATTTGGGTCAGTATCGACATTACATTCAAAATAAATAGCATTACCTGCTAAAAAAATTTGGCATGGACAACACCAAAATCTTGGCTTAATTGCCAACAAAAATTTAGAATCCATTATCAGTCTCCAGTCTCTAACTTGGAACCGATTATGCATTGTATTTCTTCATCAAGTCTTCTTGTATCTTTTATTTCTTTATATTATATTATATATTTTATATTTTATATACTATACTGTGGTGGTCTGGGGCAGTGGTGGTCTGGTGGATAGAGTGCAGGATCGCTGATCCTAAGGTTGTGGGTTCGAGTCCCCACAAGGTTGTCACTGTCCCCCCCAGTGCAGCTAACTGGGTTATCATAGGCGGGCCATGTCTCTCACTGTCTATGATGAGAGGCATTTAAAAGAACCATTGCTGACTTTCGTAAAGAGTAGCTGCAAAGCTGTCAGCGTGTTTCTGTCCCTTGCTAAAAGGTTGTGACAGGAAGGGATCCGACGTAAAAACCCATGCCAAATCAAAAATGTGCGAATCAGATGATTCACTGTGGCGACTCTCGAGAACGGGAAAAAGCCGAAAGAAAAGAAGATACAGTACTATATACAGTATGTATTATTATTATTATTATTATTATTATTATTATGATTTTACATCATTTTTACTTGAATCATGTTGTATGATTAGTCTAATAGTACACTGCTTGCTTTTTAGTAAACAGCTTCTTGATTTGAAAGAGGCATTTACTACCGATTTCAAAACCCCCAACCCCCTACCATCTTCAGTTTGTTGTTAATTTACACTAATGGGATAGACTGTGTCTCCTTCTGCTGAATATTATTAGATTTCTCCTTGGATTTAAAACACAAAGGTTTAGGGAAATTATTTAATGTGTGTGTGTGTGTGTGTGTGTGTGTGTGTGTGTGTGTGTGTGTGTGTGTGTGTTGTTATTGAATACACTGTTCTGTGTTAGCTTCCAGACCCTGCTGTGCAGCTTCCTGTAGTTTCACGAAGGTGTCTCGTACCACTACAATTACACTGCAGTAAAATCTTATTCAATCATCACAGTGTTGCTGTGGTATCAGAAACAAACTGCATTATGCTTCACAGTATACTTGTCCCACTCATAGCTTGCATACTTAGCCAATGAAGGTGAGGTGAGACCTTCAAAGCAAATACAGAATGTCCTTGCACCAATGACAATTGGTTCTGGTTTAGTGATCCTATTAGAGCTCATATTTATTAGTGTGTGCCCAGATTAAATTGTATCAGCACTTTTTTGCAAATAAAGAACTCATGGAATTATTTTCTACTGAATCTTGTGATTAACATCAATGCTGAGCAAAATACAACATGCAGTACTTTAAATAGTTATAATTGTGATTAGTGAAAATGATTAAGAGGCATAACTTATGGAATATTTTTCAGTAAACCACAGCCATGCGTCATGCATGTTTTTTTGTCTTTTCCCAAATAAGCCTGTTAAATTTGGGCCTAAGGATAGAGTAACACCCCCCACCACCACCACCACCACCACCACCATGTATTGGGCAGGGTTTTTTTCTGTTTTATGGAAGTATACTGTAGTCCTATGTGAATGCATGTCCTAGTGAGACACCATAGGCTTCTAAGAGTATTTACATGCAGTAAAAAATAAACATCTTACTGTCCACTAGTCAGAAAGCAACATTTTTTACTTGTTTCAGTTTTGAATCAAAGAATGTGGTCATGAAACACATCTCACAAACTGTGTTGTATGTCTGTTGTATGGAAAGGTCAGGTCTATAAGTCAAATCATATGATGTTAATACAAAAGTTTTACAATTTCAAGTCAAAAAATCCTCACTCAGTACTCCGACTGCTGTATGTTCCATATTTTGTATGTGTACTCAATACTGTAGTAAAAATATTAAGAGTTTAACCGAGGGCAGTCATAGGAAAACCATATGATTCTGAGCGAATCAGATGATCTCAAAACTATGAAATTCATACGTGTATCCTTTTTTGGGGGGGGTGGGGGTTGGTTCCCCATTTCCTCCCTAATTTAACATCATCAGCATCATCAGCATCATCATCTTCCTCCACTTAATCTGGGGACGGATTCCGGAGGCAGCAGCCTAAGCAATGAGCTACGGATGTCCCCCTTGCCAGTCACTTCCTCGAGCTCTTCTGGGGGGACACCGAGGTGTTCCCAGACCAGCCGAAAGACATAATTCCTCCAGCATGTTCTAGGTCAACCCTAGGTCTTTTCCTGGTGGGACATGCCCGAAACACCACACCAAAGAGGCATTCGGGAGGCATTCTAACCAGATGCCCAAGCCACCTCAACTGGCTCTTCTCAATAAAGGAGTAGCGGTTCAACTCTGAGCTCCTCCTGGATAACTAAGTTTCTAACCCTATCTCTAAAGGAGAGACTTACCACCCGGCGAAACAAGCTCATTTCAGCCACTTGTATTTGCAATCATGTTCTTTCAGTCACTACCCAAATCTCGTGACTGTAGGTGAGGATGAAAACTAAAATCGACTAGTAAATTGAGAGCTTTCCTTTACTTCTCAACTCCTTCACTACAACGGACCAGTACAAACTCCGCTTTACAGCAGAGGCTGCAGGGATCTGCCTGTATATCTCCCACTCCATCCTTCCCTCACTTGTGAACAAGACCCTGAGATACTTGAACTCCTCTACATGGGGCAGAAACTCGTGCCAAACCCGGAGGTGCATTCCACCCTTTTCCAGCTGAGAACTATGACCTCCGACTTAGAGATGCTGATTCTTATCCCGGCCGTTTCAAACTCGACTGTGAATCACTCCAATGAAAGCTGGAGGTCCTGGCTTGATGAAGCCAAAAGAACAACAACATCCACAAAAAGCAGAGACAAGATCCGATGGCCACCAAATGAGAACCTCTCAACGCCTCAGCTGTGCAAAGAAATTCTGTTCATAAAAATTATGAACAGAATCAGTGACAAAGGACAGCATTGACAGGCTCCGGAACTCACCCCATAAGATAGCCCAAGGGACACAGTCCAAAGTCTTCTCTAAATCCTCAAAACACATGTGGACAGATTGGGCAAAATCCCATGCCCCCTCCAGGATCTTCCACATGGTATAGAGTTGGTTGGGAGTGTCATGGTTAGGACGAAAACCACATTGTTCCTCCTGAGTCTGAGGTTCAACTGTTGGTCGGATTCTCCTCTCAAGTACCCCTGCACAGACCTTTCCGAGTAGGCTGAAGAGCGTGATTCCACACTAATTGGAACACACTCTTCAGTCCCCGTTTTTAAAAAGGGTGACTACCACCCCGGTTTGCCAATCCAGAGGTACGGACCCTGATGACCACACGATGTTGCAGAGGTGTGTCAACCAAGACAGTCCTACAACATCCAGAGCCCTGCGAAATTCAGGGCAGATCTCATCCACCCCTTGAGCCAAACCACACAGGAGCTTTTTTACTACCTCAGCGACCTCAGCTCCAGTGATGGGTGTACCCCCACCCAAACCCTCAGGGTCTTGCTCATCCATAGAGGGTGTGTTGGTGGAATTGAGTAGGTCCTTAAAGTATTCCTTCCACCTCCCCGGCAACATCCCCCAGTCAAGGTGAGCAGCTTCCCACTTCCACTGTAAGCAGTATTTGTGGAAAACTGCTTCTCTCCCAGAGCTGTTGGATAGTGGTCCAGAACCTTTTTTGCGGCCAACTGATAATCGCTTTCCGGGCCCTCACCAAACTCCTCCCATGCCTGAGATTTTTCATCACAGACAGCTCGGACTGCAGTATGTTTGGCCTGCCAGTACCTGTCTGCCGTCTTGGGAGTAACAAAGGCCAATAAGACCCAATAGGCCTCCTTTTTCAACTGTAACGCTCCGTTCACCGTAGGTTCCCGCCACCGGGTTTGGGGGTTACCACCACAACAGGCAATAATTGAAAACAACAATGGAGGCAGGAAACATGGCCCATTCGGATTCCATGTCACCAGCCTCCTTCAGGACGTGCTTGTATCTCTGCCAGAGATGGGAGTTAAAAACCCTCTCTGATAGGAGACTCCGCCAAATATTTGCAGGAGACGCTAAGTATTCGCTTGGGCCACTCCCCCGCCATTGGAGCCAACTCAACACCAAGTGGTGATTAGTCACCAGCTCAGCTCCTCTCTTCAGTGTCCAGAACATGTGGCTGCACATCCAGTTACACGACTACAGTCAAGTCGATCATCGAACTGCGGCCTAGGGTATCCTGATGCCAAGCAAATTTATGGACACCCTTATGGTCAAATGTGGTATTCATGATGGACAAACCATGACGAGTACAGAAGTCCGACAACGAAACACCATTTGGGTGCCCTTTTATATTTTTTCCATAGGTGTTTTGTACCGCTATTTTTTCTATTCATTCATTCATTTTCCGAACCACTTTATGCAAGTTAGGGTCATGGGGAGGCTGGTGCCCATCCCAGCTGACTCTGGGCGAGGGCAGAGTACACACTGGATGGCTTGCCAGGCCATTGCAGGGCAGAAACATGCTGACGGCTATGCAGCCTACTCTTGACGAAAGTTAGCAATGGTTCTTTTACATGCCTCACACCATAGACAGTGAGAGACATGGCCGGCCTTTGATAACCCAGTTAGCTGCACTGGGGGGGGCAATGACAACTCGTGGAGAGTGGGGCTTGAACCCCCAACCTTAGGATCAGTGATCCGGCACCTTTACCACCAGGCCACCTCTGCCCGATTACAGAAAATTAATTAATGAATTATAAAGATGTTGCATTTTCAAATAGGTTGATCATTCATGTATAGTTAGAATATAGGTACTGCAGAATTATTGTTTTTCTGATTTTTTTTTTTTTTTTTTTTTTTGGGGGGGGGGGGGGTGGGGGTGCAGCATTTTGAAACAAAATATGTTTTAGTTAAACGTTTATGGCATGTAGTATCAACCATGATGAAGTTGATTTATTCCCATCCATATATAGTTATAGTCATAATAGTTACACTATTGGTGCATGTATAGTACTATAGTCTTGAATGGCAAATGTTTCCAAGACTATGTTTTATGTAAGATGGCAGAGGAGACCATTAGGCTATGAGTACATGGAGCAGGTTACTCAGAGCCAAGAAGTCTATGGTGCAGCCAAACTCCTGTAGAGGGCAGAATTTCACTTTTAAAACATACAGCAAGTGCAAAGAAAATAATGACCTCACTACTCTGGCACTCCATTATCAGCACATTCGGTGTTCTCAAAGAGCAGGATCAGAGAGGTTGTGAAGGTTGAACTGTGTTTGCATTAACCGTTTCATTATGAAAGTCACGTTGCCTTGTATACCTTTGCTGAGAGTCCTAAAGAATGTGTTTTACAGTATCAAACATTAATAGATTCGGTATGAGAAGTGTTGGACTGTTTGGTTCGTCATCAGTATATGTTGACCTATGGTTGTTGAATTTTAAACAGGAATATTACATGGGATTTTATTTATAACAACATTTTTTTTCTAAAAGAAACAGAAACTACAGAGAAAAAGTGCAATTTTTGACTGTTTATGACATAGAGCATCAGCTTTATTTATTTGACTCTTACTTGACTTTCAATGGAGAAGCCTTGTATGGATGTGTATAAAAAGAACGTTATGTATAAGTTTCTGTTGATTCCAAGTACCTGAAATATTTCTTTGAGTTTATGAGAAAAGATTATTAATAATCTGGTTCCTTTCTGCTTCTTGGGAATGACTCACTCCACTCTCACCACTGCCCCTGATGATAAATACACCCCACCTCCTTCTCCTGTCTTCTCTTGCAACCCCCACTTATAGCCTATCATCGCACCTCAATCCAGCTACTCTTCTTTCTATCCTCATAGAAAGTACAATCGCTCCTCTGGATTCCATAGGATCCTTTGTAAAAAAAAAAAAAAAAAAAAAAAAATTCAGCATCTTTATGACACGCAAGTGAAAATGAATCAGATTGATTTCCTAAGGAATTGAGAACTAGAAGAGATTTATTGTGTTGTCAAGCTTTTTGCGCAGTGCGGTAGATTACCCCAGGGATGATTTTTCTTCCACCACCTCCTCGCTTTTACCCCCGACTACCTCATCCCAGGAGCAACCAATCACAACCTACATATTTGTTAATTGTCTTTCCCTTGTCATCCAAGCCCATGCCTTTCATTAGCACCGGAAGTCAATGACAAGACACATTAGCTTCTCATGAACATTACGTTTTTTTAGACTAATAGCCATAACAATCCTGGAAGTGCATCACACTCACTGTATGATCATAGCATGAGAAAAATCTGATTATTGTGTTAGTCCAACTAAAACTGTACTTTTTAAATAAAATATGTATAAGTATGTGCTCTGCATGTGCTCTATAATTTCTTGCCGTGGGCTTTGACCTGGAAGGAAAAGAAGAAGCCAGTGTAATCCAGTACAGACGCTCCCAAACTTACGTTTTTGTTCAGTTCCGGACGACCGAACGTAAGGTGAAAAAAAACCCTAAGTTGTTACTGTATGTTCCAGTGACGTATGACATTCATACTGTACTAATACATCCATAAGTACCATTACTGTATCTCATAAAACACCCCTACATCAATTATTATAAACATAACATTGTAAAATAATATCAAATAATATCAACATTAATTTCAAATAAATTAAATTCAAGCAAAATAATTTCAAATAGATACATTTTAATCAAATTCACTCATCAAATATCAAATACAGTATCAAATATAACCTTTAACATTCTCTGTGATGCGATCTTTCTGCTTGTAAATGGTTCCGATGGTCAACCATCTGGAAAAAACGTGCAACATTCACATGTTTTTCACCAGCATCGATTTTCTTGATAATAGCCATCTTTGTTTCTAACGAGATGGCTTGCCGCTTTTTCTGTTTACCACTATCACTAGTAGGTTTACGTTTCTGACCAACCATATTTGCTTAGGGTTACAAAAGTACGCAAAACAGCGTAAACACAAAGATCACAGAGATGACATCTTAATACAGGGGTAACACGCGGTGAACTGGGAAGAAGGAGGGGCACGTTCAGTCTGTTGTTTGTAAACAAAGGACGCAGCGTCATGCGGAGTAGCGTATTACGTCAGCATACTACGTAGGTACATCTCGTACTAAAGAGAGCAAGCTAAACTCAAAATTTTTCTTTTTTTACAAAACGTAAAATCAAAAAATATGTAAAACGAACGAACGTAAGTCAGGGAGCTTTTTTTTTTAATCCATGAACTGTAGTGGAACAGATGAATAATGAAGGATTTAAAAACACTATCCTTTAAATTGTACTTGTCAAAAATGATAATTATTAACACCTTACCCCAGGAAGATATATTTTTCAAAGCAGAGGAGTGCCAGAAATGTGCCAGTTTCACACATATTGAGTAAAGATGGGGTAAGAATGGACACAATAGTTGCAAAAAAAATGCTTTTTTATAACTTAAAACCTGTTTATTTCAAGATTTATCTATTATGTGGTGTTTATGTGTCAAGGAAAATTGCCATCTGTTGATACAAACTCTGACATTAACAGGACAGAATTACTGACTGTCAAGATGGCACTCAATCTGGTGTTGAATTCTGAAGCAGTGGATATCAAATAACGCCCCACAAGCCAAACCAGACAATCTGATAAGATTATTTGGTCAACTCCCCCAAAATAAGAAACTTTCTTTCTTTCTTTTTTCTAAAGGATCCACTCACATGTGCGTCAGACACAAAATTTTTATCTGCTTTCATAAAAATATCTATGAATAATGAACACGAATCTGACAGTTACAACTGAAGGGACTGACATAGGTTATGGTGACATGAATTTGAAAGTTGTGTAGTTGTGTTCATATAAAATACTGACGTCTATCTCGGGGCTAATAGACAGGTGTGTAAGTCAAATTGTACAATGCTCACATAAAAGAGATAAAACTGTTATCATGTGGGCAGTGGTGGTCTAGTGGTATAGGGCGCTGGATCGCTGATCCAAAAGGTTGGGGGTTCGAGTCCCACTCTCTACAAGGTTGTCACTGGCAAGTGCAGCTAACTGGGTTATCAAAGGCCGGCCATGTCTCTCACTGTCCATGGTGTGAGGCATGTAAAAGAACCATTGCTGACTTTCGACAAGAGTAGGCGGTAAAGCTGTCAGCGTGTTTCCACCCTGCGATGGCCTGGTGAGCTGTTCAGGGTGTACTCTGCTCTCGCCTGAAGTTGGCTGGGATGGGCGCCAGCCTCCCTACGGCCCTAATCAGGATTAAGCAGTTACAAAAAATGAACTAAATTGTGATCATGCAAAAGAAAAAAAAAAACGTTGATGATGTTCCTGTGATACTCAGTTGATGTTTGAAAGTTGAATATACTGTATATGAATGTTACATCATATTCATACATTCAACCTTACAGTGCTGAACAATACACACATTGGTTTAGCATTGGGCAAACATAGAGCTACAGTATTGTCATAAAACCTTATGATTCTGAGTGCATAAGATGATCCAAAAAAAAAAAAATCTGAAATTTGTATGTTTAATGTAATACAGCTGTAAGATATTGTGAGGAATCGAACATCTGACCTAGATTGAGCTAATAGTGAAAATTACCTTGTCTCATGCCATCCTCATAGTTGAGAGTCTGTGAGTCTGAGAGTCTGAGAGTCTACTCTCATAGGGTTCATTTTGCAGATTTTTTTCTTTACAGGGAAGGTTGCCAGACCTTCTCCGTAATGCGTCACAGCGTTAGGGGGGATTTTTCAGGAAGCTTCCCATGCAGGTACTATCCAGGTTCGTCTCTGCTGCCCTTCCAAAATCATATGGGGTCAGGCATTCACATGGTGTCTGAAGGGCAAACCTTCAAGACTCAAAAAATTTTTGAACATGCACAAAACTCCATGACAACGGCATTTTCCATCGCAACTTGTGAGTTTTCTTGCAGGTGTCCTAGGAATTTGCCGGGGTTTTTTCCATGGAGCTGTTGAATAATAGTTTTTTGTACACTGCTTCAGGATTTTGTGCTGCTTTCGATTAACATTTTATGAGGTTGTTTGCGTTTCCCATATTATGTTATGATATGTTACTCTATGAGTGGCACTTTGAATAAAGTGACACTTCCACTTCACACCAAGAAGGTTCCAGGTTCGAGCCCCATGCCTGGGGAGGGTGTTGCTATGTAGAACTTGTACGTTCTCCTTGTGTTTGAGTGGGTTTCGTCCAGGTCGTCTGGTTTTCTTACTCAGTCCAAAGACATGTGCGTGAGGATAACTGGATATATTGATATTCACTTTCCCCTCTTCTTCTTATTTTCTTTACGGCTTTTTCCTGTTCTCGAGAGTCGCACAGCGAATCATCTGATTCGCACATTTGATTTGGCGTGGGTTTTTACGTCGGATGCCCTTCCTATCACAACCCTTTTAGCAAGGGACAGAAACACGCCGACGACTTTGCAGCTACTCTTTACGAAAGTCAGCAATGGTTCTTTTACATGCCGCTCACCATAGACAGTGAGAGACATGGCCTGCCTTTGACAACCCAGTTAGCTGCAGTGAGAGGACAGTGACAACCCTGTGGGGACTTGAACCCCCCCAACCTTAGGATCAGCGATCCTGCGCCCTATCCATCACTGCCCCTAAAGGTGTGTATAAATAGTTTCGTGTCAGTGCTGGCCATGCAATAATCAGACAAGCTGTTCAGGGTGTTTTCTGTCTTCATCCAACCTTAAGGAAGTATAAAGTGGTGTGAAAAAATGAAATCAAGTTCTAAATTAATTGTCACTCTAAATCTGAATACCAATCATATATATATATATATATATATATATATATATATATATATATATATATATGTAAAGGATGTTATATCATCTTTCATATATGTATATATATATATATATATATGTGTGTGTGTGTGTTTGTGTATATATATATATAATATATATATATATATATATATATTATATATATATATATATATATGTGTATGTATATATATATATATATATATATATATATATATGTGTGTGTGTGTGTGTGTGTGTGTGTATATATATATATATATATATATATACACACACATATATATATATATCAATATATAATATATATATATATATATGAAAGATGATATAACATCCTTTACACTGTCTGACTGTCTGACTTTTGCTCCCATCTTTTTATTTTTTGGTACAGTATTTGTTTTACCACCAATCAACAGTTGACACATGACCTTTTGATCTTTAAAGTTCTTGACTGACTGGATGAGGTGTGTGAAAGCAGGGTTGGATTTAACTGTGTTTGGTGAGAAAATCCAGGAGCAGGGTTTGGCAGCAATGATTTAGGATGACTACACCTCTTCCTTTCTCTACTATTATTAATTTCCACATATAGTATTTCTTAATAGTCGCATTGTCCGATTGTAAGTGTGATAATGTTTTGTCTGTCTTGCCATGCTTCAGCCTCTGTCCACTGAGCTTCAGCCGCTGTCCTTTGAGCCTCTCACAATTAGTTATGCAAATTTTTAAAGATGGTTGACAGTTTCATCAAGCGTTTGTGTCATCTAAATTACAGTCCTGGCCTCTACTGCATCATTCTTAGTTTGCTTACTTATCTGTCTCTGAAAACAAATTCCCTAGACACTGTTCCCTTGGGGTTCTCACCTCTTGATGTTTATCTTGATGATAGATGAGGAAAAAAGCACTGTTGAGAGAGGCACAGACATTGGAAGAGTAACCTGATTCTAGGTTTATGTCATGTTTCGGATGTCAAACATAGCAAATGACCAAATAAATGAGCATTTAACTCAACTTAATACCCCCATTTCACTGGACTGCGGCATGCAAGGATCGTAGCGAAAAGGTGCGGAACGCAGTCTACGGAAGAGTTTGGCATTTTTACACAGAAAACGGGTGAAAATCCTACGGAAAAGTGGAAATTCTTATACCCCCATTTCATTGGACTACGGCATGCAAGGATCGTGTAGTGGAAAGGCGCGGAATGCAGTCTACAGAAGAGCTTCGGTATTTTTAAATGGAAAATGGGTGAAAATCCAACAGAAAGGTATAAATTCTTACACTCTCGGAACGTTCACAGCATGTGCGGAACAGGTACGGCAAAGTACGCCAAAGTGACCCCATGGAACACTCACGGAATTTTTTTCCGTGATCGTGCTTTTGTCCAAAAGCACGCTCACAGAATATTTTGGCCTGCCAGAAGCATACGAAAGTGGAGGAAGACTTGAGCAATAACTACGGAATCACACGGAATGACACGGACGATGAGGGAATAATTGCGGAATGTTTGCAGGTGACAACATTTTTGCTTCCGTAAGTCTGCCGTGCTCCAATGAAATGGGGGTATAAGTGCATTAAGAATATAAATTCTGCACGCATCCACTGGAAAACTCAATTTTCTTGAATTTCGTTGTATGTGTGATGGTTTAGGAAATGAGTACATCAGAGGGACAGCACATGTAAGAGGTTTTGGAGGCAAAGTCAGAGAGGCTAGATTGAGATGGTTTGGACATGTACAGAGGAGGGATAGTGAATATATTGGTAGTTGGATGCTGAAGTTGGAACTACCAGGCAGAAGGCCTAGAGGAAGACCAAAGAGAAGATTTATGGATGTGGTGAAGGAGGATATGAAGGTGTAAGAGCAGAACATGCAGAGGACAGGGTGAGATGGAGGCAGATGATTCGCTGTGGCGGCCCCTGAAGGGAGCAGCCGTAAGGAAAAGAAGTAGTAGTGTAATGGTTTAGGAAACATTACACAAAGCTGTTAAAAATTTTTTTGTGTCTGGTTAGTGTAAGATCAGAAAGAATCTGTTGAAAAGGGGAGTATTTTGTGCTTCGTGTGGTAAGTAAAATTCTGATTAAAAATAAATAAAAAGGACTAATAATTCCACTAAGAGCTATCGATAGACCAGTAGGCACAAAATCAGTTTGCTTCCAAATCAATTCCTTAATTGCTATATAGTGAGGCTGCTATGTAACAGCTGATGGGACAAAAATCTGTTGAGTAGAACCTGTTTCTGTACTCATGAATACAGAAATCCGAAATGGGGAAAAAATTTATTTCCTCTTTTTCAGTGGTTCATCTGTGCTTTAACCTTTTATAATTATGTCTCTGAACTAATGTCACTGGATTAATTGCTTCATTCAGACTTCTGCATATGTGATGCAGATAAAAATGTACATATTTACTGTATGTAGAAGTGACCTATGTCAGCCAGCTCTGGTCAGAAGCAGAGTGACCATTGTAGGGCAAGGCACACATGCAAACATTTCAAATCACACTCACTCCTTGGGCAACTTTGGCACAAACAATTAGCCTTATGTGAATGTCTTCAAACTGTTGGAGGAAACCCATACACGTACAGGGAGAACATACAAACTGTACACAGGAATGGTCTTGCTGTGCCGGGACTCAAACCCAGGACCTTCTTGCTGTGAGGCGGATATTCCAACCACCATGCCGCCCTGAATATATAAGTATTAATATTCATTAATTCATTCATTTTCTGAACTGCTTAATCCTAATTAAGGTTGCTAGGAGGCTGGCATCCACCTCAGCCGACTCTGGGTGAGGGGGGGGTACACCCTGGACAACTCGCCAGGCAATCACAGGGCAAGTATTCGTATTTAAAAATAATTTTCTGCATCACTCACTCACTCATTTGCTGAAATGCTCAATTCTTCTAGGGTCACAGGAAGACTGGAGCCTATCTTAGCCAACACTGAGCCAACACATATATATGTCATGTTATCTTATGTAGTAGATTTATATTGCGCTTTATCCATACTGAATATTATGCCCAAAGCGCACTGGGGAGTGTTCAGTTAATGATGATAACTCTAGGCTGCAAAGTCGTCAGCGTGTTTCTGTCCCTTGCTAAAAAAAGGGTTGTGACAGGAAGGGCATCCAACGTAAAAACCTCTGCCAAATTAAAACCTGTGAATCAGATGATTCGCTGTGGCGATTCCCGAGTTAAAGGGAAAAAGCCGAAAGGAAGACAGACAGACATTACATACATGAAATTTGTGTTTTTTTTGTTTGTTTTTTTATGCTCTGGGCACCTGTCGCCACTGTGCAGCACCAGTTATTGTGTTGTTCTATCCTTTGATGCTGAGCGGCAAGCAGGAAGCAACAAGTGCCAAATTTTAACGTCTTATGCTATGACGCGGCCAGATTCGAACTCGAACCTTCTGGGGAATAAAGCGGACGCTCTACCAACCGAGCTAAATCCCGGAATATATATATATATTATATTTATATACAGTATATATATAAACCCATTAAGATAATTTTTAACATGTTCCCGATAAATAATTAGTGAATATGTACACGATGAAAAGTTCGGATAGAATTAAGCTGAGATCATCTGGTTGTATCCCGGCTCTACATAGTATTTGTTACAGTGTATTCCGTGAATGTGCTGCAACTGCACTACATAATCACTTGGCTTCAGACATTGTTATGTTAGGCATTAGTGAGCATTCCAGTGTGATGTCATGCGAGTACATCTGGCACCAGGCATTATCCTGGAAAAGAAGGGCGAGAGGATTTGAGTTTGCTGCTGTTTAATAAGTAATACGCTATTGTTCCTTCATGGCTTTATATGTTCCTGAGCCATAAATGTTTGCAGTCAAGGTAAAAGACTTTTGTACAGATGTGAAATTCGGAGTCTGTGTGTAAAGTTATGCTGTTGTTGTCTCAGCATTTGGAAAAGCCTTAGCATCAGGTTTCAAAATCTCGTACATTCATCATCAGACATTTGATTATTAGACTATTGGTTCTGGCTAGTTATTTATTCTTGCCAAAAACCAAATGCTGTAATGAGCTTGGTGGACTTCCCACAGAATAAATGATTCACTGCGCGACTGATCATTATACTGTGGGCTCACTTTGGGCTCGCTAGATGTTACCGCATATTTCAAACATACATAAGGTCTGAGATAAGAATGTAATTAATGTTTAATTGAAGTGTTTGGTATTAGATTGGGCAGTATGGTGCCGTAGTAGTTAGCATGTCTGTCTCACAGCAAGAAGGCCCTGGGTTTGATTCTCCGGCTTGGACATTTCTGCGCGAAGGTTGTATGTTCTTCCCATGCCTGTGAGGGGTTCCTCCTGGTACTTGGATTTCCTTTCACAGTACAAAGACTTACATGTTAGGATAACTAACTGTTTTAAATTTCCCTTAGGTGTGCGTGGGCCGGCGGCACGGTAGCGTAGTGGTTAGCACGTCCACCTCACAGCAAGAAGGCCTGGGTTCAATTCCCAGCTTGGGCGTTTCTGTGTGGAGTTTGCATGTTTTCCCTGTGCTTGCATGGGTTTCCTCCAGGTACTCTGGTTTCGTCCCACAGTCCAAAAACATGCACAGTAGGTTAATTGGCTGTTCTAAATTGCCCGTAGGTTCGCATTGTGCAGAAGGCAATGGCAAACTACTGCACCATCCTTGCCAAGAAAACCTCCATGAAGATGATAATCAAGGCATTATCCTTCGTGGCAGGTCGACAAGAGTCGTCCTACGACTCGGAAGGTACCAGACCAGACCAGTGCGTGGGCGAGTTTGCCCTGCAGTGGTCTAGCAACCTGTTCAGGCAATAACATCTCTTTCACCCAGTGTTGGCTGAGATAAGCGCCAGTTTGCCTGCAACCGTAGTAGGATTATGGTACAGAATGAAGAAATAGGACGCAAACAAAAAGTGTGTTTAAATGTGGACATGGAAATCGGCATAAAAGATTAAGATAACACTGTAAATGTTATCTGCAGTTCTGTTCGTCTTAAGCAACACTGTACTGTACTGTACTTCATTGCTGTTATGCCTCTATGCCTCACTGAGCAACTGATATTATCATAATCTTTCCCAAGCTGAGTTAGTATATAGTAAACAGGGACTATGTATTGCTGATACTAGCATATTTAACACACACACACACACACACACACACACATACACAAAAGGCATTTTATAGAATTTGTACTGAACAGTGAACAGTTATATCCAACATTTCACCATTTTTCTTATAACTATATCTCATTACTTTTATATTTGTTTAATGCATGACTGTGACCTTGTCACAGCATAACAGAAGTCACCACACTCTGCTGGCTCCCTCTCCCTTCATGCTGTCTCTCTTTCCTCCACTGAAAACAGCATGAGGTCTCCTTTACATCAGCAGCGATGCAGGACCCTGTCTCCACCTGACTCACACTGAGCCAGAATTTCCCCTGTGCTCATTAGCACTTGAGATAAAAGGTGACACTGGTGGTCAGCGGAGATACAAAGGGCATGACGGTCGTTTTAAACAGAAATGTGCTTACTTTAATGCAAAGAGACACTTGTGTTAATCTCTTGTGGCTTTAATCATGTGAATTTGGACACATCTATACCTGCTTTTGCTCAGTATGTGGACTGATACACCAGGGGGAATAAGACAATCAACTTACTGTATGTACAGCACCTCTCCAATGGCCGCGTTGGGGAAAGCTGATCATAACCTGATTCTGCTATAGCCTAATTATAAACCAAGAGTGAAGAGGCTCCCCACAACAACATGACCATTCAGAAAGTGGTCTCTCGAGGCAGAACAGGCTCTGAGAGTGCTTTGGATCGACAGACTGAGATAGAATGCACAGTGAGGACACTAAGGAGTTGACTGACTGCACTACAGATTACGTTAACTTCTGTATGAACATTGCTGTTTTGGTAATAACTGTACGGTGCTTTTCCAGCAACAACTCCTGAATCACGAGCAATATCAAGGGCCTCCTTAACCAGAAAAAAAGGGAATTCAAAAAATAGTTATCAAAAGGAGCTTTGAGGTTTTCTCTGGGAGTAATGAGGATGGATAGGATCAGAAATGAGTACATCAGAGGGACAGCCCATGTAAGATGTTTTGGAGACAGTCAGAGAGGCTAGATTGAGATGGTTTGGACATGTACAGAGGAGGGATAGTGAGTATATTGGCAGTAGGATGCTGAGGTTGGAACTTCCAATGAGAAGGCCCAGAGGAAGACCAAAGAAGAGATTTATAGATGTGGTGAAGGAAGACATGAAGGTCGTTGGAGTAGGAGAAGAAAATGCAGAGGACAGGGTGAGATGGAGGCAGATGATTTGCTGTGGCGACCCCTGAAGGGAACAGCCGAAAGGAAAAGAAGAAGAAGAAGAAGAAGAGTTATCAAAGGGAGGTCAAATGAATGGAGAAGGTAATCAAAGTCACACTCAGTGAGGAAAAGGAGCAGTGCAGGAAGAAATTGGAGAAGCTGCAAACTAACAACATGGAGGAGATGTAGGATGGAATGAAAACAATCAGGCTGCAGTTCAAAGCAGGGAGTGACCAATGATTGGGGCCTAGTGAAGGCCAACCAGTTAAATGACTTCTTCAACAGGTTCGACTGCACAAATCCATTCATACCTCAGAGCACTGCACCCCCCACTCTCTATTCTACCAGCTCCTTCCCCCCACTGGCAGATACTAGGACAAAGGAAAACAACCCCCTACCCACAATCACAGCAGTCCAAGTGAACTGACAATTAAGAAGGCTCCATCTCTGCAAAGTAGCAGACACGGATGGAGTATCCCCATGGCTGTTGAAGGCATATGCAGAGGAGCTAGTATGCCCTCTCCGGCACATCTTCAACCTGAGTTTGATATGTGGAAAGGTCCTTCAGCTGTGGAAAAGGTCATGCACCTGAACGATTTAAGACCAGTTACCCTGACATCACACGTGATGGAGACCCTGGAGCTGCTGCTACTTCACCATTTACAGCCACAGGTCTGCCCTACCATCAACCCACTGTAGTTTGCATACCAGTAAAAAAAGAGGGTATGGAAGATGCAACCATCTATCTGCTTCACCGATCCTTCTCTCACCTTGACTGGGAAGCGGTGCTGTAAGAATCAGATGCCTGGACTTCTCCAGCACCTTCAACACTATCCAGCCTCTGCTCCTCAGGGGCAAACTGACACAGATGGGAGTAGGGTCACACCTAGTGGACCGGATCACTAACTACCTGACAGACAGAGCTCAGTATGAGTGACTGGTAGGACTGCATATCAGACACGGTAGTCAGCAGCACAGGAGCGCCACGGGGAACTTACTCTTCCCAGTCCTGTTCATGCTGTACACCTTGGACCTCCAGTACGACAAAGTAAATGGTGGTGGACTTCAGAAGACCCAGGCCGCACCCGGTGTCAGTTACAATCAGAGATAAAGATTGTGCGGATGTACAAATACCTGGGCGTGCAGCTGAATGGCAAACTGGACTGGACTATCAACACTGATGCTCTGTGCAAAAAAGGACAGAGACGTCTGTACTTCCTCAGAAGGCTAGCATCTTTCCGCGTCTGCCAAAAAACTGCAGCAGATGTTCTACCAGTCTATGGTGGCGAGCTCCCTCCTTTATGTGGTGGTCTCCTGGGGGTGTTGGGTGGGGGGTGGGGGGGGGGTAAGAAGTAAGATGCCGCATGACTGGACAAACTAGTGAGGAAGGCGGGCTCTGTAGTTTGGACGGAACTAGACAGTGTAACATCTGTGGTGGAGCGACAGGAGCTGAGAAGGCTCCTGTCAATTATAGACAATCCACTGCATTCACTGCACAATGTCACCACCGGACAGAGGAGCAGCATCAGCATCAGGCTGATGTCATTGCACTGCTTCACTGAGGAGATTGTTCCTCCCCCATGCCATCGGACTTTTTGACTCTAGCATGGGGGTGGGGATGGTAGCACAACATACACATACCTGTCGTGTACTGCACCACTCACTGCGCACCATGCACCTCAACCTGCATAAACATGTTTACACTGGACTGTTTAACTTATTTTCTATGAACAGCCAATTACCAGGTCAACAAAAATTCTCTTGTATTTTCAACAATGTCTGCCTTAAGTTCTATAAGCTTTTTATTTTTACTATAGATGCTATATATATATATATATATATATATATGAGTACTTTTATTATATGCCTTAATTTAGGTTTGTGGGTTTTATAGAATAAGTGTGTGCTGTTGTTCTGCATTGCTGGTGGAAAATGTGAATTTCCCTCTGGGATTAATACAGTATCTATCGATCTATCCTGTTTTCATGAAATAATTTATCATGCTTTACCATAATTCTGGACATACTGTATCTAGTTAGACTTAAAATGCCCCCCTTTTTTTTTTCAAACCAGGCTTTTGTCTTTTCTTGCTGGTAGATAAGTCTGTTGTTCTCCTAATGCATGTGTGGTTTTCCCTACATTAGTCGAAGTGGTGTTTTGTGACAGTTTCGAACGATGGATATAGATGACAAAGCCACCAGTAAACCTGACCATAAATAACTTTTGCCCCCCCTTGTCCTGATTAACACAGTATCTTTTGTGTTCTTGCCGCGCCTCATGGGTCTTTGCCTAGTCCATGACTTCACGCTGTTTTTGCTGAGGGCTTGAACATGGATGGCACACACAGAGGACATTCAGTACAGGCTACGTTGCTTTTTCCTCATACAGCCACTGACACTGATTCATCCTCTAACCTAATGATGCATAAAAAAAAGATGAATGTTATTATTTATTCATTTTTTTAAACCTGTGGCACAGAATGCTTCTAATTGCCAATTTTATCGTTCATTATCATATCTGTTAGATCACAGTGGGCTGTAAGAATAAGAGATGATGGACACTGGATGTCCGAGAGTGTTCGAGAGAGCCTGGTTTTAGAAGCAATTTAGCCTTGTTATACAATAGCCTGTGTTATGACAAGCAGGCCAGGGCACTGACGGGGCTTCCAGAGGAATGGCGTAAATGAGTCAGAGAGATGGTATAGAAGTGACAACATCACTATAAAGATAATGCAGAATTTACAAAACTGTACCTCAACTGGACACATTCGTTCATTCGTTTTCTAAACCGCTCAATCCTAATTAGGGTTAAGGGGAGGCTGGTGCCCATCTTAGCCGAATCTGGCGAGGGCAGAGTACACCCTGGGCAGCTCATCAGGTTATGACGGCTATGCAGCCTATTCTCATCAGCAGTGGGTCTTTTACATGCCTCTCACCATAGACAATGAGAGACATGGATGTCCTTTGGTAACCCAGTTAGCTGCACTGGGGCAACTGGACACATGCTTTAGTTAATTCTGAATCAATCTACTTGTGTACAATTGTAAACTACTTTAGTTTGCCATACAGCCTCAAACTAAATTATGTCTGGCAGTTTAGATGCAAGCTAAACACTTTCTTGTTTATAGAGCTGTGTATCTTGCTTATGGGCCCATTATGTACCTGTACAGTTGTCTGCAGTAAAGCACAAGTCTGTTTGATTTACTCTGCTGTGTTCAGAGTGATAGTGAGAGTCCACTCCTAAAGAACTGTTGAATGAGCAAACTAGAAAGACAGAATTTTAACTTAAGCACGGTCTCTAGATGATTGTTACCATGTTGATAAGAATAGCAAAACTCGGAGTACCAGATGCTCCCCGACTTACGTTTTTAATTGGTTCCGGACGGCCGAACATAAGTTGAAAGTGAACGTAAGTTGTTACAGTGACGTATGACGTGTGACATATGACGCTTATACTGTACTATACATCCATTAATACCATTACTGTATCTCATTAAACACCCCAAATTCAATTATTATAAACATAACATTGTAAAATAATATCAAATATATTAAATAATATCAACATTAATTTCAAATAAGTCAGTTATTTATACCGAGTCACTTTACATGAAGCTTAAAACAGCCAATCAACGCTTACAATATGTAAGGCGCTCAAAACCGAAAGTAGTGTACTTGCGAAAGTAGTGTACTTGCTGTGGGTTATAAGGACTTCCTGTCTTTCAAGTGCGCAAGGGTGCTGTTGAACTCGTTTAGAACACAGCCTGCACTGATATGAATCACCAGCAGAGCGGAGCGTTCTCTTTCCTGGATTCGGATTTTCATTCATTTTACAACTCTCTTTGCTTAACTGAGTATGCATGGTAGATTGTGCTGATCCGAGCAGATAGTTAATTCATCTCTGTGTATGAGACTTGCACCCATGCTAGTAGGTTTACGCTTCTGACCAACCATATTTGCTTAGGGTTACAAAAGTCCGCAAAAACAATGTAAACACAAAGATCACAGAGACGACGTCTTAACACAAGGGTAACACGCTATATAACTGAGATATATATATATATATATATATATATATATATATATATAGATATATATATATATAAAAACTGAACTGGGAAGAAGGAGGGGCATGTTCAGTCTGTTGTTTGTAAACAATGGACGTAGCATAATTACGTCATTGCGTCATTACGTCAGCGTACTACGTAGGTACGTCTAAACTTAAAATTTGACTTTAAAAAAAAAATTAAAAAAAAGCGTAAAATCGAAAAAACATAAAACGGATGAATGGACTCGAACCTAAGACTTTCTTGTTGTGAAATCTTACCCCAAAATATTACTCACTAATAAATTTGAGATCTGGTTCTCTTGCAGCCAACATTCTTCATTTCACTTGTTTAGTTCAGTTCAGTTCATTTTCTGTAATCGCTTAATCCTAATTAGGGTCGCGCAGAGGCCGGCGCCCATCCCAGCCGACTGCGAGCGAGAACAGAGTACACCCTGGACAGCTCATCAGGCCATCGCAGGGCGGAAACATGCTAATGGGTTTGCAGCTACTCTTGTCACAAGTCAGCAATGGTTCTGTTACATGCCTCACACCATAGACAGTGAGAGACATGGCCAGCCTTTCATAACCCAGCTGTACGGTAGGGGGGGGGGGTGCGGGGGACGACAGTGACAACCCTGTGGAGAGTGGGACTCGAACCTCCAACCTTAGGATCAACGATCCAGTACCCTATACCACTAGGCCACCACTGGCATTGCAGGGTCAAGAAGCTTGATGCTTTATTTGCTTTATTTGAAACGGAGTGGCTGGTGCTGTGTATGTGAAAGAGGCTGAGGTTTCCTGAGTGGTTTGATGGGTGATGTGGTGGGACCAGCATGTAAAGTTGGCTTTGCAACATCACTCTCCAGTTACACCGAGCTTCCATGAAACGAGCCCTGGTGCTGCCTGGACGGGATCATTTCTCCCGGTCGGAGTGCGGCAGCACATTTTAAACCGAACTCATATTCATTCCGTCGTGCTCGTGTGGGCAGGAAACGAAACCTGGCTCTGCGGTTTGCCTTTCACATCGGAATACGTCACCGTCCACCGACAGGTTTTACAGTAAGGCGACGTGCTTCGGGCTCTTGATTTCTGATCCCACCCCTGGAGTAAGGAATGGACTTTCCCAGACAGACATGTCACGGCTGTTGCTCGGAGCCGCCGCCGCCGCCGCTGTGAGAAACGCCGAGCTGTCCTGTGTGTGTCTGCCATTGCAGTCCGGGACGTGAACGCGCTGCTCCTCGCGTGTATGAAAGACAAGGATATTTCAGTCCTGAAGATTTTTTTTAATACACTGACTTGGACTCGGTGATATCTTTTTTTTTTTTTCTCCCCGGAAAGGATTACATAGCGTCGGTATCAGCGCGCGCCGCTGCCTGTAGCGTTTTGTGCTCGGCTGTGGAAGAGCTCGCTGGGAACTTTGGACTGTTCCACCGCGGCTGACATGTTGCTCTCCGGCCACAGAGGGCGGCTGAGTTCTAAACTCTAGCCCGGCGCTGCGGCACCTGGCCGGAGGACACCGAGCGTCTCGTCTTACAGTGTGTTTAGTCCCCTTTCCCGAGCAAGCAATCGGAGGTCGTTGTGTTTTAAGGCTCCACCGTTTAACCAAGTTCACCAAGCTGAGGGAAGAACAAAATGTCTGCCAGGTCTGCTTCGAACAAGGTACTCTCTACATTTCATTATCGACCTTTTCATAATGTGCACATTACACTGTCACTGGGGTTACATCAGCCTCTTACTGACCCCATCATCAAATATCACACCGTGGACATCTCAGGACCAGCAGGCAGCCGGCGGGCTGCTCCTCAGACTAAGGTCATGTGTTTACTAAACACCGGCTAGCACCAGCCCAGCTCACCACTGTTACTACTGTCAGTATTATTACTAATATCACTGTTATCACCATTATCAGTATCATTACTACTATCACCATTATCAGTATCATTACTACTGTCACCATTATCAACATCATTACTACTGTCACCATTATCAGTATCATTACTACTATCACCATTATCAGTATTATTACTACTGTCACCATTATCAGTATTATTACTAATATCACTGTTATCACCATTATCAGTATCATTACTACTATCACCATTATCAGTATTATTACTACTGTCACCATTATCAGTATCATTACTACTGTCACCATTATCAGTATTATTACTAATATCACTATTATCACCATTATCAGTATCATTACTACTATCACCATTATCAGTATTATTACTACTGTCACCATTATCAGTATTATTACTAATATCACTGTTATCACCATTATCAGTATCATTACTACTATCACCATTATCAGTATCATTACTACTATCACCATTATCAGTATTATTACTACTGTCACCATTATCAGTATTATTACTAATATCACTATTATCACCATTATCAGTATCATTACTACTATCACCATTATCAGTATTATATTACTAATATCACTATTATCACCATTATCAGTATCATTACTACTATCACTATTATCAGTGTCATTACTACTGTCACCATTATCAGTATTATTACTACTATCACTATTATCACCATTATCGGTATCATTACTATTATTACTACTGTCACCATTATCAGTATCATTACTATTATTACTACTGTTACTACTAGGGGCAGTGGTGGTCTAGTGGTATAGGGCACTGGATCGCTGATCCAAAGGTTGGGGGTTCGAGTCCCACTCTCCACAGGGTTGTCACTGTCCCCCCCAGTGCGGCTAACTGGGTTATCAAAGGCGGGCCATGTCTTTCACTGTCTATGGTGAGAGGTTCATGTAAAAGAACCATTGCTGACTTTCGTAAAGAGTAGGCTGCAAAGTCGTCAGTGTGTTTCTGTCCCTTGCTAAAGGGTTGTGACAGGAAGAACATCCGACGTAAAAACCTCTGCCAAATCAAACGTGTGAATCAAATGATTCACTGTGGCGACTCCCGAGTAAAAAGGGAAAAAGCCGAAAGGAAGACAGACAGACTACTGTTACTACTATAACTATTATCAGTATTATTACTACTATTACTACTATCACTATTATCAGTATCATTACTATTATGTTACTGTTACTACTATCACTATTATCAATATTATTACTACTATCACTATTATCACCATTATCAGTATCATTACTACTGTTACTACTGTCAGCATTATCAGTATTATTACTACTGTTATCAGTATTATTACTACTATCACTATTATCACCATTATCAGCATTATTACTACTATCACTATTATCACCATTGTCAGTATTATTACTACTATCACTATTATCAGTATAATTACTATCATTTTTACTGTTACTACTATCACTATTATCAGTATTATTACTACTATCGCTAGTATCACCATTATCAGTATCATTACTACTGTTGCTATTAATACCACTATTACTATTATCACCAGGGAGTTTTAGAGTAGAAGGAGGATATTGATAAGTAGGGGGTGGAAATTGTTTGAGGCAAGCATAGGGAGGGTGCGGGAGGGGTGACCCTCCCGCAGCGGGTTCTGGGGGGGCCACCCCCAGAAAATTTAAAATTCATGTGTTCTGTGGTGCATTCTGGGCCCATATTTATGAAAAAATCAGACAAGCTAGAAGCAAATAAAACTAAAAGTTTATATTATAAAAATAGTATTTGTTACAAGAATAGACTTACTTCTTAAAGGAAAGTACATAAAACTTCTTATTTGAAAATCTAACAGTTACCTTACTAATATATAACATTTGTGAATCAAACTGCTACCCTAATCAGTCAAACCGTTTATGCCTGTGTACTATCACCATTATCAGTATCATTACAACTATTGCTATTATTACTACTATTACTATTAGCACTACTATCACCATTATCAGTATCATTGCTACTATTACCACTATTACTATCACTATTATTACTGCTATCACCATTATCAGTATCATTACTACTGTTGCTGTTATTTCCACTATTACTACTATCACCATTATCAGTAACATTACTACCATTGCTACTATTACCACTATTACTACTATCACTATTATTACTACTATCACCATTATCAGTATCATTGCTACTATTACTACTATTACTATTATTACTACTATAGCTATTGTCACCATTATCAGTATCATTACAACTGTTACTACGATCACTACCATCACCAGTATCATTACTACTATTACCACTGTTACTACTATCACTATTATTACTACTATCTCTACCATCACCATTCAGTATCAGTACTACTATTGCTACTATTACCCCTGTTACTACTATTACTATTGTTACCACTATTACTCTTATCTCCATTACCGTTATCATTTATTACTATTATTACTACTATTACTGTCATTACTACAATTACCACTATTACTATTATTACTGCTATTGCTACTATCACTACTGCTACTACTGTTACTATTCTGACCATTGACACTATTATTACTACTGTCACTGGCATTACTATTATTACTACTGGTGCTACTGTTACCATTGTAATGTATTGTATATGTAAGCCCCCACTTTACTGTTTTACTGTGTAAAGCTGCTTTGCAACAACGCCAATTGTAAAAAGCGCTGTACAAATAAAACTGAACTGAATTAATACATACTGTACATAAAACTGAATAAACAGGATCATGTGAATGTAGCTTTGAGTTGATATCATGGGTTAACTAGCTGGCAAACATTATGATGCTCATGGCAGTTAGTGTTCCATTTTGAATGTTAGGATTCAAAGTTTTATATTTAAAACCTGGTTTAGGTTTCTTATAGCATTAATATTTAAAACATTGGCAGTTTTACTTTACAGTAGGGGAATTATTATTTTTCGATTGCTTTATGTGTCGGTGACGTTGAGGAGTAAAAGTTGGTCACATGGTTTTTTCATTATAAACAGTATTTTCTATAAAACCTTATAGTACTTAATCTGGAATAATGAGGCAATAGTCCAAAACGAGGCAAATTATCTGTGTATTTACTTTCAACTTGGTTTTGTTTATAATTTACATGATGGCACAGTTTATCCTGCTAGCTGATTTTAGTTTTGTAAGGCTGAATAACCTTCAGTTTAATATATGTTTATATATTTATTTTCATATATTGATTTGTTGAACTTGAGTGTAATTAGCAGTATTAAACTCCAGGCTAAGTAGAAAGTGTTTTGAAGTGAAGGATCTCCTTGAGCTGTTATATAACAATAATGGGCGGATTTCTGTTTCGGTTGAAACTCCAGTTGAAGTGCAGGAAAGCTGTAAGTGTCTGACCTGTCCTTCCTCTCTTGTCATCCACCATGTGTCATGCACTGCAGTCTGTTCATATCAGTTTCTATTTATTTTACTCACATAATACAATGGCCTATATATCAGTATGACTTGTTTAGGTCCGAGTGACTCATAGAGTCAGTTTCCAGGTATTATATTTAATCTGCATAATTATTACCTCTGGCAAGGAGGTTATGTTTTACCCATGCTTTGTGTGTGTGTGTGTGTGTGTGTGTGTGTGTGTGTGTGTCTGTGTGTGTTTGTCTGTCTGTCTGTCTGTCTGTCTGT
The DNA here is from genome assembly GCA_024760905.1 of Plotosus lineatus. Taxonomy (NCBI): domain Eukaryota; kingdom Metazoa; phylum Chordata; class Actinopteri; order Siluriformes; family Plotosidae; genus Plotosus; species Plotosus lineatus. The sequence continues at coordinate 21,662,123 of CM045742.1, forward strand.
TATCAGGATAAAGCAAAAGGTCATGTGCAAATTTTGATTAAATTTATAAAAGAGGTCGGGTTTTGATAAAAGGAAGACTTTGAAGATGATCCGGAGAAAATTCTGGATCTATTTTTTCTTCAAGGTTCTTTATCATTTCGCTGCATCCAGGGGATTGCTGGGCTTAATTGAGGATTCTGCTGTTGTTGCAAGTTGTAAAACTAAGGAATTTATTCATTTTTATTGCTCGTGTATGTATTTGTGTGTGTGTGTTCGTGTTTACTCTCAGGTGTTCTATCTATTAATTAGAACTAGAGCATCCATTCCATAACATTTGACGAATCACTAATCACCGTGATAAGTTTGGAGAAAATAACAATATGCAATAACACACAATTACTTTGTCTCAATGTGTTTAGAAAAAATTGTCCCACGTCGTAAATTTTACATTACATGGTACTATGTCACTGTATTGTTTTGTGTTTGCACTCACTTAAAACTTGACATTCCTAAGTATAATAGCCTTAAGCGAAATGAAATTGTTACTAAATGAAAATTTCCATTTATAATTTTAAAATGCAAACATTCTAAATAATTAGACTTTGCATACACACATTTGTCTTACTGTCCTTGTTAGGACCTCACACTGACAAAATTATTAATGCAGCTAATTAATACGATGTATGCACCTAACCTTAAAGGGGCATTCATAGATTCTAATCCATTGCACTGTTTCAGCAAATAAATTCTTCACAGTCCAATAACTGTCTGTTCAATATGTTCACTGAAAAAACAATCGGGTGTCCGTACTCTGTGAATGGAAAATAAAGTAGTTCGATGTGAGCCACACAACACTATTCTGGCTAATCAGCAACAGGGATATTTGGGTTTGTGCCCACGATAAACACAGACTGCTGATGATTGGGGGAGGACAGAAGGGAGATAGGTGTTTCGAAGTGAAGTTCAAATACAAATAATTTTGACTGCTTATTTAGCCTCAGTAATAAAACATTAAATTTTGTGTCTTGTTTGTTGCCAAAAACTTTTCATGAGGCATTTTAGCATATGAACATTTTAACCTGGATGCTTACTGGCTGCTTTCTCTCTGCGTATTCCTTCAGTTTTAACATAAATACATTTATGATGTTGCATTCTGCGTCTGTAAGTAAATGTCAATTAAAAAAGCTCTTGTATAGACCTGTAATCGCCTGGCAGGATTGGTTCATGACCCGTCACAGCAAAGTGGATATTAAATTGGAAGGTATTAAATACTTTAAACTTTAAGCTTGATTTTCCTCATAGTTGCAAAGTTCGTAAATTGGCAATTATATTACGATTTCTTATAACTTTGTTAGAATATGGGGTGCAATCTACAATGTTGTTATTGAAACTAATGTAAACAAGCCACAGATTTGAACATGTGCTATGTCACTTCCAGATTTCCGCTTTATCAGAACATGGCTACACTCATAACGTGGTGTCGGCTCAAAACCCTACAGATTCGGCTGACGGCAGATCGGCTCAAAACCCAATACACAGATTAGCCGCGCCACTACCCCGTCAGTCCCGTACACAGCAAGCTGTACTGTTTTCTACTACCTTTTTAATCATAGCCAGAATTAACAGTCTGAGCTATAGCAGCTCTTCTGTGGGATTAGATCAGATGTACCAGCCTTCACCAGTCGTTCAGCCATCACAATATTGTTCTCGTTGAAGTCACTCAGATTCGTACTCCTGCTCAATTTTCCTACTTTCAACTCATCAACTTCGAGAACTGACTGTTTAGTCTTTGACTAACTCATTCCGTTAATTGGAAGGCTACGCTGCAATAAGACAATCAGTTTTATTCATGTCATCTGTCAATGCTGATAAATGTTTTGGCTGATCAATAAAATGTAACCTAGAACAGCAAAGTGGATATTTAGGTGGAAATCATTAAATACTTTGTTGAAATGAAACGCTGGAGAAAATAGTGTTTGGTGGTCAAAAGGCTGAAAATTCATGGCAGGTTTTGGTTAGTTACTCCAAAACTGGATAAATATGTGAGATAATTTGATATGATTTTACAGCTTAGGATGAAATAAGCGGAGGAAGATGATCAGCTCAAAATGAATAATTTCTGACCAAATACCTATTTTGCTGTGATGGACTCAAATATACTTTTACATGTTTTGGCGAAAAAGTGTTGGAAAAAATGTCAACTGAGTCTGACGCAATATTTGGAGCTTAGTGTATTTAAAAAAAAATTAAAGTTGAATTAAAAATGTTTCTTTTAAGTGTACAGCATTGCTAATGGATCAGAAAATGGTTTGCATACGGGATGAGCCCGGAAATGGGTTAATTTTTTTTTTTTTTTTTTTTTTTTTTTTTTTGTTAATATAGGCTAGTTCTATAGTTACATTTTATACTTTTACACGCTACAGTTGTTGGTCGATTTAGTGCAATAAAATGAATGCTGTTTGGATTCCCCACAGATTTTCAAAGACTGTTGTTTAGTTTTGTAAACATGAAAATATTCTCTTGTTTCAAACCTTTTTTTAAAATTTGAAGTGTAAATACTATGTAGATGAAGTTGTCTGTAAAACTAACAAATATTTTCCATTTATTGTGGTGTAAAGCATAAAACCTCCATAGAGTTATTATAATATAAGATTAATATTCAGGCAATACAAGCAGTGTTTAATAGAGTATCACAAATTTTACATAAGTTCTTCAGTTCTGATTGTTCTATTTTTGAGAGAATCTTTCAGTTTGGACACGGGATTTAGGATTTTTCACATGGTGACATGCTACAGGATACTTCTAGCATACTGAACAAATTTCAATCTGTTCCACATTCATATGTCTAAAATTATGTGCCTTCCAAAAAACGTGCAGTTGAACACCAAAAAACTTTCACAAATATTTGAGCAGACTAACGAAGCCTGCCAATTTCAGTGCGCATAAAGTTAGGCCATAATACCTGTGGATCTTTTTAAGGAATGTTTTTTTGTTTTGTTTTGTTTTTTTGCTTTGTAATGATTTTACATCTCGTTTGGTTTTATTTAACTTTAAAATTTTAGACTAGGTGTAACAATTTGTGGTTCTGTTAGCAAATCCAAACATTCATTCATTTTCTGAATTGCCTAATACTAATTAGGGTCACAGGGAGGCTGGCGTCCATCTCAGCTGACTCTGGGATAGGGCAGAGTACACCCTGTAATGGCTCGCCAGGCCATCGCAGGGCAGAAACACTCTGACTGCTATGCAGCCAACTCTTGACGAAAGTCAGCGATGGTTCCTTTACATGCCTCATACCATAGACAGTGAGAGACATGGCCGGCCTTTGATAACCCGGTTAGCTACATTGGGGGGGCAAACAGATCAGTAAGATAGAATTCAAGGAACTTCTTATTACAGGAAAGCACAAAATGATCCTGTTGTTGCTTCTCCTGTTCAGCATTTTTAATAGGAAAACCTTTTCATTCCATTTGATGCTTAAATAAAGAAGATAAAAGAAACAATTTGATTGGTTAAGCATTTGCCACTTTTATCTTTAAGGAGCAGAGTGGTACACATGTGAGAAATGTGCTTCTGACAGTATTTTTAGAACATTAAACACTCGCTAATCCAGGTACCTTCATGTAAACAGTTCGTTTAAACATTCTCTTTTACAATATGGGTTTGCTTTGAGAAACCAGTCATTATTCATTGTTCATAATTCAAAATTATGTATCAAGGGCAAGGTGGATATTGCTACATGGGACGTCATGCCTGAGGTGAATATTTGTTTTAGTGTATATAAAGAGATCCCTCACTACTTCGTGCTTCAATTCATGCGGCTTCAGTGCATTGCGGTTTTTTTTTTTAATATTTATCGAATTTAAAAATAAGAAAATTAAGGAAGAATGTGGAAAAGTTAAGGAAAATGACACAAAACAAGGCTACTTATGCAAAATAATAAAAAAAAAAACAACCCTAAACAAACACAAAACAAAAAACAACCCAAAACCTCCCATCAAAACTATTTATATTTTTGTGAGGTGCGCATCCGCATGCGTGCGCGTCTCTGTGTGTGTGTGTGTGTGTGTGTGTGTGTGTGTGTGTGTGTGTGTGTGTGTGTGTGTGTATTTATATTTTATTTACATCTTATGCATTATTTTTGAATGTTTAATTGTTATTATAAACATTTATAACATTGAATATGTATGTATTTATATTATATACACCCAGTGCGGCTAACTGGGTTATCAAAGGCGGGCCATGTCTCTCACTGTCTATGGTGAGAGGCAGGTAAAAGAACCATTGCTGACTTTCGTAAAGAGTAGGCTGCAAAGTCGTCAGCGTGTTTCTGTCCCTTGCTAAAAAAAAAAAGAGGGTTGTGACAGGAAGGGCATCCGACGTAAAAACCTCTGCCAAATCAAACGTGCGAATCAGATGATTCGCTGTGGCGACTCCCGAGTAAAAGGGAAAAAGCCGAAAGGAAGACAGACACATGCATGTATGTATACATCAGTCAGGGGGTGGGTTGAGCCTACGTTGCGGAATTCAGTGGTCGCGTGGGGATCTCGGTCCCAATTAACCGCGGAAAGTGAGGGATCCCTGTACTACACAGAAACATAAAATTCAATCTTAGAGTTTTTACATATTTTACCCATGACGGAAACAGGATAGGTGGGCTTTGCACACACCGAAAAGATTTAAAAGGCGGTGTGGCTAGCTCTGTCTGTACATACCTATCAGAGATGACGTATATATTACATGGAAAATGAACAAACTGAGCTCTGTAATGGCTTGTTTGTAAAACTGTTTAAGGTTTTAGTACATAATACACACACAAAAAAAAAACCCACAGGAAATGCAACATAAAAATAGGTATCTTTTTATATTCTAAAGTATAATTGCGATTATGCCACACTCCCAGGGCAACTGGACTAATCTTGAGTGTCTGTCTTTTTTGATTTAAGCATTATTTACGTCATCCCCAGTGGCGAACCAATCAGAAGCCTCAGAAGAAAAAAACTGAGTGAAGGTGAAACAGAACATTTCGTTTGCAAGTGTTGTAATGTACACCATATTTTTGCATGCGTTTAAGCATAAGTTAATCTCCCCTTTATAAATGGAGAGAGTTAGGGTGGGAGGATGGAAATGTTCCCTCACAAGACATAATCTTGTGAAAAATGTGAGCACTGGCACGGTACGAGGCGGAGAAGTGGAAACAAAATGCCAAACATTCGTGGTTTATTTTCAGCTAAACAGTCAGGCATACTTTCTCAGTATCATCTTTAAAGTGTAAATATATTTGTTCCATTAATTTGATGCAACATATGAGGCAGACATAGTTTTAAATTTTGTAAATGACAATCTTATGAGGTATTGGGTGAGCCCTAAACATGATGGTGGATAAATACATTACTCATCAGGATATTAATGTTTCAATATTCAGTTTTCTATCTCCTGAGCATTATTGTGAAAATTTATTTTATTTATGCCGAAATGGAGGTTCATCAGTTCATTTTCTGTAACCGCTTAATCCTAATTAGAGTCGCAGGCAGGCTGGCGCCCATCCCAGCCGACTCCGGGCGAGGGCAGAATACACTCTGGACAGCGCGCCAGGCCATCTCAGGGCGGAAACACGCTGAGGGCTTTGCAGCTACTCTTGTTGAAAGTCAGCAATGGTTCTTTTACATGAACCTCACACCATAGACAGTGAGAGACATGGCCAGCCTTTGATAACCGAGTTAGCTGCACTGTGGGGACAGGGACAACCTTGTGGAGAGTGGAACTCGAACCCCCATCCTTAGCCTCAGCTAACCAGCGCCTTATACCACTAAGCCACCACTGCCCAGAAATGGAGGTTATAGGCTGAATTCCTTTTTCACTCTTTACCTGTTTAACTGTCAGAATTTTTATTCGAGTTTATAAGTCTTTGCAGAGTGTGCTTGAATTTGACAGCTTAATCTCAAAGCATTGTACAATGCCTGTGCACTTTTTTTTTTTTTTTTGAGTGGAATGAAAATCCAATGAAATGGATGTGCTGAGACATGAGATCCCAAAATAGAGCCATCACACAATGTGTTGAGTGATGCTGCTGCTCTGGACTCGGTGCCTTCAGTGAAGCAAAAACACATGCACTGGTTTATAAAACACTTAAATGGACTCGAGAGAACATGATGGGGTGAAAGCGATATGGTCTTGTGTAAAGGCGATTGTTTCCTCCTTATTGGAGCTGAATTAGTTTTTGGAAAGGATTCTCGAGATGATTACCAGGGGAAACCTGTGTACATTTAAGGAACACAGGGGATAGATATGGTGGTGACATTGAATGTGGCTGTGAATTTTTTTTGCTTTTATATATACTGTATATAGAAATACGTTAGTTTTGTATTGTGTTTAAGTGTAGGAAAATGTGATACTTGATGTTACTGTTAAAAATGGCAACATGCAAAACGCAGACCTGCAGAACACAAAGCCATGCAAATGTATGAGAGGGTTATACGGTCATGGGTACAACATGACTAAAATCGATCGTTTGCATTTTGACTGTTTGAAGCTTGCTGCTGTCGCCATTCCATCAGATTCAGATACGTTTTTTTTTTTAAAGCTATAGATCAAGTCCCCAGTTAATGGTGCCACTTTAGTCTTGTTTGTCCAGGAATAGTGAAACAAACCCAGTGATTCTTCAAATTGGCTAATACCACATAGTAATCATATGTAGTCATGATTTTCCCCTACCCTTGTTTCATGCGCTCCTATTTCTATAGTGATGCCATCCTTTCTTCCACATGAGAGTAAAAAAGGGAGTTGTGCTGACATCACTAGAATGGAATGTAGGCTGTATTTAACTAGCTCCACCCAAGGTGTGTTCCTCTCTCCATGTGCATCAACACTATGATGATTTTCGAGGGGGTTACAGGTCAACAGTGACACATGGCACTAATGGAGACTGTATTTTCTGCTGACTGGTGTAATATTCCATGGGCCTTATGGGGTGAACACATGGTTTTAGCTTACAGATGGTGCACATGGCTCAACACTCGCACACATAGCTTTGGCTCCGTCATTCAGTTGTAATACTACATGTTATGCTAAATGCCAGGTTGAATGCCAGTTTCCTTTTGTGAATTGTTGGCTAATCAAGACACTCAAGCTAAAGATTTTCAGGTAGTAGTCTACGTAGTAGTCAGTGAGTTATGTTTACACTGAAACAATATGAGCGGAACAGTTTTCTGGTTTTACATACCAAGAAATTTAAGTCCCTGAATATTGGACAGTGAAAAACAAATCAAACAGTAATATAAGCACACCCCCTTTCCACTGTCTTATTTTCCTGTAGCACAAATGCTTTAATCTATATATAGAAATACACTTTTTCTTCTTTTCATTCTAATGACTCTGAGTGTAGTAGTATATAGGCTGAAGAATACTGGTATAGGGATGTCTGGATGATACGTGTGGCACATATGTAAATATAACATTATCAGACCCGCAAACAGTGATGGCTATATTTTCAAAAATAATAAAATATTACCTACTGTGATACAGGTTTGATGATGATGGTGTAATCATTACCTTTCGTGTGGGCAACGCGGAAGGTACCGGGACGTGCTGATTTTCAAAGTGTGTGTGTGTGTGTGTGTGTGTGTGTGTGTGTGTGTGTGTGTGTGTGTGGGTCTGTTCGCAGTCCACAAGTTATATATGTTAATATTACTTGACATATTGGAGCTTATGGAAATTGTAATAACGTAAAGTAATATTATGATCATTACATTTACATCCAAAGGAACTATCCAATGGATCTAACGCCGGAATCTAATTAGAAGTTCAACTTCATATTCAAATTAGACAGCGCATGTGTGTGTTGGAGCACCCATAACATAAAGTGTTGCTGCGTCCACACAAAAAGTGAGTGTTACGCATCATCACAATATTACAGTATATACCATCAATGCATTTATCTGTCTACCTACGTACCTACCTACTGACTTACCTACCCACCCGCCTATCTACCTACCTACCCACCTACCGACCGACCTACCTACCTATGCCTTACTCTGTTTGTCTGTATACTGAACAACTTGATCCTAATTGGGGTGGTAGAAGGGCTGATGCCCTATCAGCATTTTTTTTTTTTTTTTTTACGACTGCAAATACTGCTGGAAAATGTGAATTTCCCTCGAGGATGAATTATCTGGTTATCTATTAATTTCCATCCACAGTTGCATTCATTTCTTTTCCTCAACTGGACCAGCTAAAGCAGGGGTCACCAACCTTTTTGAAACTGAGAGCTACTTCTTGGGTACCAATTAGTGCGAAGGGCTACCATGTCGATTCACACCTCTGAAATTACAAATTTACTCAATTTACCTTTAATTATATGTTATTATTAATAATTAATGATATTCATCTATGTGAAGATATTGATTTGATTTAAAATATATTCAAAAAAATTAGATGCAGCTCAATGGAGAGTGGCGCTATGGAGCCGTGGGCCTGTCCTAAAAATAGCAGTGAACAGGTCCTTGCGGGCAACTTATATTGTCCTTGCGGGCTACCTGGTGCCCACGGGCACCACGTTGGTGATCCCTGAGCTAAAGTAACCCTAGATCATAACACCGACTTCAGAGGCTTGTACAGTGGCCACTATGATTGATGAGGTTTGTCAGAAAACCAGCCTGTGTCTGGTGTAACCACCAATTGTATCGCGCAGTGCAACATTTCTCCTTAGTATATAGTTGATTAAGTTGTTGATTGTGGAATGTTGGTCCACCCTTTCAATAGTTGTGCGAAGATACTGGAAATTGTCAGGAATTTGAACACACCCTGATATACGCTGATCCAGAGCATCCCAGACATGCTCAGTAGGTGATATATCTGGTGAGTATACTGGCCATGCAAGAAGTTGGATGCTTCAGCTTCCCGGGAATTGTGTACCGATCCTTGCAACATGGAACCATGTACAGTAAAACCTCCGCTGACGAACGCTTAAGCTCACGAACGTTTCGCCTCAAGAACATTAAATTTGCGAGCATATAGTCTCTGCTGACGAACTAGTTTTCGGCGGACGAATCAAACCACGCGGTCAAACAGCGCCACGGTGGCGGCCACGAGAGGCTGACGCACGCTCACGGCGTCACAGTTCGTGACCCCCTTTCTTTGAGTGCGGAAGTGGTTTGTGTGTGATAGACATTTTGGACCATATTGAGTGTACTTTTGCTATTATGGGACCGAAAAAGACCCACCACAGGCGGAGATCATTGAAAAACACGAACGAGGTGTGCGTTTGTGTGACTCAGCGTCCCAGTACCAGTACGCTAAGTCTACCATTGCTCCCATCCTTAAGAACAAGGAAGCTATTAAGGGTGCGTGTGTGGCTAAGGGTGTTTCCAAACAGTAGGCGTTTCCAAACTCTCCTTCCAAACAGTAAGTCCCTCCCTCCCACTCCATTCCATCAAGCCATCAACTACCATCACAAAGGTAAATAAAACGACTTTATTATACAGTACAGTTTATTTCTTTAATTACAATACAATAGCACATTTATTATACATAAAATAATGTATATTTTTGTGTAGTTTTAAGGCTTATTTAGTAGAAAATTATGTTTTATGGGGACCTGGGAACGGATTATTCTCATTTTAATGGTTTCTTATGGGAAATAAATGTTCGGAAGACAAACTTTTCGCCTTACACACACTTTCTGGGAACCAATTATGTTCGTGAGCTGAGGTATCACTGTATTATCAAGCTGCAACATCAGCTGATGGTCGTGGATAAATGGCACAACAATTGGCCTCTGAATCTCGTCATGGTGTTTATGTGCATTCAAAGTGGCATCAATAAAACACACCTGTGTTCGTTGTCTATGAGGTATGCCTGCCCATACTACACATACCTCAACGCCGCCATGGGCCACTCGATCCGCAATGGTTGACAACAGCAAACCGCTCACCCCACACAACGCTATACACGCTGGGATTCATCTGTGAAGAGAACACTTCTCCGAAGTGCCAGATGCCATAGAATGTGAGCATTTGTCCTCTGGACTTGGTTACGACGATGGACTACAGACCCTGATGAGGACGACCAGCATGCAGATGAGCTTCCCTGAGACGGTTTCTGACAGCCTGTGCAGAAATTCTTGGGTTATGCAAAGCGATTGTTGCAGCAGCTGTCTGGGTGGCTGGTCTCAGACGATCTTGGAGGTGAAGAAGCCGGATGTGGAGGTCCTGCACTGGTGTGGTTACACATGGTCTGTGGTTGGAGGCTGGTAGGATGTACTGCCAAATTCTCTGAAACGTCTTTGGAGATGGCTTATGGTAAAGAAATGAACTTGCAACATATGTGGCTTTGTGCTATGTGATAAAACTGCACATTTTACAATGATCTTTTATTGTGGAGAGCGTAATGCACACCTGTACAATATTCATGCTGTCTAATGAGCATCCTGGTATGCCACACCTGTGAGGTGGATGGAATGTCTCAGCTTAATCCTAATTAGTGTGGCGGAGGGGCTCGTGCCTATCTCAGCCGACTCTGGGCGAGGGCAGGGTACATCCTGGACAACTCACTAGACCATTACAGCTCATTGCATCAGTTAGGGTTACTGCATTCAGCAGAAACATATTATTTATTTGAATCCAATCTTTGACTTTCTTTTGGCCAGGTGTTGTACATTATACGTTGTTCATAAGAGTCCATGACAGTGCATTTTATAACTTTACTTTTAAATTAATTCACTTGTGCTCTAGTGTTTCTAGAGGTCCTGTAAGTTGATTTTTGCATCCTTGATTAAGTCCGTTTCCTTTCAAATTCTGTCTACAAGGTGATCAGCCTTTTTCACATCTTAGCACTTCCCCTCCTGCATACAGATGCAAACAAGGAAAATCAGAATTTGTGCTCATTAATCTCCGTGAGAGCCGGGCCGCGTACGTCTGTGCAGACACCTTTCATATGTTTGTCAGCCCATACATCACTGAGACTAATGTGCATATGTGTGTGGAAAGAGAGATGCTGCATGTAATGCTGCTTATCAGCACATCTTCACCAAGCTTTGTGACGTATCCAGGTGACTGAGAACAGATAGCAACGCCCCCTACCAATATTTTTCGTATATTGCTTCCCATTTTTAAGTCTCTCAACAAATAAAAATTGTTATAACTGATTCCATGTTGTGTTTAATTGGCTTAATAATATTCCAGATAAAATAAAGTTAGCTTGGTGTAAACAGCCAGCATCTACCTCCTCCCTGTGCACAACACTTATGGGGCTCAATACGCATGTCTTTGAAGCTGTACTCAACAGAATGTTTGCAGGCCCTAAAAAGTAAATCACACACTTATCCATAAGAGTCATTGGAGATCTGGATGGTTCTACCTGCCATAAAGCATACATTTCAGTTTCTTATGGTGTAAAGTTTTCTAACACAGTAAACAAAACCAAAGGCAACCAGACATGTTAACTGGTTTAACCAGCAGTGTGTAAGTCGTGTTAAGCAAGTAAGCGGATATAGGAGCCTGAGTTTACACTGGTTGATGTAGTCCTTCCAGTTTTGCTGGATTATTTTTCAGGAACAGCACTAAGTGTATCAGTGAACATATCTAGAGCTCGTCCAACAAATCAATTTAGCGGAACCATGTGAGCGCAGCACCGCAGATGAGGGGGAAATGCGCCTTTAAAACATCAAGAAAAACCTATCAGGTACATACTTCCGGCATACGTGTGCACATAAGAACCATGTGTTATTGTTTAAAAATGTAATATCTAGAAAAAAAGGAGAAAAAACTTTCAAAAATTTTCTGGGAGAGAACAAGAGGCATATATTTCTTGGTTCACATAATGTGATGTCACTGTTAATGACATGACAAACAGCCATGTTCTGTTGAAACGTTCTCTCAACCAATGGCTTGTAAGTGGTGGACTTTACATGTCCAGAGTAAGATGGCATGTTTGGTTACCTCATTTTTATTCCCTTTTATAAACAAGTTATTAAAATGATTCTATCTTGATGTATGTAGGATACGTGTATGGGGCATGAGAGTTCTCATACAGAACTTGTCAAGTACAAGAAATCATATAGGAGCTTTGATTTTAGGCACTGCCTGAAACTCTATCGTAAAGGCAATGATGGGGTGTATACTACATGGGAGCAACACATCTGGTCCACTATCTTGGTATTAAAAAAAATAACTTTCCATGTGGATAACACTTAAATTGAAATGGTGGACACTCACAGTTTGTGACAGTCACTTAGAGCAGGCAGTATTAAGTACTTCGGCTCAAGGGTCCAGAGCAATGGACAGTGTGGAAGAGAGGTGAAGAAGCGTCTGCAGGCAGGTTGGAATGGTTGGAGAAAAGTGTCCGGTGCGATGTTTGATAGGAAGGAATCGGCAAGAATGAAAGGAGAAGTGTACAAGATGGTGATGAGGCCAGCGATGTTGTATGGTTTAGAAACAGTGGCACTGGGGGAAAAGACAGGAGGCAGAGCTGGAGGTAGCAGAGATGAAAATGTTGAGGTTCTCTTTGGGAGTAACGAGGATGGATAGGATCAGGAATGAGGACATCAGAGGGACAGCACATGTTAGATATTTTGGAGACAAAGTCAGAGAGGCTAGATTGAGATGGTTTGGACATGTACAGAGGAGGGATAGTGAGTATATTGGTAGTAGGATGCTGAGGTTGGAACTACCAGGCAGAAGGCCTAGAGGAAGACCAAAGAGACGATTTATGGATGTGGTGAAGGAGGATATGAAGGTGTAAGAGTCGAAGATGCAGAGGACAGGGTGAGATGGAGGCAGATGATTCATTGTGGCGACCCCTGAAGGGAACAGCCGAAAGGAGGAGGAGAAGAAGAAGAAGAAGACGACTTAGAGCAGGCAGTATCATCATTATCGAGCTTTCAAATGGAACAGAAAACAATA
>CM045742.1:21680000-21752500 GCA_024760905.1 Plotosus lineatus
AAGGTGTACTTAAAAGCCTTTAATCCTAAAAAAAATCTCCGTTTCTATTGATCTGTCTCTATTCGCGAGAGAATAATAGATAATAAAATATAATAATATGTTATAGCATAACAATAAAAAATAATAGAGGGACCCGGGCTTTATGTCCTACCCATGCAACTGTTAAACTCAGACACTGAAGATGAAGAATTTGATGGATTTATGGAAGAGGAATGAACTGAAAAAGTGAGTTTATTGATTTATTTTGTTATAACTGAACAATGTTGAGTTATTGTGAGAGTTGAATCAAGTTTGACTTATCTGACTTTTGTTTCGCTTAATTTGCCTTATAATCCGGTGCACCATACATATGGACCACGACTGTTCGGTCCACGTTCATTGGTGTCGCGCCTTATTGTCCGGTGCGCCTTGTGGCCCAGATCGGGTGTGTGTGTGGGTGTGTGTGTGTGTGTGTGTGTGTGTGTGTGTGTGTGTGTGTGTGTGTGTGTGTGTGTGTGTGTGAACTCTGGATAGGGGTGTCTGCTGAAATGCCGTAGATGTAATACTACATATTTTTACTGTATTATAAGTAGTTGTCTGTTGAATTTTGTGTTCAATGACAGAGAAATTCAATTACGTATTTACCACTAATAGGTGGCACTGTCCTCCAGTGTAGCTAATTGAGTTATCAAAGGCAGGACATGTCTTTCACTGTCTATGGTGAGAGGCATGTAAAAGAACCATTGCTGACTTTCGTAAAGAGTAGGCTGCAAAGCCTTCAGCGTGTTTCTACGACCTGGAGAGGGATGGGCGCCGCCATGCCAAATCAGTCCAAGTTTCGCCATGAAGGCGCCCCAACGACATCCCCGGATGTTAAGGAATAAGTGAAGTGAAGTGAAGTGAAGGTGACACTGTGGTGTAGTGGTTAGCATGGCCACCTCACAACAAGAATGCCTGGGTTCGATTCCCAACCTGGGTGTTTCTATGTGGAGTTTGCATGTTCTCCCCATGCGTGGGTTTCCTCCAGGCACTCCAGTTTTCCTCCGTCAGACCAAAAACATAGTAGGTTAGACGTTCCAAATCTCCCCCAGGTGTGAAGGTGCGATGGCCTGAAGAGCTGTCCCGGGTGTATCTTGCCCTCGTCCAGAGTCGGCTGAGAGGGGCGCCAGCCTGCCCACAACCCTATTTAGGATTAAGTGGTTCAGAAAATGAATGAATGAATGAATATTTCTCTTAGAAAAGATTTAATTTAATCACGGAAAATTCAATGAAAAATGTTACCAGATTGGCAAATGTTTTCACTCAAGCGATCACATTGTATGATTATTATGAATTACTGATAATTAACCATTTACGTTCTAATAAAATATTTTATGTGGATCTTGTATCATGTGACCGGCAGCCATTTTGAATCTCAGGCCATGTGCTTTTTGGAAAAAGCCTAGAAAAACATCAGGTTTTTATTAATTTATTTAACTTGTAAAGTGAAGTTGCAAGTTTTTATATAGTCGTAAGTTTTTGTTGCTTATTCTCTGAAAATATTATCCATTGGACATGAATTAATCTTTGTTGCCGCTTTGTTGTTGAAAGGATGATCCCGTTCTAAAAATTTTTAACAATAATTTAAATGTTACGTCAGTTACGAATTATGTTCTGTCAGTTACAATCATTCATTTTCTGAACCGCTTAATCCTAATTAGGGTCGTGGGGAGGCTAGCACCCAGCTCAACCGGCTGTGGGTGAGAGCAGAGTATTGAACGCTAAATTACAGGAATAAAGATGTTATTCTTTAATTTGAAAAGGTAAATTATTAGGCTATAAAATATCATTATAACTCATAGTATTCGACTCACCCATTCAGAGGGATATGACCTGATCTGTACAGAATGTTTTTTATTTTTTTGTTACGTCACTTACACGTCATTTTTAGGAACAGGTACTTGTAGACTTTGAACGAAAGTAAGGTTTTTGTGGTAACTTGTGTGTAACTTCGGCACAGTTAATATATTTCAGTCATTGGGTCAGACAAGAGGGCAGTAGTGGCCTGGTGGTAAAGGGCACTGGATCGCTGATACTCATTTTGAAGGTTCGAGTCCCTCTCTCCACAAGGTTGTCACTGTCCCTCCAGTGCAGATAAATGGGTTATCAATTGCCGGCCATGTCTCTGACTGTCTATGGTGAGAGGCTGTAAAAGAACCAGTGCTGACTTTCGTAAAAATTAAATGACAAACACTGAATGAGTTTGTTAATTTCACTCTGAATGTTACGCCAGTTACTGCGGAGCTGCTCTCATTTATATTTTGACTGTAAAGACCTTACTTCAATATCAGCGTCTCTTCTTCGTGACAGTGTTTCCTCACATTTACTGTGCACCTGAACATGTTGGACTTTTACTTTAGGGTTTTTTTTTTTTTTTTTTTTTGCTGCTTATTTCCTTTTTCCTCAAATGAAAGGACCTGGGCGTTTTGAGAGCGGTAGATAAATAATAATGAACATAACTTTTTGTTTCAGGAAAAAGGAACTGTTCTGCTGTGAGATCTCATGCAGCATGAAAAAACTTGTTACTAGGCGTGTCACTGTCAGTGTTACCATGACAACATGGAGCTAGTTATCTGGGTCCATTTGGTAATCACACTTTTGTCTAGACTATTTTTCTTAGTATTAAAAAACATCGTCATGTGTACGTTTGATCATCCTATACACTTTCATTTTTCTGGCTTTAAAAATACAGGGATCTCTCGCCACTTCACGCTTCAATTCATGCGGCTTCAGTGCATCGTAGTTTAAAAAAAAAATTTACTCGAATTAAAAAATAAGGGAATTAATGAAGAATAGGGGGAAAAGGTTAAGGAAAATGCCACAAAAACAAAGCCAATTATGCAACAACAAAAAAAACCCTAAACAAACACAAAACAAAAAACAACCCAAAACCTCCCATCAATACTTACATTTTTGTGAGACGTGCATCTGAGTGTGTGCGCGTGCACGCACGCATGTCTGTATATGTGTGTGTATTTATATTTTATTTACATCTTATGCATTATTTTTGAATGTTTAATTGTGATTATAAGCATTTAAAGCATTTACTATTTATTAATTGATAATGTATACACATGTACATGTACGTAAACGTCAGTCGGGAGGGTGATCCTACTTCGCGGAATTTGGTGGTCGTGGGGGATCTCGGTCCCAATTAACCACGGAAAGTGAGGGATCCGTGTGTGTGTGTGTGTGTGTGTGTGTGTGTGTGTGTGTGTGTGTGTGTGTGTGTGTGTGTATATATATATATATATATATATATATATATATATATACACACACACACACATTATATATATATACATGGAATATGTTAGATCAGTGTTTCCCAACCCCTGTTCCGCGGCACACATTAGTGTGCCGTGAGAAATCATCAGGTGTGCCGTGGAAGATTAACCGATTTCACTTAGCGTGTAGTAACAGTGCTGTTCTGCTAGAGGGCAGTATCATTTTTGTTCCGTGATGTGCCTCGTGATTTTTCTAATGTAAAAGGTGTGCCTTGGCTCAAAAAGGTTGGGAAACACTGTGTTAGATTGTTTATAGTGTAACGAAATACTGTATTACACTTTTTAAATGACCTAAATGGTTCAAAGGGATCCCTCACTAATTTGTGCTTCAGTTTCTGCAGCTTCACTGCATCATGGGTTTTTCAAAAATATTCATTGAAAATTTTTTTTAAAAATCAGGAAATTAAGGAAGAATAGGGAAAAACTTCAGGAAAATGCCACAAAACATGGGCAATTATGCAAAAAAAACCCTGCCTAAACAAACAAAATCAAAAAACAACACTCCCCCCTCCACCCACACACACAAAACTACTTACATTTTTATGTGAGGTGCGCATCTGTGTGCGCAAGCACGTCTGTATATGTGTGTAATTATATTTTATTTACATCTTAGGCATTATTTTTGAATGTTTAATTGTTATTATAAGAATTTATAGCATTGAATATGTATTTATTGAAATTATATACACATGTACATTGACGTGCACGTCAGTCAGGGGGGTCGATCTTACTTCACGGAAATAGGCAGCCGTGGGGATGTCTAGGTCCTCATTAACCGCGGAAAGTGATTGATCCCTGTAAAGCCTGTGCCTTCATCAATAGGTATGGCAAGGCTGTTAATGAGCCGGGGAGGGTACATGCTTGAATTTCGCTCGAGGATCCCAAACAATGTGTTTATGATCTGCTAAGCTCTATTTTTAAAAATATCAAGCATTGTATAAAACTATTGCTATTAATGAAGTATCTATTTCATTGTGTATTGCTATCGTTTTATCCCTATAGTGACTCATGCATAACAACTGCCAAGCGCACACAGAAAACCATCTAAAACATCTGAGTAATCCTATTGTACATCTTTGGACATCACTGTATCTTAGCCGCTCTGGTTCATACTTTGAGATCACTTTCTGACAGGCAGCCAAGATCCAAACCTTAGTGCTATTGTTATATCATGACAGGGATGCACTGTGATGATTGAAGAACATTTAATAAAAATAAAAGCCAAATATTTACAGGTTGTATATGCTTTAAGGATCCCCATAAAATTGTGGGGATGGGGATGGGGGGGGGGGGTATTATCACTGCTACAGAAATATTGCAGATCCTGATGGCAGTGATGGTCGAATGCCACGTCAGACATGTACACACACATTGTGTACTACATTACATGAGAATGGGCATTTGTTAGCCGTGTGTGTGTGTGTGTGTGTGTGTGTGTGTGTGTGTGTGTGTGTGTGTGTGTGTGTGTGTGTGTGCGCGCCTGTGCCTGTGCCTGCTCAAGTTGTCTTGAAAGCTTATCTCAATATAGTTTTATTTTACTGTCTCAACAGCAAGCTTTCCCTGTGGGATGTCAAATACTCCTGCTTCCACATTAGGTGTACCGCAGGGGAGAGGGGGGAAACTGCACTGTGGGACAGTACCAATCCCAGGCTTGTGGTTTAGGTACCACCTTCAGATAAAGAGTGGGGCCGGTGGTTAATGGTGCACTCATGATCGGGAGGTTGTGTGTTTAATTCCCAGTTAGACCCCCACTGTGCTAAGATTCCTGGGCAAGGTCTTAACCACAAGTGTGCCTCTGTTCACCCAGCAGTATAAATGGGTACCAGTAAAATATACTGGGAAGGTAACCTGCGATGGACTAGTGTCCCATCCAGGGGGAGTTGTACTCCTGGTCGCTTCACGCTACAGAAACCGGGATAAGCATCGGCCTGATGAGCCAGTATGGCTCGGGTGAAAAAAGCCCAACGGACATTACCTTTTAAGATAAAGAACAAAATTAAGCATGTCAAAGTGGGGAAATGGCCAGTGAGAATTATACACCCTTTACACCCGCTATATTATTTAATAGAGACGTTCTGGTGACATTTATTCCTTAATGACCTTCCAGTACCCGGTGATACAAATCCAATACCCATACATGCAAAAAAAATCTGTATTCATCTTTTGGTATGTGTTAGATTTGTAAATATGAACACATTATTTCACATTATTTCTTAACCACCATCATCATATCCACACCCCCCCCCAGCCTCTGCAAGGTAAATTAGACTCTGCTTTTAACCCACCCGTGCGCGCGCACACACACACACACACACACACACACACACACACACACACACACACACACACACATGGAGAGCAGTGGGGATCAGGCACCATGTTCATGTGAGCTTCAGTCGTGAAGGTGGAGCAATGGGAGAGTGGTGTCTACTCCCGCTGCCTCGCATTTTTTCCTGCCAGTTCAGTCTTCAAATGCTTTATGATATTGCTGATGTTGAATTTGGCAACACTGGTGCCATCCCTTGAAACTGTTATCTTGCATTACCTGCATGCTGTTTTCTTACTGGAGGGACTCTACAAAGTAAAAGATTTCCAAACGCAGTCTAATCTGTATCAAAGCATTTTTTTTATGATGGAATATTGGATCGGTGCATAGACTCGAGGATTCAGTGTTGTTACTGATCTGCTTTTTTATTTGTTTGTCTGTCTGTTTGTTTGTTTGTTTGTGCAGATATTGGCAACATGTCTGATTCTCTTATCAGTATCTTCTATTATTTAATTAGTTGAGTAAACTGAATTTCTTTAAGATTTGTTCGGAATACTTATGTATCTGAATACTTTTGATCCTGGACACTGTAGAAGACTTTCAAACCTGCCAGCATTCTGTTACCAACTTCTTTTCATGTATTTTTACTGTCAGTGACCACTTGTGATCTTTTAAACACAGGAGTCACGTTTATTGCCAAGTATAAAATTTGTCCATTATTGCATAATTTTATTTATGTGTAACTTTTTTGTGTGTCCTGTCAAATTTAGCCAGATTCCAAAAAAATCCCTGATTTTGCCCCAACATCCTGCGATGGTTTCTTTAATTCAGCAGAACCTTCTTTAGCACATCACTTCCACTCCGCCACCTCATCTAGTTTTCCCGGGAGAGGTGAAAATGTGGGTTATTTTCTTTGATCGTTGAACTTAATCAATCTTGGGCATTGATCTGCTCTGAAGCTTTATTCCACTCTCGTAAGACAGAATATCAAATCTTCTTCTTCTTCTTTTACTTTCGGCTGTTCCCTTTTTCTCAGGGGTCGCCACAGCGAATCATCGCATGTTTGATCTGGCGTAGGTTTTTATGTCGGATGCCCTTCCTGACACAAGCCTTTAAGCAAGGGGCAGAAACACGCTGACGGCTTTGCACCTACTCTTTATGAAAGTCAGCAATGGTTCTTTTACATGAACCTCTCACCATAGACAGTGAGAGACATGGCCGGCCTTTGATAACCCAGTTAGCTGCACGGGGTGGGGGGTGGGGGTGGGGGTGGGGGGTGTTTTAGACTATTACATGGCTTTATGAAAATTAGGGAAACAATATCAGCATTTCCTGCCACCATTGACAGCTCGCCACTGAATTTAACTAAATGATGGAAGAAAAACCTATGAGGAGCAAACTGAAGAACACTTTGTTGTTTTATTTACAGAAGTATTCATACAAATTTAAAATTATGAATTGCATCAGTAAAAAAAATATGAGCATCTCACAACTCTATTTGCTAGAAATCTGCAAAGAACCGAAGTTGAAATGCTGCAATTCCATGGTAAATATTTTAAAACCTTTGTCTAAGGCAGGGTATAGTCGTATAGTGGTATAGCGGTACACATGTCTGCCTCACACCAAGAAGGTTCTAGGTTCGAGTCTCGGCCTTTGACATTTCTGAATGGAATTTGCATGTCTTCCTTGTGCTGTGTGCTTGGGTTTCCTCTGGGTACTCCTGTTTCCACCCATAGTGCAGATTAGGGTAATTGACTCTTCCAGCTTGTCCCTAGATCTGACAGTGGATATGAACGTGTGTGTGTGTGTGTGTGTGTGTGTGTGTGTGTATCTGTGTGTATGTGTGTGTGTGCAGTCTGTTTGCTCTGTGAAGGTATGGTGAGCTTTTCAGTATGTACCCACCTTTGACCAGTGAGATTTCCTTTCGACTTTTTCCCTTTATCAGGGGTCGCCACAGTGAATGATTCGCACGTTTGATTTGCCATATGTTTTTACGTCGGATGCCTTTTCTGACACAACCCTTTAGCAAGAGACAGAAAAACGCTGACAGCTTTGCAGCTACTCTTTACAAAAGTCAGCAATGGTTCTTTTACATGAACCTCTCACCATAGACAGTGAGAGACATGGCCGGCCTTCGATGAGCCAGTTAGCTGCACTGGGGGTGGGGGGTGGGGGGCAGTGACAACCTTGTGGAGAGTGGGACTCGAACCCCCAACTTGAGGATCAGCAATCCAGCGCCCTATACCACCAGGCCACTTCTGCCCTCCAGGCTACTACTGCCCTGACCAGTGTTGGCTGAAATTAGCTTCTTTTGTAGTAATTTCAGGGGCATGTTAAAATTTCATATGCATAGCCAATTTTTAAAATAATGGTTTATATTTAATATTTATCCATATTAGTAAACCTGCACTCTGCTAAAGCCCTTATATTTCAAAATATTAAATTAAAGCTCTTTGTTAAATTGGTCTTTCTACATCAATTCATGATTAAAAAATTATTTATTAAAAAGCTTACAATTTCATTTAATCCAAACACGCTTGATGTTATTAGTGCAATATTATATGAATATATAATTCTTTCGTAGCGAGTTGATGGCTATAGTTGTAAACTTGCCCCAAGGCTTTTATGTAATCTTCATTTGTCCAATTTCTGTGAGTCTGTGCACATTGTAGCCTTAGATTGCTGTTTTTGGCTGACAAGTTGAAACCCATGAAGTCTATCTCAAGCATCTGAGATGCTCAGTATGGTAGTAAAAAGTGCTTTATTTGAGTTGTAACAGGCTTCCGGTTAGCATGAACAAGTCTGACAGTCTTCCTCTGATTGTGAGCTCACACGTGGTTTGCTGATTACGTGAAGGAGCAGGTGTTCCTATTAAATTGGGCAGGGTGTGTGTATATATTGCGGTACTGTACAAGTAGTAATATGCTGACGTGATGAGTCTACCTCCCATCCCATCTGCTTTGTCCTTATTGATGAGCTGATTTGGACAGCTGCCTCTTTTAAGAAGTGCTTGGCCTCAGACTCTTGTTAAAGCTGCACTCAGCTGTCTGATCCATCTGTGTGTGGGCTTGCTTTAGTTTCAGCCTGCAGCCCCCTTCATGGAGAGAGCTGTCAGTGAACACCCGTGCCAGTCTCCTTTGAACACTGTGAATCTCGATTGCCGAAGCTTTTCAGGGGAAACTGAATGACCTCACATTTTTAGCTTTCTGTTTTTCTGGAAGCTTGAAAAGCCAATAGTATAAGAGGGTGTCTTTTGCTGTCAGTTATTTAGCTTGATTTAATTATAAAATGTAATGACAGGATTCTTATCCAAGCTTTGCTAGCAAGCCTTTTGAGTATTTCTTGCTTGACCATAGTGATATGGGACTTGCCATACAGGGGTTGTCCCTTCCTTGAATCGCCACATTATCATGGAGGAGGGTTTTGCGTGTCCTAATGATTCTAGGAGCTATGTTGTTGGGGATATTATGCCTCTGGTAGGGTCACCCAATGCAAACAGGTCCTTGGTGGAGGTCCAGATGAAGCATAGTTCAAAGACCCCAATGGAAAAAAATTTAAAGGTTACAGTTTCCCTTGCCAGGACGTGGGTCACCAGAGTCCCCCCCCAGAGAGCCAGATCTAGTGGAGGGACTCGAAGGCGAGCACCTAGTGGTCAGACTTCTGTCTTGCATTGGAGCAATTCGCAGTTGAGTGCGAAGCGGCAGTGATGAGAATCAGCACCTCCAAGTCTGAGGTCATGGTTCTCAGCCGGAATAGAGTGGAATGCCCCTTCCAGGTCTGGAATAAGGTCCTGCCCTAAGTCGAGGAGTCCAAGAATCTCGGGGTCTTGTTCATTGTTCACAAGTGAGGGAAGAATGAAGCTGAAGGTCAACAGGCAGATCGCTGCAGCCTCTGCTGTAAAGCAGAGCCTGTACTGGTCTGCTGTAGTGAAGAGGATGATCATCATACAGGGACTTTACTACAGATAACAATTTGAATGTGCTGCTGAATTCACTGAGTGTCTGGTCCTGTAGTGCTCCATGTGATGCATATTGTGTAACATCTTGCATGTAGTAATACTGTTATATAAGAGCAGTATATTTGTGTTGACAGAATTGTATTTCTGTCATTCCCATTGGACTCCATATACATGTTCAGGGAATATGTCGTATTTAATTTATACACAATGTTACCTGAGAAAGAAAATATTGATGATTCTTTTGGATTAGTTTCCTAGCTTGTTGCTCACAGGATACAAGCAGCTTCTCATTCCATCTGTTGAATGTCCTGAGGTCTATGAAATTACTGTTTGGATTGTAGAAGATTTATATTTTGCAAAACCTTGTTCTTGTGATATTTGAAATTGGTACCATTTCCATATTTATTCAATTTGCATTGGTTTAAAGTTGATTAGGCAAATTTATACTACTGTTGTTTCTCTACTGTTTGTACCATTTGTCTTTTATTTGTTTGTTGATTGATTAGATGCAGAGCAGTGGTGGCCTGGGGGTAAAGGTGCTGGATCACTGATCTTAAGGTTGGGGGGTTCAAGCCCCACTCTTAATGCGTTGTCATTGCCCCGCCCCCCCCCCCCCCAACACACGCACACAAACTCCCCCAGTGCAGCTAACTGGGTTATCAAATGCCGGCCATGTCTCTCACTGTCTGTGGTGTGAGGCTGTAAACGAACCATTGCTGACTTTCGACAAGAGTAGCTGCATAGCCGTCAGCATGTTTCCACCTTGTGATGGTCTGGTGAGCCGTCCAGGGTATACTCTGCCCTCACCCAGAGTTGGCTGGGATGGGCGCCAGCCTCTCCCCGACCCTAATTAGCATTAAGCAGTCACAGAAAATGAACGGATGAATGATGATTAGATGCAAGCTTAGCTTTAACGAGATATCGAAAAAGGCTGACAAAACCGGTTTGTGAAGTTGGACCACAGTAACTCAGTTAACTGCTCATAATTGTGTTAAGCAGGAGCTAATCTTAGAAAGCACAGGAAGCTAATGCTTGCGGTGGATGACATACAACAGCAAAGCGACCATATGAGGGTCTACTTCTGTCAGTCAAGAACATAAAGATGAAGCTGTTAGGCCTATTGGCTAACCCAAAACTGGACAGCTGAAAGCTGCAAAAAAGCAGCCTGGCCAGATGAATCTCAGTTTCTGCTGGGGATTGCAGATGGCAGGGTCAGACTTTGGTGCGAACAGCATTAATCTAATATAAATGGGTATAATATAGGTGCTGCCTAAAAGTGGAGCTCCGAAAACATATACAGCCGGCCCAATTTTACGAAAACCCTTGAATACGAAAAATCCAGTATATGAAAAATATGTTCCTAAATTTTTGTCCTCTGTATACAAAACAACCTCTTCTTATGAAAAGCGCCAAACGCAACATTCAAACGCACCTTTCAAACATTCAAACAGTGCTCGAGTTGCTCTCTCTCATTGGCTGTCTCCCAACATCCCGCCCCGCTGGCTTTCCATTGGCTAAGAGGGATGACGTAGCTCTTTCCCATTGGCTATCTCTCAACATCCCGCCCCGCTGGCCTCCCATTAAATACCTAGGAGGGATAACGCTGTTGTTCCAACTTTGTTCAAGTTGGTGTGAACCGCGTTCATGTTTGTGTGTCATTCCAACTGTATTTTATGGCTCAGGCTTTTAACCTTCCATAAACATTTGTAAGATTATAACTCTACAGACACGATCAACACGTGTGCGCATGCACGCACACACACACACACACACACACACACACACACACACACACGTGTGTGTGATTCCCGGTGCCATGGTCATTGTAAGATTATAACTCTGCTAAGAAGACATGGTCAACACGAAGTAAGTACCTTAAAAGGTATGCTTTTATAATTTTTAAAGGGTAGCCTGGGAGCCTTGGAACGAATCACGCGTTTTACATGTAAAATACACCTCTACTTACGAAAACTCCAGGTTCCGAAAAAGATTCTGGAACAGATTAATTTTGTAAGAAGGCGGCCGACTGTACTGCTCCAGATACAATTTTTCAATTTGAATTTGTTTTGATGACACTGTCAATGACATAATATCAGGTATCCGTTACGTTACGACTGTACTCTTTCCCAAGTTTTAATATTGTATGAAAGTATTACGCTATTGAAGATTCCTTTAATGGAAATCCAATATCAAAACAGGTCAGTGAGATACCAGTCCACAGGATAGGTCTACTTTTGTAGGCACGTTATACACGCCAGAAAAGTCATGTCCTTCCTTAATGTGATTGGCTTAAAAGCATTTATTTTAACATGAATAACGCTTTGCACGGCAGTAAAGTTTATTTTGCCTCAAGTGCAATTCTGTTTACATTGTTAAATGTATTTTATTTTAATAAAAAGGTGCATTTTGTTTTATGGCTTGAAACAAGTCACAGTTTGGAGGGAAAGATAGAGAAGAAGTTACCAACACTCAGACATTCATTCCCATTACAAATGTTCCTATCATGAGAAATATCACCACAGGGTTCCCACATGAGCACCCATGGCAGGACAGACGTATCTAGCGGGGTGGGGGGGGGGGGGGTGACATAATATTCGCAACATAGAAAATCAGATCAATGCTATACTAATTTCTGTGAAATATTCTGCTTCAAGCTCTGCTATAACCAAAACTAGCCTGTTGTCAATACTCCAAGCTGGTGAAGGTAGAGTAATGGTGTGGGAATGGTTTTATGTCACATTTTGGGCTGTATACACGCTAAAGTGCACGCGCCCCTAAAATCTACCCAAGGCGCCAAAAAAGGCTCTCCTCCAACCAAACGCAATTTGAATTTCACGCACCTTGAAAATCAACTCTGGACATCACTGAAGATTGGAGCAGAACAGTGCCAAATACCCAAGAAATGATCACAAATATATTGACCATTCCCATTGGTCAGCTGCTTGGTTGTTTTGAAGATATGACCAAGAGCGGAGCTTTTTTCATTCAGAACTTGACTTACAACTGTTGTATGACCACAAGAATGATGGTGAATGATGGCGATTCAGAGCTGAAAGGAAGGAGTATTTCATATTCGTCTTTTCTCAAGTGGATGCATGATGACAGGATACTAATTCACAAATAGGATATTAAGCCCAAAATCGAAAGATTTTGGGGGAGGGGGGATGTTGAAGATGGTGACTGAGGTAAGTTTTCAGTCGCTGAAATTCAGCGCAGTGATGATGGCGTCGTTGGAGACACACCTTGCATATGTATGCATGCCCGTCCACATGCCTTTGCTTGATAAAGCTGTTTTTTTTTTCCAGTGCACATTACAGTCGGCTTTATGTCGGCCAGCTGCAGGCTGTTTTGCAACCAAACTTTTGTAATTAATGAGTACATGCTAGCTAGCTATGATATCATGCCATCCCCGCTGCATGCTTTTGCATTCATTGTGGGGCTCATTATTTATGCTTGCTGTCTATCATGTAGCCTATGTCAGTAGCCTCCGTTATAATTTCATAGAGATTGTGCTGTGATTGGTTGGCTCATATGTGACTGGGAATTTTGGGATTTCCTTTCACTATGCAGAAAACTTAATTGCTCCTCGGAGAACATGCGAGAGTTGGGGAGTAGTATTTTTTTTTTTTTTTTTTTTTTTTCTTTTTCCACCCCAGGATGTTTTTTTTGCAGGAAACGACCTGCGCATATGGTTAATACGGATGCTTGAATGCCTTGAAAAGTATTTGGAAAAAATAAATTCTTTTCAAGGGCCCTAGAATTGCCAAGCCACCCCTTGAAAACCAATGGTTTTCTTACTCTGTCCTTGAATAATACTTTATTTTTAGCTTTGGGTCTAACTGCGCAATAAATGTATTGCATTTTATTAGAAACCTGTGATTTTTGTATCTTTTTTAAAATAAGTCACAAAAATCGATGATGAGATGAGCAAACAGAATAAAACTTAAAATAACAATAGTGGCTCTCAAGAGACTCGGAACCTCAGGTTTCGAAGGTTTGTATGATGACTGTGCTACAGCCATCCATGATTGGAAGTCTAATGAGCATACTTGTCCCACTTCTAGAGGTGGGAAGGTTGGTATGCCTTTCTTCCCTGACATTTCAAGTGGCAGTCCCCAGGCGTGGGAGTCTGGATTTTTTTTTTTTTATAATGGTAATATGGTAGCTGGCACTTGAAGCTGCAGTGTGGTTGACCTCAGTATTCTCAGAGCCCTCATAAGCAAAGTCCAGCTGCTTGCTATAGAGTATTTATCATAAGTGTAAGGAAAGAAATTTGTGTGTAACCTTGTAAGCCCCATTTACTTTTTTTTTTTTTTTTTTAATTCATCTTACTTCATCGCCCACATCCACTGGAGGCTGTTAAATTACAGTAAAGCTGTGCAATCTTCTGTTCCCATGCCAGGAGGTTTATTAGCGTAGTGTTGCAAAGATGGCAGAAAGAGACTGGCTAAGTGATTGTGTTTGGGTCGGAGGCAGCAGAGGAATCGACTGCAGTGTGGAATGACTGCCTGGCAGAACTGCCCACCGAATCCACCTAAGATCAAGACCTGAAAACTCATCGGTCAGAGAGATGCATGCGCTCTAGACAAACTGGGTTCTTAGTTGAAGGGTACCTGTGGTGAATTAGTGTCACTAGCTTTTTAAAACGACCATCTATAACATCAGTGGTTCCCTCCGGCAACATCAGTCCACGCCTGATTTCAAAGCTTGCACGAGTGTTATGATTCTAGGCATGCTCAGAGACATATTGCCTTTCTGAAAGGCTGTTCCAGCCTGGTAGTGATGCCGGGCTATGTCACTGACCTGTATCGAATAACATTACTGGCCAGTGCTGAGCTGCACAAAAAAACAAAAAAAAAACAAGCACATAAATTGCGGAAAACATTTCCTTTTGTTCCTAAACCAACTGATGTCTGGAACGCCGACTTTGTAAAATGTTGGTAGTTATGGACCTACCATCACTCTCATCTTTGGTAGCATCCTCGCCGTCAGAATCAGTAAATGTATCCTCTCAATGTCTCCACAAGAGACATCACCTTGCCCAACATCCTGACTTCTCTTCTGGGGAAACCTGCTAACCACAGCAACTGGGGTAATATGGGCCATTTGAAGTAAAATAGGCTACCGCTTGAGAAATATTGAGGGAACTGGAACAAATATTTAACTCATCGTAGGGTAGATTGAAATATTTTAGAATGCATAAATTACAACTTTCTACTTGTTAACCATCAATACTTATGACCATAATTTCGAAATATATAAAAGGGCCCATATTACCCCAGCTACAGGGTAATATCAGTCATTCAAATTTTTGTGACCAGCCACTTGATTTGGTGGGAAGAATGATTAGAAGTAAACCAACACGTATAGTTATGATTAATATGACACCGGTACAACATTTAATAGAAAATAATTATAAATAATATAAATTTAATAGAAATATATTTATAAGAAGTATTTCTGCTGTGAGTTAGGTGGCCTAGACCAGAAAACTTTGGTTCATGAGCGAACGCATGCAATTTCACATTATTTCATTTATATGGGATAATTTGGGCCGGCTCATTTTACCCCAAGTCGAGTGGCCCATATTATTCTTTTCAGAATGTTTCAGAATTTTCAAACTTTGGCACAAACTATTTTTGCTCATCTCACTTTTCATTTCCCCATTTCATTCTAATTCTGATCCATACAGTTGCTAATAGGCATCAGACCGGGTAACGTAAACCAAACCTTTGTAATCTACATCTAGTGGGAGGGGAAAGAGGACATGTGAATAACCACTCACCTTTCCTGAAGGATCAAACCAGTACAAATAAATCTAGTGTAGGTACTCTATGACATCATATCCCATCATGTGACAAAAAGCATGATTCTCAGAGTTTGCTGTAAATAGTGTGTGTCTGCAGTCGGCCCATATTACCCAGTGGCCCATATAACCCCAGTAGCCCCTATTCCTTTAAGTTCTCTAACAGACCTGCAACCTTTCACTTTGTTGATTTCAGCTACAGCTATCCCATTGTCCTGAGGTATGCTGCACTCAGCAGTCACCAGCTTCCCCCATAGATTTCTAGCTTGTGTAAACAATGCGAAGGAAGATGTTTCAGGAAGTGTTTATTAAAGACTTCCTTTTTTGAATAGTCACGTCATTCATGTGAATTTATGGAAAACTGATGGATCAGGATTTATTTGTGTGTGTTTTGATTGTTTATTTGGAATAGCTGAGGTCTTAGAATGTAGCTATTGGTTATCACCTTGAATGTACTTGGGGAAAACCCTTTGATGTAAAGATGATGTGTGTGAAGGATGACTATACATCAATGAAAGTGTGTGTGTGTGTGTGTGTGTGTGTGTGTGTGTGTGTGTGTGTGTGTGTGTGTGTGTGTGTTAGAGAGAGAGAGAGAGAGAGAGAGCTGGAGAAAGAGATAGAGGAGAGGCGTTAAACACCACTTTATACTATATGTGGATATCCTGCCAGGTGCAGCTGTCAGGTCTGAGAAAAAAACGACAGCAGCTCATCCTTTCGGACCGGCCTTGGAAGCCTCCTTTTATAGTTATTTCCTTTTACACAGCATCTTATACTAAAGTCTATTGTGTTTCTCACTTTTGCAGACCCAAAGAGTAGAATTATCTTTAATCCATTAAAGTTGCTTGAACCTAATGATCTATAACATTATGACACTGCTGTTGTGGGTCTTTACATAATCTTTTGCATTTAGTTTCATTGCAGTAAAAGGGGTGCAGAAAGAAAGTGAACAAATAAATGCTCACATCCTTGATGTAAATTTTGTCCTTTTTTTTTTTTTTTTTTTTTTTTTAAAGCTATGCCTTGTTTTCTTCTCGTCGCAGAGACAGAATATGTGAGGGTTTTTTGGCGGGGGGGTTGCCACATGATTCTTCTTTCCCATCACTGTGCAGCACATCAAGGTCACTTAGGCTCTTGGGGGAAGTCATGCACTGGATAATAGGAGCGCAAGGAAAATAAAAACACAAGTTTAGAAACATTTTGAAGCTATGCTACTAGTCAGATTTCACTGTACTGTATTTTAAAGAGTATTATCTCCTCAGGGTGTGCAGGATGTTAATATGAATGTAAATCCAACAACTTCTGCTCTGCTTCTTCTCTTTTCCTTATGCAGAGTGCAGCAATGGAGGAGACGGTAATATGGGAACAGCACACAGTGACTCTGCACAGGGTGGGTACCACTGCTTTTCTGTTTTTTTTTTGTTTTTTTTATAGTCATTTTAAAAGATCTGAGATATTGTGTGTAGTTTCACCATAATTTGGCTGGTTTAATAAACTGGTCAGAGGAATTATCCTGCAGCATTGATGTCTTTAATTGGGAGAAATTGCACAGAATAAAAGATGCTGTCTGTAAGCTTTTTTTTTTTTTTTTTTTTTTTTGCACCAATGGATTTTCTTTTATTTTCGTCCCCTTGCATTCTCAAGTCTGTTGTCTGTATCACTGACATTTCATTGACACATCCCAGCAGGTCTTTTATCTTTATTGCCTCATGTTTATCTCTAATCCTGTTATCATTCATTCATTGCTTTGTATTTGGGATCTGCTCAGATTACGGTAGGAATGCACCCTGGATGCTGCTCATTCTTCTTCATCTATTTTCCACTCTTCACAGCTTGCTTTTTTTCTTAACTGAAAAATAAAATGAATGTTTTGGCTTTAATGATGTTTCATTCATCAACAAACAACAGTAAAAACGTTTTTCTCTTCTCTAATTTTAAAGGAATTAAACTGTTGTGCAAAAAATAAAAGCCTTAGCATTAACCCTAGAAGTGTCCAAAGTTAAAGCACAAAATAAGATAATTACCAATCAAAAAAGGCTTCACAGTCACTTTGTGTGTGTGTGTGTGTGTGTGTGTGTGTGTGTGTGTGTGTGTGTGTGTGTGTGTGTGTGTGTGTGTGAGTGAGTGCAGTATTTTAAAAAATGGCGAATGCAATGAATTAGCGTGTGTCAAAGCCGATTTTTGTTCGGCTTTGGAATTTGAGAACGTAACGTAAAGCCGATTTTTTTTTTTCAGCTTTGGCACTGCCAGGGTTAAAGCCTCTTTCACATATGTCACACGAGGTATACTTCAGATCCATGATACAAAATTCCTGTGGCAGTTGTGGGTGTGTCTAATGAAACTCATCTTTTGTGTGACAGAAAATGCTGTTGTGGTACGTTGTTGTCATGCAGTTTTGAGTTTTGAATGTTTAAATGTTTCCGCCCCTGAGGTAATCGATGTTGGGTCACTTCTGCTTAGGGCTAGTATGTGATGGCTTACAATGTCCTACAGCTGTGTTACAATTGACACACCAATTTCTGTTGTCTGGATTTCTTACAGTACTCTTATTATATTGCCTTATATTAGACCTCCTTATATACCCATGTGTAGCATATGACATTTTTACGACATGCTTAGGTTGCGCATACATCATGTAACGTCCAAAGGACAATCATAGCGCAGCAGTGTATCACAGGAATATCAAATATTTTTTTCTGGTCTTGAAATTACCATATCGCTTTCAGCAACGTCCTGTTCGACAAAAGGGTCAAACATGCAGGAAGCGCTCAGTTACAGGTGACTACTGAAAGCCAGAGACATGAACAAAGGGGCCAGAATTTTCTCAAGCAGTGTGAAGTGAGTGATTATGGAGTTAAACTGAACTAAACTTTCACGTAATATAATTCAAGTGATTTCCAGTCGAAGCAAAAAAAAAAATAATAATAATAAAATTGCCTGACAGATGATGCCAAGCATCGTGTTTCCCCAAAGTGATTTCTGAAGGGAATTTTAATTGTTACGCCGTTATCAACACTGAGGAGGAGCTCATTACTGTGATATCCAAATATCCTGTCCTTTATCATTCTGCACAGAAATTTTATAAGTATAGTAATTGGCAATCGGATGCTAGGATTTGTGTTTCTGGACCAGTGAATTTATATACATTAAACGTTTCCCAGTTCATGATGTACAGAAGTCTTTGTTCTCTTCTTGCCTTGCAATATTACTACTGCTGTTACTACTACTACTAATAATAATAATAATATTAATAATAATCTAGTTATTATGATATTAGCTAATTTAAAAGAAGCTAATGATAGCATAAAAATAATTATAACATAAGGTCCCCTAGTGTAGCTAACTGGGTTATCAAATGCCGGGCATGTCTCTCACGGTCCATGGTGTGAGGTCTAAAAGAACCATTGCTGATTTTCAACAAGAGTAGCAGCATAGCCATCAGCATGTTTCTGTCCTGCGATGGTCTGGTGAGCTGTTCAGGGTGTACTCTGCCCTCGCCTGGAGTCAGCTGGAATGAACGCTAGCCTCCCCGTGACCCTAATTAGCATTAAGCGGTTCAGAAAATGAAAGAATGAGTAATATAAGGTTGATATATATGTTATTTATTACTGAACTAACCAGAGACTAGGGGCAGTGGTGGCTTAGTGGTTAAAGCAATAGGTTACTGATTCAAAGGTCAGCGGTTCAATCCCCATTGTCACCACTGTTGGGCCCTTGAGCAAGGCCCTTTACCCTCAACTGCTCAGTTCTATCTTCTTATTCTGATTCGCCACAGCGAATCATCTGATTTGCATGTTTGATTTGGCATAGGTTTTTACGTCGGATGCCCTTCCTGACACAATCCTTTAACAAGGGGGGGCAGAAACACGCTGACGGCTATGCAGCTACTCTTTACGAATGTCAGAAATGGTTCTTTTACATAATCCTCTCACCATAGACAGTGAGAGACATGGCCGGCCTTTGATAACCCAGTTAGCTGCACTGGGGGGACAGTGATAACCTTGTGGAGAGTGGGACTCGAACCCCCAACTTTAGGATCAGCGATCCAGCACCCTTTACCACTAGACCACCACTGCCCCCTGCGAAATGCGGTCAATAAACGAGCTAATTTTTGAGAGTCTTCACTTCAAGTATTGAACTAGCTTTTGGTTGATCGTGGTTTCACTCGGAAACATTTAGAAGCAGGAAACGAGAAGGTTACCCAGGCATACAGAGCTGCCAACAAACATCATTCGCTTAGTGGTAAGCCAATTTTTTTGCCACTCATCGCTTCCTGTGTGTATGCCCCTTTACAGACCCTACCTATTTTTCCCACGACGACAGACGTACAACATAGATTTTAAATGTGAACGTGACAACTTGGTTTTCACAAAACCATGTCACAAAATCCGATGTCAGACCCTTCTGACTTAGAGCCGCTAAAGTTGGACAATAGCAAAAATTTGCAGCTTGTATTTGAAGGACAGAATCCTTATCAACAGCTTTCACAGAGTAAACGACTCATTGGTTCCTTGTGCTGTGCCTGTGGTGTAACAGGTATAATAAGGTATAATGCAGTGAACCACAGTTGAGTGAGTTTATGAATACGAGTTTAGATTCACCCAGAGAACGAACACCCATGAAAGAACACAGCCAAATGTTCGAGGGCAAGAGTGTACATTTCACTCTTTACAAATTACTTGGACCATTCTAAAAAAAAAAAAACCTCTTAGTATTTTGAAAACACAGTGTGACTTGTTTAAATCCCCAGGGGACATTTACCCTGCAAGTTTTACATAAACCCTGAGACCATCACAAAACTACAACCTATACTTTTACCCACTCACTTGTGTTTCTTGCAGTTTTTACAGTACTCGACCTTGACATATCTGTTATAAAAGGAATGTAGTTTATTTGTGTCGAGCATGACCTTATAAATACAGCATGAGATTTTACAGCAGTATGTTCTTCGGAGAAGCCGGTGCAAAAAAAATAAGTTGCATGACTTTAGAACAGTTTGTATCCATCCATCTTTTTTTCCACTTTGACCGATATTCATTAAGGCTGCTCTCTCCAGGCTCCAGGGTTTGGGTTTGGAATCGCCATCTCAGGCGGGAGGGACAACCCCCACTTCCAGAGCGGAGAGACATCCATTGTCATCTCTGACGTACTTAAGGGAGGACCAGCTGAGGGCCTGTTACAGTAAGACTTTCCACTTCTACTTGCTGTTTATTAGCATGTCTTCTTTGTTTATAAACCTGCACAATGAGTTAAAGCTTTGCACATCCAGTTTACATTTAAAAAAATTGTCTTTAAAAGAGTTTAACAAAGTTTTATGAGAGAATTATATGTTCTAAGGCAGTGGTTCTTAACCTTTTTGGCGGTACTGAACCCCACCAGTTTCATATGCTTATTCACTGAACCCTTCTTTAGTGAAAAAATATATATAATTTTTTTTTCAAATTCAAGACATAGGTATATGTTTTTATTGGGGCACCAAAATGAACCATGCATTAACATCACTGTGTTCAAAGAACAAAACCAATACAATGCATGAACTCCCCCCATCACAACTACTTACATTTTTATGTTCCGTTATATATGTGAATCCATGTTGTACATATTCGTCCGAACACTTTCTTTTTTTACTCAACATAGTATGGATTAAAACATTAAGAAAGAAATCACACGACGTACCATCACAACAGTCACAATTCGGCTACTGAGCACACCAAATTTCCTGCAGCACAGATTGGCCAAGCAATGTAGTGTGATCACCTGTAGCAATATGAGTCAGGTGTGTGTCTTGACCTCTGCCGAACCCCTGAGACCGACTCACCGAACCCCTAGGGTTCGATCGAACCCAGGTTGGGAACCACTGTTCTAAGGGTAAAGTATCGGATGAAGTTATTGTCCGTGTGTGGACAACAGCTTGAGCATAAATATTGCTCTGGTCATTTGAAAGAAAGGCCTCCTGAGTGAAGGTCACTTTCACGACGAAAGGGATGCGGAAGTGTGTAAAATGTCATCAGGTGCACTGTTGTGTTTTACTCTGTCTTATCTTTTCGTTGTAAACTTCCTTTGCTACTTTATTGTGTTAGTCTGTATTGTTTATTCTTAAAAAAAAAAACAATGCTTTGTATTGTAATACCATTTGTATACCACCTACATACCGGTACATAGACATCTTTTTATTTTTGATTGCTTGACACCTAAGGCAAGTATATAATGACTTTGGCTTGCAGCTTCGGTGCGACTCAAGTCTCAGCACAAACAGCATTATTTTCTTTGTTTCGCTGAAAAAAACAAAACAAAAGAACCACCTCAGACTCCAAAACCAGGGCGAATATAATGATTCACATTTTGCCTGGTTGGTTCGCAAAATCTAGAAAGAAGTAAAAGAGCAATCCTTGTCCAAAAGATATCTCATGGACACATACAACTTATCATTCAAAATTATTCAGATACGTCAAGGAAAAAGAAAACTGTCTGGAAATTTGGTTGCAATGTGTGAAGGAAAACTGAGGGTTTTTTTTGTTACTTATGTTTCATGCCTTGCTGTCGCCGAATTCATTCATTCATTCATTTTCTGAACGGCTTTATTCTAATTAGGGTCGCGGGAAGGCTGGCACTCAGCTCAGCCGACTCTGGGCGATGGCAGAGTACACCCTAGACAGCTTGCCAGGCCATCGCAGGGCAGAAACACACTGACGGCTATGCAGCTACCCCTGACGAAAGTCAGCACTGGTTCTTTTACAGCCTCACACCATAGACAGGTCAGAGACGTGGCCGGCCTTTGATAACCCAGTTAGCCGCAATGCTATCGCCGAAGTATCAACTCAAAATGCAAATCGTAGGACTTGCAATAAAGGTCTTGCACTAAGATTCACTGTACAACTGAATAATGATTAATTTATTCACCAAAAACAACTGGTATGATAGGAGAATACATTTGAATGAGGTTTGTGTTGTAGACAGATTTATTCATGTTTGTTACTAAAATGCAGTTGTGTTCATGAAGTAGTTCTCTCACTGTCTTTTGTAGCAGTGCTTTATGAATACAAGCTTGAATACATTGAAATTTGTGGTACTGGTAATGTTCCAATGTTACACTTTATGGTAACAGTATCAAAGAGTGACCCTATGAAATATATAATGGGTCGACAGATGATAGAATGTGTATTTTTGTTTGGGGGCCCGGGTATGAATCTGGTTCAATATCCAGACATCCAAACCTTGCTTGTACTTCAGTGTGAAACATAAAGAAACTCGAAGTAGGTCATGCAGTAGTAACAGAAGCCACCCAAGTTCCCGCCTCACAGAGTGTAATCCTGACTACTCAGGATAGAATTATTATCCTTCCAGCCTCTCAAGCTCTATACATATTTATCTGTTTCTCTGGTGAAAGAAATGGAGGAAAATAAAAATACCTTCTGGCTTTTGCAAAACGGGTTAGGATAGCACAGTCTAATGTACTGGTTTGATGCATTGCAGAACTGTGACTATAGCAAGTGCTACTCGTTCAGTTCAAACACAGATTCTCTATCATACCATGAGATCCAAATTATAAAGGTACTCTTCTTATGTATAATTTTTAATATTATTAAATGTACTTCAACATGAAGGGTGAAGGGCAGTGGTGGCCTGGTGTGAAGGTGCGGGATCACTGATCCCAAGGTTCAGGGTTCAAGTCCCACTCTCAACAGGTTGCCACTGAGCCCCCCCCCCCCCCCCCTCCCAGTGCAGCTAACTGGGTTATCAAAGACTGGCCATGTGTCTGACTGTCTATGGTGTGATGCATGTAAAAGAACCATTGCTGAGCTGTGTTTCTGCTCTGTGATGGCCTGGCGAGCTGTCCAGGGTGTACTCTGCCCTTGCTCAGCGTCGACTGAGATATGCACCAGCTCCCCCGTGACCCTAATTAGGATTAAGCGGTTCACAAAATGAATGAATGAACGAATGAAGGGTGAATTATTTTGTTTTTTTTATTAATCATTGTTAATGTAACTGGCCACAAAGAATTCTTCTATAATAAATTAATTCATTTACAGTAGGCCCTCGACATTCGCGGGGTTTCGGTTCCGAACCCTCCCTCGAATCGAGATAATCCGCGAGTTCTGTACCCGGAAGTAAAACCCCATGTAATACGTCACATGCGCGAATGAGCAGCCGGAAGTAAAATACTATGTATCTATTACATGCGTTAAAATATGCTTCTTAAACATATTCTATAGACAGTCTTACTCATTAATACAGTATTAATGTAGTAAAATATAGTAATGATTAAGAAAAATTTTCAATTTTTACTCTTATTTTATTGATGATAAAATATAAACATTATACAGCTTATACTGTTGTAAAGCACTCATTTTAAAGTCTTTTTCAATTATTATTCCAGTACAGTACCCAAGTTAATTTTGAGAATGTTTGTGTGTGAGATTTTATGTTCTGTAGCATGTTTAACAAATGATACCAAAAGGATAAACTTTATTACGCTTCATGTCCTTTTACATTGAACTTGGAGTGACGTCTTGGAGTGACGTCTCCAAGATGGCGCTGCCTAGAGGGCAACGTCGCGGAGTTCTCAGAGTCAAATTGTTTCTTTGTTCGTTTTAATTTGTTCTATTTGTTTGTTCATGTTTTTCACTATGCTCATCTATGATCGGTCGACCCTACTACAGCTATGAGCAGCTTCAGCTTCGGGCAACTAAGCACGCAACAACTTCTATCGTGAGCTGCTATGCTATGGGAGCTTAATGCTAACAATAAGCCCAGGCGGAGTTCTCAGATTCTCCGGCACTTGGTTAGCACTTCTGGCCATACTGCTCGAAAATGTTCAGTCCCTGCGAAACAAGATGGATGAGCTTCATGCTCAGATTGCAGCGCAGAGGGATCTACTAGACTGTGTTTCGAGCACACCCGATAAGGTGATTACCGTATACCATCCGGCTACACGGCCTTCATCCCCTGCAATCCCAAGCGCCAGAGTCGTCGTTCGGCCCCTTATTGCTAGCTGGGATGCGGCTTGCATTGAGCTGCCTACCATAGCATATTAGCTCTGCTAATAGCATGTTAGCTCTAGCATGTTAGCTCTGCTAATAGCATGTTAGCTCTGCTTAGTTATACACGCCCGAAGATACTCCGATCTTATAGCTGTAGTAGACGAGCATAGTGCAAAACATGAATAAACAAAACAACAAATAAAACAAATTAAAATGAGCAAAGAAACAATTTGACTCTGAGAACTCCGTGACGTTGCTCTCTGGGCAGCGCCATCTTGGAGACGTCACTCCAACTTCAATGTAAAAAGACATGAAAAACACTGTAATAAAGTTTATCCTTTTGGTATCGTTTGTTAAACATGCTACAGAACATAAAATCTCACGCATAAACATGATCTTAGGTACTGTACTGGAATAATAATTGAAAAAGATTTTAATACAACAGTTCAGAGAAAACCGTCGTTTCTCAGCAGAAAGTCTTATTTCTTCAGAAGAAACATCCAGCGTTTTCTATCGCTTAGCCAGAAAAGACGCACAGCGTTTGAGTGGTATCATAGAGCTTAAGTGGTAATTAAAACCCACACCAAAAAAGAGGCTCATTGACAACTTGTGCGCGAATGAGGAAAAAGGGGCGGGACATCAGCTCAACCAATCAGGAGAAAGGAGGACAGCCATTGGCTGAATTTGAATCACGTGCCGGTTGCTCGGCAGTCAGCGAATACTCAAACCGCGGGTGCAAAACCGCGAATAGTCAATGGCATACTCCATACCAAAGATGCCAGTAACCTTGGTGTTGAGTATAAATCTCCTGCTAGCACAATATGCAACCACTTGTATATATCAATCATGAGAAAATGTTGGCACCGGCCAGAGTCAAATAATTTAAGAAATATGAACCGAAGACGAGGTGAAAGACCCTGAATAGTTTCCATTAAAGAACGCTGTGGGGTATGTCCAATTCAGCCAATTCAGTGATATCCACCCAGTCTGTAAAGCTCTCGACAAGAAGCCCCTGAAAAGGGCTTGTGGTGAAAAAACACCTGCTGAAGAGGTTACCGTTTGCCAAAAAGCACAATGACAGACCTAAAGAGAAACAGCACAACGTTTTGTGGACTGATGAAAGTAAGATTGTTCGTATTGGGTCTGGTGGATGAAGACAGTTTGTCAGATGACCCACAAACACTGAATTCAAGCCACAGTACACTGTGAAGACAGTGAAGCCAGTGAAGCCAGTGGTGGTGCAAGACATGGATATTTCTCATACTATGGTGTCGGGCCTATTTATCAAATACCAGGGATGATGGATCAGTTTGAATACATCAGAATACTCGAAGAGGTCGTGCTGCTTTATGCTGAAGAGGAAATGCCTATGAAATGGGTGTTCCAGCAAGACAACAACCCCCAACACACCAGTAAACATCTTGGTTCCTGACCAACACGATTTACGTGACCTTAATCCAATGGAAAACTTGTTGGGTGACATCAGAAATGCAGTTTCTGAGGCAAAACCAAGAAATACAGAAGAATTGTGGGATGTAGTCCAATCATCCTGGGCTGGAAAACCTGTTCACAGGTGCCAGAAGTTGGTTGACCCCATACAACACCGATGTCTAGCAGTTCTCAGAAACAGTGATTATACAACTAAATATTAGTTCAGTGATTCCAAGGACAACAAAATCTTACAAAATACACTGTATAAACTGAAAAATGGTTAGAGTTTGTAACAGACTGTAGACTTTTTTGAAAAGTCGAATATTCACTTTTCTTCAATTATTCAAATCGTTAAAAGAATAACACAAATTTGATATATTTTTCTTCTTGATTTGATTTGGAATACAACGTGTAATGCTCTCAATGTATATATTACATTAGTCTTCCTTTACCCCAATCCCATATCTTAGGAACATACAAGTAAACAGTGACCAACAAGAATAATGCATAAATGTGGGTCAATAGTGCAGCTAACTGGGTTATCAAAGGCGGGCCATGTCTCTCACTGTCTATGGTGAGAGGTTCATGTAAAAGAACCATTGCTGACTTTCCTAAAGAGTCGCTGCAAATCCGTCAGCGTGTTTCTGTTCCTTGCTAAAGGGTTGTGACAGGAAGGACATCCGACGTAAAAACCTATGCCAAATCAAACGTGCGAATCAGGTGATTCGCTGTGGCGACCCCTGAAAAAGGGGAAAAGTCGAAAGGAGAAAAAGAAGAAGTGGGTCAATAAATAAACAAATAAAATAAATGAGTCCATTTTTACATTTGTACTTTCAAGGATAAACTTTAGATGCATTTACTTTTTCAATGTAATGTATAAATGGCTGCCAGATAGAGAACAAAGAAAACTTTTGACACGATCCATTTATTTTGTACCTAATTTTCTCTAATTGCACAAAATACAGAACATCTTTAACCCAGTGTCCATGACTTGAGGTCTTTTATTCTTTCCACTTTAACAAAATCAGTCTTCTGGCCAAAAGAATGTATAAAGCAATCATATTAGCCTGATGTTCAGTCAGTCTTACATTTCCTGAAATAACACCAAATCAGGCAATAAATGGATAGAGATGAAACAAGGAACAGTGGTGGTCTAGTGGTACAGGTGCTGGATCACTGATCCTAAGGTTGGGCGTTCGAGTCCCACGCACCACAGGTTGTCACTGTCCTCCCCCCAGTGCAGCTAATTGGGTTATCAAAGGCCAGCCATGTCTCTCACTGCCTATGGTGAGAGGTTCTTGTAAAAGAACCATTGCTGACTTTCAATAAGTGTAGCTGCAAAGCTGTCAGCGTGTTTCCGCCCTGCTATGGCCTGGTGAGCTGTCCAGGGTGTACTCTGTCCTCACCTGGAGTTGGCTGGGATGGGCACCAGCCTCCACGTGACCCTATTTAGGATAAAACGGTTACAGAAAATGTTAAGAAGATGAAAGAAAAAACCCTGCATACCTTTGACAGGGTATAGAAGATGGGCTTCCAAAAAGTTGTTTACTTCAGGCAAGTCCAAAGTATATGGATTAGAATGGCAGTTTCTAGTCGACATCTGTCACATTGTGAATCTACATCTTTATTAATCTTTTGCAGTTTACCTTTAGTCCACTGCAGATGATGGACTCCCTTAAATAGAATAATTAAATGTTTAAGACAAATGGAGGAAGAATCGATTCTGTCCAACATTTTGTGCCATAATCCACATCATATCTGCTGACCCAAGTCCTCCCACCGTCAATGAATCTAGTGCTGTCACTCTGTGGGTATTTAATAAATAATGGATTGTTCTCATAATCTTCTTTGCGACAGGTTGGCAATCTAAAATAGCGTCTTTAAGGGAAGGTAATGGACAAGAAGGTCAAAGGTCAACATTACAACTGAGGAAATTTCCAAGCTGCAAATATCTATATAAATACATGCTGGGAAGGCCAGATCTGTACACAAGTTGTTCAAAGGAACAAAAACGTATTGAAAAACACATACATGGATCATATTCCCTGATTTGGCCACACATTAAAATCCTGATCTCTAAATGATGGAAGAAACAAACAAGTGAAAGTTTAAATGAAAGTGTCTTCTAAACCAGTGGTCCCCAGCCCGGTACGTGGATCAATTGGTACTGGGCCACACAAGAAATAATTATTTATTTCTGTTTTATTTATTATCTGAGTCTGAACGATCTTTAATTTTTGAAAAAACTTTTATTTTGAAAAAATGACCGGATTTGCTCTGTTACATGTCGGTCATTTGAGCGCTAAAATGTAACCCACAAGGGGACGGACGTGACATGTTTCAAACATTAGTGGGGATTTCGGGTGACACTGAGCCTGAGCCTTCATTCTCCCAGCTGGAGCACCATCACCTGTGGATTTTTTTTTTTTTTTTTTTTTTTTTTTTAAGAAGAGTTCGAGCTCGGTTAAAAATGTAATGCTTAATCCTGATTAGGGAGGCTGGCGCACATCTCAGCCGACTCTGGGTAAGGGCGGGGTATTGTATTTACAATATAAACAAGCCCCCCCAAGGCCGCGGTAAAACTGT
Organism: Plotosus lineatus; assembly: GCA_024760905.1. Classification (NCBI taxonomy): domain Eukaryota; kingdom Metazoa; phylum Chordata; class Actinopteri; order Siluriformes; family Plotosidae; genus Plotosus; species Plotosus lineatus. The sequence continues at coordinate 21,708,331 of CM045742.1, forward strand.
CAAACGTTGACCGGTTCGTGGTGATAAAAAGGTTGGGGACAACTGTTCTAAACTGAAACCATTTTAAAGGACTAACAAGTACATTGTTAGTGTAGCTTGAAGTGAGTTGCATTCGAGGTAATCCAGCACAGAGAAATGACACGTGTAATACTTGTCTGGAGGACATTCTTTCTAAGTTCACACAAGATGCTGAATTCTCATCATTTATTAGCCAATATAAAAGTGTTGTTATGTTAACAGCCCAGTCACAGAATAAGAAATTTGGAAGAGCCAAACCTATTGACCGATGGGTTCTTTGTAAGTTAAGTGCTTTGTTTTAAACTGGATCGGAGATGTTCTTCAGATTATTGTGATGTTCCACTATATTAGTACCAAATTGTGGCCATGTTCTGAGTAAACTCATTTCTCACAACCTGAAGTTTGGTTTTCATGAAATCGAAATTGTCAGTTAATTTGTTTTTCAGCTTCTCTCTAATCATGCATATATCAGTTCTGATAGTCTACAACAGGGGTCCCCAACCCCCGGTCCGTGGACTAGTACCAGTCCGTGGCCCATTTGGTACCGGTCCGCAAACAAAATCTTCCATGGTGCAAATTATAGTTTTTTTTTTTTTTTTTTTTTTTTTTAAGAGCTTCCGGAGCATATTTTGAAAACAACTATTTTTTGACAATTGCCATACAAGCACTGAAAGCCCTTCTTCTGTTTCCCACCACATATCTTTGTGAGGTGGGGTTTTCTACGGTGACAGCCACCAAAACAAGACTACGAAGTAGACTCTAACCGGTCCACGGAAACATTTCTCTACATAAAGCTGGTCCCTGGTGCAAAAAAGGTTGGAGACCACCGGTCTACAGAATATAAGATTTTAGTTCTGTTGCATCCACAGTGTCTTGAAGCCATAATGTTATTCAAGGAGGTCACGCTCAGGTTTACAATTTCAGGATCACCTATTCACTCATAAGTTGACAAATTCAGTTAGATGGCTTAAATTATGAAGTTCAGTGAGAGCAATACTTCACACGAATAAAAAAATCCCCGCACCTCACAAAAGTAAATAAATAAATAAATGAATAAATAAATTTGAGATAGAAAAACTATCACATATCTGGTGTGATCACTCTCTTACCATTTGTGCAAAATAAAAGATATCAATAATATCATAAATATAAGATAATATCCCCGAGTGCAGCTGACTGGGTTATCAAAGGCCGGCCATGTCTGTCACTGTCTATAGTGAGAGGCTGTAAAAGAACCAATACAGTACTGACTTTCATTAAGAGGAGCTGCATAGCCGGCAGTTTGTTTCTGCCCTGCGATGGCTTAGCAAGCTGTTCAGGGTGTACTCTACCCTCGGCCAGAGTCGGCTGAGATGGGAGCTAGCCTCCCCACGACCCTAATTAGGATGAAGCGGTTCAGAAAATGAAATGAGAGATAACGTCAGATGTTGATTTCACAAGACTATTTCAGGTATATGTGTTTCTTCGGCTTTTGTTTGTTTCTCACTTCAGACCAATCAATCAGTTACTTCTCCATCTCACTCAAGACTTGTATATTAGTTTTGAGTAAAATCAATAATTTCATGTCTAAAGCAAGATCAGGATACTTTATTGGAGTTATTTTCCTGCTCACACAAATACATTACACCTGTTTACCGGGGATTTAGCTCAGTTGGTTCCACTTTATCCTCTGGAAGGTCTGAGTTCGAATCCGGCCGCGTCATACCATAAGATGTTAAAATTTGGGAGTTGTTGCTTCCTGCTTGGCGCTCATCATCAAAAGTATAGAACAACGCAATATTCTCATGCGCATTGAGCATACGTGTGTATGAATAATGTGCTATACAAGCATCCATAATAATAATAATAATAATAATAATAGTCAGTTCTGTTCATTCTCCCAACTTGAAATTTCTCTTTAGGTTGTAGAAATGTCTTACTTAATCAAGCACAAACAAAATGCTGATCATGCTGTGTGATGTCCTCACAGGGAGAATGACAGAGTCGTGATGGTTAACTCCGTCTCCATGGATAATGTGGAACATGCGTATGCAGTGCAGCAGCTGCGGAAAAGTGGAAAGAATGCAAAAATAGTAAGTTTTTGTTTGTGTAAAGTGTCTTGTTGTACAGCCATGCGTTACCCTGGGTTTACACTGGTGCCACAGTCTGATGGAATTGTGGTGTGTGTGTGTGTGTGTGTGTAGTGGGGATGTGGGATTGACTCTTGGGGATCTTTAGGGAACCTGGTGGAAAGTTTTTGGTAATTGTGGACATGGTCCTCCACTGTAAAGCCATCATTAGCTTGTACTACAGCTGAAGATACCTGACAAAAAAAGTAATTCTTTTGAATGTTGAAATTCCGTGTATAACTGTGCATTATTCATCTCTTTCTCTCTCCTGCTCAGACCATCAGACGAAAAAGGAAGGTTCAGGTCCCATCGGGGCGTCACGGAGAACGAGAAACAATGTCTGAGCATGATGAAGATGACGACAGCTATGAAGACGAGATCTATGAAGTGCGTAGTGGACGGAGTGGATATGGTGGGGGCGGGGCCTCCGGCCGACGCAGTACTAGAGGAGAGCGACAAGGCACGAGAAGGGAGCGGGACCGAGAGCGAAGCGCCTCCAGAGACCGGAGTCAGTCTCCACGCTCTGAACGCCACTCTGTCTCTTCGAACCTGGCTTCCCGTCCAGCCAAGGTTACACTCGTCAAGTCTCGCAAGAATGAAGGTTAGCTTCACAACGTCAGACTGTACAATAGCGCCTCTTAATTGTATTTGGACCTCAAACTAAACGGTGAAGTATGTTATTCGAGACTAACCAAAAGGAATTGACAGGTAAACAAATAATTTGTTACTAAATAAACATACTAACATGGCGTGCATGCGTGTTCCTGCTTTTCACTCTCATAAGCAGAATATGGCCTTCGCCTGGCCAGCCACATCTTTGTGAAGGATATCTCTCCTGAGAGTCTGGCTGCCAGAGACGGCAACATCCAGGAGGGGGATGTAGTGCTGAAGGTGAGTGAGCACAGCAGCTAGAAATGAGCACTGTCGTAGAACTGGATGAGACAAGGATTGAGATGGGCAGAAGAAGAGAGCACGACACGTTAAAGGTTTTTAAGGCTCTGAAAGTAAGGATGTATTTTGATGCTTTTACTTGAACGGCAAGAAAATTTCTATCCTGTGTGTCGGCTTACTACAGACAGTCGTCAACTTCCGACCACTTTTGGTTCCGGCAGACCGGTCGTAAATCGATCTGGTCGTATGTCGACTTTCCATCCAATTACACTCACACCAAACAAAAACAGATGAATAAATCTCACGCATTTAAATCTATACATCTATTTTCAATTCCATGTCACTGTGACACGCAGCGGAGAGCCAATCCTTTCTGTACTCCACTGTGTGATCCGATAGCTTCAAACTCCAATTTTATTGGATTATAACAACAGCCACAGACTGCGCGTGTTGTTTCTGAGTAAAGAGATAAATTTACCTCGTTTTGATCGGCTCATTTCCACGAAGCCAAGCACAGCTGGCAAGCAAACACAAATGGACAGACATGGAAAAACTTCAACCCGCAGACCAGCTGATTGCCAAAACTTGGGACGCGCTTCCTGTCACATAAACACTGCAGCGTGTGAGTCCAATAAAATTAGAGTTTCAACGTATCGGACCCGCCCACACACAGAAAGGACTGGCTCGCCGCTTCGTACCACAGTGACGTGGCATTGAAAGTACTGTAGATGAATAGATTTGCTCTGAGCAGTTAGAAAGTGAATCTGCATCATCTCCTGCTTGGCCTTTTAAGATGCTGGCGCTGCCGGCAGCGCAAACAACTGTCGTACGCAACACTCGCACTGCACTGCCATGAATCATGCTTCACCACTTTTGTGGTCGTAAGTCGACGACTCACTGTATTCCCTGGTATAATTTGTGTAAGATGTCTTGAACATTACCAAATGCAGTTGGGGGGGGGGGTCTCTCCCTGATGCCGGTCCCAAGCCCGGATAAATGCAAGGAGTTGTGTCAGGAAGGGCATCCGACGTAAAACCATTGCCAAACTTTATCATGCGAATCACAAATATTACCTCCATACCGGATCGGTTGAGGCCCAGGTTAACAACGACCGCCATCAGTGCTGTTAACCAACAGGGTGCTGGTGGAAATTGGGACTACTGTTGGTCGAAGATGGAGAGGCGGGACGTGTGTCCGTAGGCGGCGAGATAAGATGAAAATAGAGTGAATGAGTAGAATATACCCGGTCTATACTCTTTTGTGTGTGCTGAAAAATTTGTGGAGGTTTCTGAAGTGTCTACTGATTCATGTTCTTTAAAAATAAGTGTTTTTTTTTTTTTTAACCAGAAAATTGTAGAACATGGTGGTTATTGACGTTGAGTAATAAAACAACCCTGGTTTGTAATTTTTCCTTCACCAAAATATCGTAAAAATTATTTTTATCATTTTGGGGGGAGGGGGTATTTGTTTGTTTTAAATATCTTGTAACATGGCATGTTTGTGTTTTGTATAACTTCACCATTATTTTTAGTTTGAGAAGCTTTAGGGTCACCGGCCTTTTAGAAATTCAAGTGTGGGATTGTTTACTCTTGGTTCAATGCATGTTGTGTAATATTTGAAGTTCTCCTCATGTTCTCTCCATGGCAGCTCCAGCATGATGACTGCTCAGAGGAGAAGCTCTAGGCTTTTCTATGTAGTTATGTTGCCTATAAAGGAGGCGGGGCTTTTATGTAGTTGTCAATGTTCAGGTGTTATGCAGCAACACAAAGCATCATTTCTGCTGCAGCTTTTTTCATAATCCCGCTGTAATCAATGTGGTGCTGGTATGTTGGGATACACAGAAAGGTGCACCATTTCGGGACCATAACTCACGTCTGTTTGCATTTGAAAATAACAAGCATTAAATAAATTAATCCAAACTACTGATTACAACCGTGAGCGAGTGCTACCTGCTTAATTGGAGTGTGTGCAGGACACGAGGTCTCCTAACTCCTCTGCACCTCCTCCTACTGTACAGATAAATGGCACAGTGACTGAGAACCTCTCCCTGATTGATGCTAAAAAGTTGATTGAAAGGTCGAAGGGCAAGTTGAAGATGGTCGTACAGAGAGATGAAAGAGCTACGCTGCTCAACATCCCAGATTTGGATGACAGCATCCCCTCAGCTAATGCTTCTGATAGAGATGGTTAGTACTGCAGTTTCTAAGTATGATGTTTAGTTTTCAGCATTTAATGCATTGAATTGATTGTATCTGGGTTTTTTCTGTGAAACTTAACTTGTTTGTGGTTTCTGAGACAGATATTTCAGACATCCACTCTGTAGCATCTGATAACTCGAACCGATCACATGACAAGAAGAAGAGCAGCCGCTCTCGCTCCCCAGACCGGCGCTCGGAGCCCTCAGACCATTCCAGACATTCCCCTCCTCAGATAAGCAACGGCAGGTCTGTGCTGTTTCTTGGTCTCTTTCTTTCCATCATTTTCCATATTTCCTGCCGCTGTTTGATTTCTTGAGTGTGTCAGCATTTGATTTAATCATTCAACTTTATCTGTCTCTTTTTAAAATAAGCACAAATCCTAATTTATGCATATTTCTAATCAGAGTCACACGACTCTTGGTGCACGGAAATCGTCCACTGTAAGTGAATCATTGTGGTTTGAAAGCGTCCCAACAGCCGTCTAACTCGGGCACAATGGACTGGTTTTACCCCATCATTTTGAGCACTGATGCTAATGCGTGGTCGTGTGGAGTGATCAGACTAACCTAACCATGAGCTGATGAACCGTTGCTCTTCGCCGCCAATTTCTAGTGAAGTGGTTTGTCCCTGCCATTGGTCTGTCCATATTTGTTCTTAAACAAAATATTTCCGAGCGGGACAAGCGTGAGAAGATTTAAGTAAGCATTTCCTCTCATATTCTATTTGATGCAGACTTTTTTGCCTTTTCTAGTTTGCTATCAGAAGAGGGAGTGTGTGGATTAAAGTGTTGTGGCGGTCTCTATCCTCCTTTCCCCACTCTCCCTCCCTACCTCTCGTTTTTGATCTCTCACCCCTTCTTTTCAAAGAAGGATATTTTCAGCCATTTTTCAGCTTAGACGTGATCATAATATGAATAAAATGTTATTAATTACCGGGATCCCACGCTACTTCACGCTTCAATTCATGCAGCTTCAGTGCATCACATTTAAAAAAAAAAAAAAAATTTAGCGAATTAAAAAAATGAGGAAATTAAGGAAGAATAGGGGGGAAAGTTAAGGGAAATGCTGGAAAACAAGGCCAATTATGCAAAAAAAAAAAAATACCACAAACAAAAACAAAAAAACAATCCAAACCCCCCCCATCAAAACTACTTACATTTTTATGTGAGGTGCTCATCTGAGTGTGTGGCTGTATACGTGTGTATTTATATTTTATTTACATCTTATGCATTATTTTTGCTGTTTTGAATGTTTAACTATTATAAGCATTTATAGCATTGAATATGTATTTATTGATATTATATACACATATACATGCACATATACATCAGTCGGGGGGCGGGGGTTGATCCTACTTCGCAGAATTCAGCGGTCGCGGGGGATCTCGGTCCCAATTAACGGCGGAAAGTTAGGAATCTCTGTATTATTATTATTATTATTATTATTATTATTATTATTATTATTACTGGAACTCCAGGCCCCCATACTAATGTAAATGTTGTAAAGCCATGAGTTGAATTTTGTTGTTGCGTCTGTTCTCACGTTCCCACACAGGGAACCGAATTAATTAAAAAAATATATCAGGTACATCCATGCTGAGTGCACTTGTACTTCGCAGAGTATTTTAAGCTCCGGTTTCAGACAGTAGCGAAATATTTATTTTAATGGCATCAACAAGTCCCAGTGGTATCAGTGCCCATATGATTTTAGTGTTCTGTATTTTAGGAAATGCTTGTGCAACATTTGTTGGCAGAAACTGAAATTCAGTTCTCCAGTGAGACAACAGCACAAAGCTTTGTCTCTAAACAAAACCAAAGATCATATTTTCTCTAATTTGATGAACATGCTTTCATGGTGATGATGACGCCCTCCCCGCCCCCAATATACACATTTTCTCAGTCATCAAACCTCATTCGAGGCTTCAGCTCTGGGCGAAGACGGGGTACACCCTAAAGCAGTGTTTCCCAACCTTTTGGGGCCAAGGCACACCTTTTACATTAGAAAAAATCACGAGGCACACCACGGAACAAAAATGATACTGCCCTCAAGCAGAACAGCACTGTTACTACACGCTAAGTGAAATTGGTTAATCTTCCGCGGCACACTTGATAATTTCTCACGGCACACTAATGTGCCGCGGAACAGGGGTTGGGAAACACTGCCCTAAAGTACTCGCCAAACCATTGCTGAGCCAACGCACACATACAACCTTTCACATTCACACCGAGGAGCCATTTGGTATCGCTATGTAGCCTACTGTGCATGGTTTTGGAGTATGGGAGGAATCCGGAGCCTGTGAATCGAACCCGGGACCTCTTTGCTGTGGAGCAAACATGCTAACTATTGCGCCACCATGCTGTTCTTAAAAATAAGTTCACAATAGGTTTTGATTGTCCTGAAGTTACTCCAACATGACGAGTCTGCTGTTATGTTTTCTTCCAAGATTTGCTTGTATTCCAAATAGAGCCCAAAGCCACTGACTCATCATGACAATATTTACATGTTTCTTTGTATTTTTAATTTAAATCTTAGAGCCATGGTCATTTGTACATCTAGTACAACAACAGACAAAGCCTTTAGTTGTTTGCATACTTGTTTGTTTACATAGTTGTCATGTGAGTGCACAATTACACTTAATGTCAGAATAATGGGCCCCCCCCCCCCCCTTTTTTTAACTCAGCCACACTAATTGCTGGGAAAAATATTCATCAGCATCATGAATGAAACAGGACCACATGTGGCGTCTCCCTGCATTAATACAGGAAAACGGAGAAAAGGAGAGATTTCTTTTTTTTTTAGGCACTCTATAAACACTTCTCGTCCTGTGGCCATAATGACATTAAAGGTTACCGAGTGATCACCGTCTAGTTCTCTGTGGCCATGAGCTGATTTTTCAAGAGCCATTTTCTCATTAGTTACTCAGGACCAGTGCACACACTACACCTGGAGAGCCTGTCTCTCTCTCTCTCTCTCTCTCTCTCTCTCTCTCTCTCTCTCTCTCTCTCTCTCTCTCTCGTATCATCCTCTATATCCTCAATCACTCCAGATCAGATGGGCTGGGCTAAATATAGTCCAGCAAAGGAGCAGTAAAACACAGCTGTGACCTTCAAGAGTTCCTAACTGCTGTAGCCAGGCATTGTCTCACGCTCTCTGTCGCGCTCTCTTTTACAGCAGTTGGTCTTTCCCAGTAAGCAGTGTTTGGTTGAGTGTGTGCTCTGTGTAGATAGTGAGGGAATGGCATGTGTTTGTGGTGTCTGCTTTTCAGACCAGAAGGCATGCAGTAATCCTTAAATATGCTTAGAGGAATATTCACCCTTGCTGTTTCTTTACTGCACATGCAGCATTGGTTATTAATATAAACATATGTTAGATATAGATGTTTTTTAAATCTTTATAGTGTTTTGGTATTTTTGATGTACTGGAACTTAGTACTTTAATGACACCCAAGTACATTCTGGGTCCTAACTCAGAATGTCGTCAATGTGTTTGCAGTCACAGGAGTCGAGATGAGGAGCGGATCCCGAAGCCGCTCCCCTTGCCTTCTAAAATGGTGGAGGAGACGCATAAAGCACTAGAACAGACTGGGACCAGAGAGGAGAAACAGCTCCCCCCTCTGCCAGGTCAGAGTTCAGTTTAGTATCCTGACCCTCCTGTCACCAGCATGCTCGTTGCAGTTAAATATATACGAGTTTATATAAGAGTTTATATGGATGCTGGAGGTATGCGGGAGGATTTTGCTTTAGTTTTGATGCCCTTCTGGTCTGTAGCATCCTGGTGACTTGACCTTATTCTCTGAGCAGAGGAACCATCTTGAAAGGTTTTTTCTATGTGTGTGTGTGTGTGTGTATGTGTTAACATGCTCACTGGTTTTCATAGAGCCGAAGCCTGTGTATGCTCAGCCTGGCCAACCTGATGTGGATTTGCCTGTCAGTCCAGCAAATGCCCCTGTACCCAGTGTAGCCCACGATGACAGCATTCTTCGGTACTCTTTTGTTTTTTTTTTGTTTTGTTTTTCCCATCTTCATAATTGTGAAAAAGAATGGGGGGGGGGGGGATTCCCTCACTGAAAATGGATATGAAAGGATTGTTTTGTTTCCTGGTTTTATTTTTCCAGGCCTAGTATGAAGCTGGTAAAGTTTAAGAAAGGTGAGAGTGTAGGACTGCGGCTGGCCGGAGGCAACGATGTGGGCATTTTTGTGGCTGGTGTGCTGGAGGACAGTCCTGCTGCTAAAGAAGGCCTTGAGGAGGGAGACCAGATACTCAGGGTGAATCCTCTTGACCGTTTCATAATAAAAAACACATAACTTAAATTTGTAAATGGTGGAGACATCTTAGTGTTCATAATATACTTTATTTTTGGTAGCAGGGTACCACATTTTGATGATAGCGTTTAGGTCTGTTGAATGATGAGTAGATCTTTTTGAGATTTTATTCTTCTTAAGTTTTGTGATGGCAGCCTTGGTTATATGGGAGCTCTGAGCTCTGCCTTGCTTGCTGTATAAATGCGCCTAAACCCTAGCTTGTACCAAAATGCTTTTACTTTCTTGGTGGTTTCCTCAGTGAAATGGGCTGTACTCTTGTCCGGCTGCCAAAAAATGCCTGCTTGTGTACGTCTTCCACACTTTTCTCTGAATCCCTTTTGAGAAAAATAAGCAATGATTTTCTCACATGTGCTCTTATGTTTTTGGATGTTGTCCAGTTTTTTTATTTATTTATTATTTTGTTTATGGCTGCTGTATGTTAATTATTTTTGAACTCTAGTTGATTGTTAATTGAACAGGGGTAAGCCTTTTGGCATTCTCTGCTTAGGTCAATAATGTTGACTTTGCAAACATCATCCGCGAGGAGGCTGTGCTGTTTCTGTTGGATCTACCCAAAGGGGATGATGTCACTATTCTGGCCCAGAAAAAGAAAGATGGTGAGGATGTCAAGAATTTACTGTATTATTCGATTGCCTGTATTTATTAATCTTTAAATTATCTAGATTAAAAACAGGCGTAGCAAAGCACATTTTTCTTTTCCTGACACATTTCTTCACTGACGCATTTCTCTTTGATCTCCCAGTGTACAGACGAATCGTAGAATCCGACGTGGGTGACTCATTTTATATCCGAACGCATTTCGAGTATGAAAAAGAGTCACCATACGGCCTGAGCTTTAACAAGGGTGAGGTGTTCCGTGTTGTCGATACCCTCTATAATGGAAAACTGGGTTCCTGGCTTGCCATTCGCATCGGCAAGAACCACCAGGAGGTGGAGAGGGGTATAATCCCCAATAAGAACAGGTACTTGATAATCCAGAGTAAAAGAGGGCGGTTTATTTAGGTCATTGTGTTAGGATCAGTTAAGACATAATACATGTCCCATAGCATGCTAGATGAATGGTATTTTATGGTATATGTATAATCAAAGTCAAATATGTTTATGTTCAAATATGTCATTACATTGTTGTCTGTCCTTCAGAGCGGAGCAGCTCTCCAGTGTGCAGTACACACTTCCGAAGACAGCGGGAGGGGACAGGGCGGACTTCTGGAGGTTCCGTGGCCTGAGGAGCTCTAAAAGGAACCTGAGGAAAAGTAGAGAGGATCTCTCTGCTCAGCCTGTCCAGACGAAATTCCCTGCCTATGAGAGAGTAGTACTCAGAGAAGGTGTGTACTTGTTCAAACTGTTATGTATGACCTCTTTATTTCTCACTCCTTTTTTTTTTGCACAGAGTATTGATTTATCTTGCAGTGTATCTATCTGACTTTGTTTGTTTTTGTATCCATCTTTTGATGTTTTAGCATTGACCTGTTTTGTTCTTATTATTACATGATTAGCTGGTTTCCTGAGACCTGTCGTAGTGTTTGGTCCTATTGCAGATGTTGCCAGAGAGAAACTTTCAAGGGAAGAACCAGATGTCTTTGAGCTTGCCAGTGAGTGTATTTTATTTTATTTTATTCTCTTGGGGACGACACTAAGCATTATGCATGTAAAGTGGTACCTCACCTTACGAAATTAATCCGTTCCAGAGCTTTTTTCGTAACCTGCATTTTTCGTAAGTTGAACCACATTTTACATGTAAAACGCGTGATTCGTTCCAAGGCTCCCAATACTACCCCCAAAGCCTTTAAAAATTATAAAAGCATACCTTTTAAGACCTCCTTCTGCTTCAATATTGTACCGATGGTAGACGGGTTTGGCCATATTCCTTTGTGATATCACTCGAGCGTATGTTGTCGCGTGTGTTGACCATGTCTTCTTAGCAGAGTTATAATCTTACAAATGTTTATGGAAGGTTAAAAGCCTTAGTCAAGAAATAAAGCATAAAACAACAGTAACTCTCTCCTTTACACGAAAGGCATCATGCTGGATTCAGCTCTATAATAGGCGATGGGAGGTAAATGTGTCATTCCTCCTAGGTCATAAATGCGTAAATGCGTCATTCCTCCTTTCCTAATGATGTCCAAGATGGCGTCCAAGATGACGTCAGGTCAAGATGGCGCCCGTGTCCAAGCTGGCGTCAGGTGGACCTGTCCAAGATGGCGCTTGAGTAAAGGCGACGTGAACGACAGTTGTTAGCCAATGGGAGGCCAGCAGGGCGGGATGTTTGAACGTCATTGATGGGAGAGCAGCTTGTGCATTGTTTGAATGTTTGAATGGCGCGATTGAATTTTTAAGATGGTGCTGTTGTAACATGAACTTGTTTCATATCCTGAGACAAAAATTTTAGGAAAATGCTTTTCGTAACCTGAATTTTTCGTTTGGTGAGACTTTCGTAAGGTGAGGTACCACTGCATAGGGAATGCAGATATACAGTGTAAACGCAGTTGATTTAAACACAGCGTTAAGTGTATCGTTCGTGACTTAACACTCCGTGTTGTCATCAGAGAGTGAGCCCAGAGATGCAGGCACAGACCAACGCAGCTCTGGAATCATCCGTCTCCATACCATTAAACAGATCATTGATAGAGTGAGTATCAGAGTGCTTAGCACAGCATTTAATATTTATTTGCATATTAACTCAGCGCTTTGATTATTTGTTTATGTTTCCCACTTGGGCTGTGTATCCTCTGGTAGGATAAACACGCAGTGTTGGACATCACCCCTAATGCTGTGGACCGTTTGAACTATGCCCAGTGGTACCCCATCGTCGTATTTCTGAACCCAGACAGCAAACAGGGTGTGAAGAATATGCGGACCAGGCTGTGTCCCGAGTCCAGAAAGAGCGCAAGGAAACTGTATGAGCGTGCCCTCAAACTGAGGAAGAACAACCACCATCTTTTCACCAGTATGTGCAAGAATGCTACAGAGGATTCCAGCAAGATTCAAATGAAGGCGTTACGACATGAATGTTCATTTTATCAGTGATGATTTTAAAAATTGATGGTACAGTTGATTTCTCTCTTTCTCTAATTAGCCACCATTAATTTGAATAACATGAATGATGGGTGGTATGGAGCTCTGAAAGAGATCATCCAGCAACAGCAGAACCAGCTGGTCTGGGTTTCTGAGGGCAAGGTAAGACAAACCCCAGTACATGCCATACCTCAATTCTAGAATATAGCCATAATATTTCTTTCTCTGAATCGTTATATCTCTAAATATACTGCCCTGCCATAGACTTTGCCACTTAATTTTAAACGTGAAAATTGGCAACAGCCTTTGATTGGTTAGTTAGTGCTGTAATTAATACATTTTGGCTGGAATTAGGCTTTAGGTTTTAACCTTAATTGATGCAGTGAGTACCTTCACTTTTTTGAAACAACTATGGACCAAATGATGTTATTGGGTTTTAGAAGGGTCACATTATCAGTCTTCATCAAGTAAATAAAGCAACCAAGGAGAGGAGATTCCTAAAATTACTTAAACTGGATTTAGAACAGTGCATTATTAAAACCTGGAAGAATAATGATGAACAAATATCTTAAGTCATAAAAAATGTTGACTTAGTGTTATCGGAGATCTCTCGTTGAAGGTGAATCATAAAAAATGCTTTCATTAATAGTGAAAGCATGAGCATTTCCATACACAATGTGTGAATAAACAGCTGTGTGGCCTTGAGAAAACCACTTGCTAGTGAGAATAATTAGAATAAAAACCTTGAGGGGAGTTGAAGTTTACCTTATTCCAGTACAAATGGCAGTGTCAGGGTAAGAAAGGAATTATAAGAAGCAATCTGAGGCGGGATGGTAGGTGTAGTGGTTCGTATGTCTGCTTCAAAGCAAGAAGGTCTGGTTTTGATTCCTGAGACGGGATATCTATTTGGGGTTAACATGTTCTCCCTGTACTTGCGTGGGTTTCCTCCCACAGTCCAAAAACAATTGGCTGTCCCTAAGTGTGAATGGTTGTATGTGTGTTGGCCCTGTAATAGTCTTCAAAGTGTTTCTGGGTTTATCACGCTGTAACTTAGAGGCGCCAGCCTTCCCACAACCCAAATTAGAATTAATTGGCTTGGAAAATAAAGGGAGGAAGAAGAAGCCATCTGCACGCCATGCCCAGTGGCCACTGTACAACGGTAGGGAGGCAGTGTTATGATCTGAGGTTGCTTTAGTTAGGTGTGGTAATCAAATGAAGTCAGTTGACACCCTGAATGTACCAGGTAATTGACTCTTGAGTTTTTCCTTCTCTGGTGGTATGGATATTAATTTTGTCGAAGCATGGTTCAGGAGATGTTTTTCATACATGAATTGGCACCACGGTCTCAATCTGAACCCGAGTGAAAGTATCTGTGATTGAAGGAATGACACAGCAAATGCATGTTATTATTTGTAAGAAATCAAAACTGTAACCCCCTCACCCTCTCTGTGTCTGTATATATATGTGTATATATATATATATATATATATATATATATATATATATATATATATATATATATATATATAAGTTTAGTTTGTACGTTGCATAACACTTATCTTGTCATCTCCACATTATTACTTTCAGGCTGACGGCGCGCCAGAGGATGACCTAGACATCCATGATGACCGCTTGTCATACCTCTCGGCGCCAGGCAGTGAGTACAGCATGTACAGTACCGACAGCCGGCACACGTCTGATTACGAGGACACCGACACTGAAGGAGGTGCTTATACAGACCAGGAGCTAGATGAGACCCTGAACGATGAGGTGGGTTTACCCAGCGAACCCGCAATCACCCGCTCTTCAGAGCCAGTGCGCGAGGATCCTCCGGTCATTCAAGATGTACCAGCCTACCCCAGTTACCAGCATGCACCTTCCCAACCTGAGCCCATGAACCGCATTGATTCTTCAGGATTTAAAGTTCCTGCTCCCCAGCAGGTACAGTGCACGAGTCTTGCTGTAGTGTGCTTTGTAATAAAGATCAGTTTGAGACTGTCAGATTTTTAGGTATTTCAGTTCGTTTTTGATTTTCCAGTATTGAGTAGTCGATATTCTGACCTAGTAAATGCACTTGGAATGTGAAATGTCTAATGGGTTAATGTTATCTATTATTTGTGGATATTTTTGTGTAATATATTAAAGGCCTTAATCAGAAGGTATAGGTTTTACAAGATGCATATTACGGGGGAGGGTTTTAAAGGTCCATCCTTTATAGGTGAGATTTAATTTTAGCTATTTCAGTCGTTTTCTTTAATGAAGTTAAAAATATTATAATATAAAAATATTGCACTCACTGGACAAAAAAAAATGAACACGAATCTATTGTAGTTCCACCTTTTAGCCTTGAATACAGCACGTAATCATCATGTCATTCTTCAACAAACTTAAGTAACATAATTTCCATCAAGTGTTGAGTTCATTTCTCACGTCTTGAATCGATATGGGGAAAATTGAACCACTCCATAAAGTCTTCTCCAGCACATCTGAAAATCTTTAAATAGGGTTAAGGTCAGGACTCTGGGAGGGCCAACACACATGTGAAAATGATTCCTCATACTCCCTGAACTACCCTTTCATTATCAGTTCATTCAGTTCATTTTCTGGAACCGCTTAATTCTAATTAGAGTCGCGGGGAGGCTGGCGCCCAGCCCAGCCGACTGGCGAGGATAGAGTACACCCTAGACAGCTCGCCAGGCCATCACAGGGCGGAAACACACCAACGACTCTGCAGCTACTCTTGTTGAAAGTCAGCAATGGTTCTTTTACATCAAGCTCACACCATAGACAGTGAGAGACATGGCCGGCCTTTGATAACCCAGTTAGCTACACTGGGGGGACAGTGACAACCTTGTGGAGAGTGGGACTCGAACCCCCAACTTTTGGATCAGCGATCCAGCGCCCTTTAGCACCAGGCCACCACTGCCCTATCCCTTTTATTATTTGAGTCTCCATTTTGGATCCATGCCATCAAGGTAGAAAAAGTGCATTAATGTGATAACCTGCTCATTCGGTACATCAGCCGACTTCATTTTATTGCCACATTAATGTTGCTGAGCCTCGACCCAATCAACTGGAGCAACAATGCCATGGAGGTTACATGCTGTGGTCAAGGTTAAATGCTCTCCATAAAAATTAGTGTGCGACTTTTTTATTTATTTATTTTTTTGGCCCGGCAGTGAATTTTGACATCTATTAAAGACTTTGATAAAGGGAACTCTGTGAATTTTAATTCAGTGAAATTCCTTCCGAGTGCAACAGTTTATTAATTAAAGAAAAAGATATAAATGTTATGATAGATCTTCACGAAAGAATATCATCTGAACAGTGTGTGAATGTCTTCTGTCAGTCTGGTATTTAAAGGGTTTTTGTAAGGTTAAAGACTGCTTCCTTTGGTTGATGATGACATTGTGTACAATAACACTAACAACCTCATTTGATTCTTTGGCTCTATTGAGTGTACTTGATTTAGAAACCTGAAGATGCCATGCATTCGTTTGAGACCTAGTGTTAAAAATGAAGCCCACAGGGCAGTTTGTGTGCTTATAGGAATGTGCTTTTGGTGGCATGTGTCTATAACCTATGTGCCCCATACTCCACAGCAGGCTGAGGCTGCTGTGGCCCTGCCGTCCCCCCCCACTGCAGTGGCATCAGTGCCCCCTGCTGTTGAGCCTGCCACACCGCTAGCGGGTACGAAATCCAGGGAGCCAACTAACACCGCACAGGTCGACACACTTTCCCCTCCCGCCCCAGAACCCGAGTCCCAGCTCGATCCTGAGCTCGCTCAGGCCCCAACACACGACCCCCACCAGTCGCTCACGCCCAGCCCACATCCAAAGGTACCACCAGTAGCATCGCCACGAGCTGGACCCAGGCACGGCCCGGTTCAGCCCTGCTCGCTCACTCTTTTCAAGCTGCCTGTTTCTTGCACAATGCTATTTCCTTCTACTCCACTGTCTGCATGTGTACTGTGCCCACCCATGTCTGTGCCGTGTGTGCCTCTGCCACCTCAAGAGTATGGGTGACTGGTACACATGCACCTGATGTGTGAGGGGGGAAAAAGGAAGAGGGCCACATCTGTGTGTTCCTCGGAAAGAGGCCTCTCACTTTTAGTCTCTTCACCTCTCCTACCTCTTGCATGGCTCTTACTATTTCGATTTCTTCAGCTTGTTCTGTCTGTAACTGTAGTAATGAACAGAAGTAGCACAGCTTTTGTCAAAGAAGTAGAAGCTGCACCACCAAACACCGTAGATGTTGTAGTAGAAAAAGGATTTGCAAATGGAACCTTGTCTTATTTGCAAGAATGGATGTCTGTAACTGCATGTCATTCTAACCTGCAGACAGTATTCATAGCCATATAACAGGACTTAATGCAATCTGTTATACTTTTTATCACCCTGAATGTTTTTTATTGTAAAATGAAATGGAAGATTAAGTAGAAAATACATTTTATGTCTCACTTTAATTGCAGAATTTAAAGCATTTCTTACAATTTTACTGTCTTCAGGCTACAGAAAGTTTGAAAGTAGCTTTTCAGGCATGAATAAGCAGTTAATGTTCCTCTAAATTTATTTAAGATGAAGTCTTCCAGTTGGATACGTAATGTTATTTTGGCTATCATTACTGAAAGGCTTCTTATCAAATTATAACGACATGTAGATTTTGAAACGTTAAACTGAGATAATCTGCCTGTTAATTGCACAATAGCCACAATGTGTGTAAAATGTTTTTGTGGGGTTTTTTTTTCCTGTAAAAGGTTATGTGCGAGTTTGATGGTTGATCTGTTTTGTAGAGCATTGTATTGGTTTTGAACAGCTTGTTCTGGTTATTTATTTATTTATTTAATTTAAAGCCATTAGATCTCTTAGGTGCTCATTTTGTCTGTGGTCCTGTTCTGTCTTCAGCAGATGTATAAGAAGGATCTGTACAGTGTGGATGAGCCTGTGCGAGTAAATCACATGATGAAGCCCCAGCAACCACAAACATTAGCACCCCCATCCTCTCTGTCCTACAGCCACCAGCCTGTGTACCAGGACAAACAGCCATACCGCGAGTACGACCACACGCCTTACGGCTACGATGGTGGCAGCTACGCACAACCAAAGCCTCACAATTACAATGCGCACCTGCACTATGACAACCGTGTGCCTCATTATGATGAACAGTGGCCCCAGTATGACCAGCAGCCCTCGACCCAGCCTCCACCTCCTCCTCCTCCAGCTGGGTCAGGATATCCTCAGGGCCACCAGCCTCCCACTCTGAGCTATGAGCCTCGCTCCCCATATGAGGATGGGCCTACACAGGACTATAGCCCTCTTCAGCCTCGTTTTGATGAATCTCCCGTGGCTTATGATAACCGACCACCATGGCACGGAAAACCAGGGCCTGTTCGCTACGAAGAACCTCCTCCGCCGCCAGTTGTGTATGAAGCCCGCTCCCCGTATGAACCAGAACCTCATGGCTTCCCAATCAATAACCCCCGTTCCCCTGATCCCCCAAAGCAGTATTATGGAGATGCTTCTCTAAGACCCCCGTACAACCCAGGGCTTCCAAATCGTGGCTACAAACCAGGACCACATGAAGCTCTGAATTCTGAGCCTCCACTTCCTCCTCCGAAACCTGAAGTAGTTCTGTCCCCTGGGGAGACGATACACTCTACAACTCCTTCTAAGCCGTTCCCTCCTCCACCCAGAGAAGATCCAGAGGAGGAGGAGGATCCTGCCATGAAACCCCAGTCTGTTCTTAACAGAGTAAAAATGTTCGAGAACAAGCGCTCTGTGAGTGTGGATAGAGCCAAGGAGGTTGCAGATGTGCCAGGGATCAGGGTGTGTCTTTTTCATGATTCTACCAGTCATTCACACCTACTGTGTATAAAAGTTTAAAATTTTGATGTACGGATGAATTATTCTTAGTTTTTGTTAAATCAGGGTTGTTTTCTGATGTAGCCCACAGATTTCCCCAAACCTGTGATCGCTCCTGGCCCAGTGTCCAAAGCCAACTCTCTTAACAACCTAGAACAGGAGAAACCGGCACACAGGTAACCAAAACAAGCTGCTCTATATGCAAACACAGCGCATGCCATGATGGTCATTATGTAGTTATTGTCGGGTTCATTCCATGTGATAGGCGTACTGTATGTGCGTTATCTTTTCGCTAATGTATAAGAATAGGATTCCAGAACAAAAAAAACAAACAACAACCTGGTTTAAATTTTAATTTTCCTTATCCTTCCTCTTTACACAGGGCTCCAGAGCCACAGAAACCCCAGTCTCGGTTAGGAGATGAGGTGGTTCGTGCCAACCACCACAACCCTGATGAAGACGAGGAATATTACAGGAAACAGCTGTCCTACTTTGACCGCCGCAACTTTGACAACAAGCCTGTGACTCAGTCTGTAGTCAATCGTTTCCACGATTTGCCTAAACCTACGCAGCCACAAATAGGATACCATTATAACAGGTATAACACACCAGAAATATGTATTAAATGAGAGTCGTTTTGAGTGTAGGATTGTCTGGTGTGCGTAGTAGTTTGGCGCTATAGCAGGATAAGGGAATACAGTGGTACCTCACCTTACGAAAATCTCACCTAACAAAAAATTGAGGTTACGAAAAGCATTTTCCTAAAATATTTGTCTCAGGATACGAAACAAGTTCACGTTACGAAAGCGCCATCTTAAAAATTCAAACGCGCCATTCGAACATTCAAACAATGCACAAGCTGCTCTCCCATCAATGACGTTCAAACATCCTGACCCACTGGCCTCCCATTGGCTAACAACTGAGCTGTCATTCATGTCACCTTCACTAAAGCGCCATCTTGGAAGGTCCACCTGACACCATCTTGGACAGGGATCCCATTGCTTGGGAGGAATGACGCATCTACCTCCCATTGCCTTTTATAGAGCTGAATCCACCATGAAGCTTTTCATGTAAAGGACAGAGTTACTGTTGTTTTATGCTTTATTTCTTAACTCAGGCTTTTAACCTTCCATAAACATTTGTAAGATTATAACTCTGCTAAGAAGACATGGTCAACACACGCACACGCACACACACACACACACACACTCGTGTGTGATTTCCGGTGCGAGTGAGAAGAAGAAACGGGCTCGAGTGATATCACAAAGGAATATGGCCAAACCCATCTAGCATCGATCGGTATGATATTGAAGCAGAAGGTCTTAAAAGGTATGCTTTTATAATTTTTAAAGGGATTAGGGGGTAGTATTGGGAGCCTTGGAACGAATCACGCGTTTTACATGTAAAATGCAGTTCAACTTATGAAAAATGCAGATCACAAAAAAAGCTCTGGAACGGATTAATTTCGTAAGGTGAGGTACCACTGTATTAGGAACCATAGTTCCTATATATATGACAGGATGACTTGTTTTTGTTATATGCAGTTTAATAATATTACAGTCTGATTCAGTCTTCATTGCATCTCAGTATTAACTGTATATTATTATGCCACTAACCATGGTACTCAGGACAGAGTCAGGGGAGAAAGTGAGCCCTGTGGATAAGAGATTTGAGCCAGTCCCCCAGGTCAATGCTACACCGAATCCTTATGGTCCGTCAGGCCCTATTGTCCCACCCACATCTCTGCCCAAACTCAGCAATGCAGAGGGTAAGACTTCACGCTCATACACTGACATACAGTACAGTTTGTTTGGTTTTTTTTAAGCAGTGCTGTGTTTACACTTAAACTGCACCACACTGCCACTTACTGCATTTTTCTGTTGACTGCACCACAGACCAGGCAACATCTTATGACATGTCTCTCATTAAAGCATGTTTGAAGAGAATCAGACCTGGCAACATATAATTAAAAAGGGCATTGATATGTTAAGTTGTGGATGAACCAGATATAATTTGTGATTGTGGTCTGGAGAAAAAGAATCTGCCAACAAAATTGGATGATTTTGTTTTCCAAAATTTAACAGACTGAGAAATTACCATAATTTCTGGACTATAAGCTACTACTTTTTTCACACGCTTTGAACTGCAGTTTAAAGAACAATGATCTATAGATTTTTTTTTTATGGGCTATCGGCCTCAAGGGGGTGCTCTAGCAGGAAGCACAAAAGCGAGACAGACACCTGCTGCTTATAAACAGGTGCGGACTATTCTATTCCTTTCGTTTTTTTCCCCCCATTTTTCAGGGGTTGCCACAGTGAATGATTCACACGTTTGATTTGGCATAGGTTTTTACGTCGGATTCGCTTCCTGACACAACCCTTTAGCAAGGGACAGAAACTCGCTGACAGCTTTGCAGCTACTCTTTACAAAAGTCAGCAATGGTTCTTTTACATGAACCTCTCACCATAGACGGTGAGGGACATGGCCGGCTTTTGATAACCCATTTAGCTGCACTGGGGGGACAGTGACAACCTTGTGGAGAGTGGGACTCAAACCCCCACCTGAGGATCAGCGATCTAGCACCCTTTTTACCACCAGGCCAGCACGTAAAAATTTCTTTTTTTTTTTTTTTCTTTTTTTTTTTATTTAGTTGGTGTAGCTTATATTTAGGTGCACTCAATAATCTGGAAATTACGGTAAATCCCTGTCTCAGGTTTTCCTTGGGAGGAGAAAAAAAAAAAGTTTTTTTTTGTTTTTTTTTAATTAAATGTCTGCTTTCTGATTGTGTTTTTACATTTGTTTCAAACACAATTTCTGTTAAGTTCAAAATGTTTGGTGTTTTTGGTTTTTTTGGGGTTTTTTTGTCAATTCACAGTGAATGCTCTCCCAGATCCTCACAGTTCTCCCAAAAGCAAACCCGATTTATCCACTCTCCGCCCTCCTACCCGTGAGGACCCGGTCCAAGGCAACTACCTTCCCCAAAAGTCTCCAGTTAATGGCACTGACATCCCACCCAAGACTCTGAGTGTTCCTGCTCCCACCAGTTATAACCGCTATGCTCCTAAGCCTTACACGAACACTGCACGGCCCTTTGAGCGCAAGTTTGAGAGCCCTAAATTCAACCACAACCTCTTGCCCAATGATACCCAGACCAAGCCAGTCATGAACAACAATCCCAAAACTCACCTTTCACCTCAACCTCCGGACACAGATAGTGGTGTGGACACGTTCACGCGCACTATGGACAACAGGCCAAAATATCAGCACAACAATGTCAACACTATCCCCAAAGCTATTCCTGTCAGGTACAATGCATCACCATGTGCTCGTCATTACGACTTTCCTGCACGGGTCTCACTTTCAGTAAACGATCCCTTTCTCTTTCAGCCCCAATGCACTGGATGATGATGACGACGATGAAGGACACACTGTGGTTGCCACTGCACGGGGTGTTTTTAATTGTAATGGTGGTGTGTTGAGCTCAATCGAGACGGGCGTGAGTATTATCATCCCCCAGGGAGCCATTCCTGAAAGCGTGGAGCAGGAGATCTACTTTAAAGTGTGCAGAGACAACAGCATCCTGCCTCCGCTGGACAAAGAGAAAGGTGTTGTATCGTTACTTAATGAATACATGACGAGCTGTGTTTCATTCGACTGAAGTCGTTCTTGATATCTTGTTAAATGACTAATGCGAAAGAGTTTTAGAAGAATAAAGAGATCCTGACGCCTGTGGGTAAACATCAGACAATTTCATGCCTCATTCACTTGTATGTATTCATGCAGGTGAAACTCTGCTCAGCCCCCTGGTCATGTGCGGGCCTCACGGTCTGAAGTTCCTGAAGCCAGTGGAGCTGCGCCTACCACACTGTGCGTCCATGACCCCTGATGGTTGGTCTTTTGCTCTAAAATCCTCCGACTCCTCGTCGGGTATGCTGTCCTTTCTCTGGCCTTCTGGGTTTCTTTGGAACTTGTGATTGGTGATTAGTAGGGATGTATCAATCTAATAGTGTATTAGTTTAGTTTAGACTGATGATGGTCTGTATCTGTATTTATTCAGATAGTTTCCAGGGTTCATGGAGGTGCTTGAAGTATGTGAGACTGAAATGGCGTCCTGTCTCGGTAATGTTATGTAGGTAATATTGAACGCCAGCCCTGCTGGCCTGTTGATGTAAAGGCAGCTATAGAGTTAACCGAATGGCTCTGAAAGTGTGTTTGAGACAGCAGTGACAACTTGGTGGTAGTGGAGCTTGAACCGTTGATCCTAGAATCAGTAAGCCAGCTCCCTACCTCCAGACCACCACTGCCCTCATACGATCAGTCGTCCTAAAAATAACTAAAGAGTAGATTCATTGGTTGGTTTTATTAGTTTTTTTTTTTTTTTAACTCTTAAAATGACCAAGATGAGACTTGCTGTTTCCAGACCAGTGCATAAAAAACCATTATGTTCACGATATCACAAATCATATCTAAATAACTCAATCAGGTGGGTTGCTGATAGTCACGAGTTTTTGCCTGGCTACACCCTTTGTATGCAAATGTGAGACTTGCTGTGGTCTTCCTGTTCCGTATCTTGGAGGTTTGTGGATAATTTAGCAGTGGTAAAATGGTTTATAAAGAAGCTAGACTTTGTAAGTACAACAGTGGTACTCAATCAATGGAAAATTGAGTTACCTTTTTTTTTTTCTTTGGGCCTCTCGGGGCAGGGTTGCTAGGATGCTGTTGGAAGCATAGTGCAGTGCTAAAGTTGGGGGGAAAGGCGTGATGCAAAACACTTTTTTTTACCAATGAGGTCTCAAGTTGGCAAGCAAGTGATGTATTTATGTTAAATTGATAATTTCTCAGTTGAATTATAACTGAAATAAGAACTTGCTTATATTTTCGGACATTCACTGGTATACACTGTGGCGTTCCAGTCTAAATCTGGTTCCATGCCCCAAGGAATTTGACATATTTGGTTATATTCCGTGGTGTGCTCCGATCAAAAACAGTCTTGTTGCAACACAAGCATCGTTTTATATTGACACACAAAACTGTAGTGTCTGATTTATATTAAAATGAAAATATTTTCCCCCCACTCTGGTGTACAGTATAAGGTGGACCTGTTATTGCAATTGTGTTTTGTTCAAGCAGTGTAATTAATTACGAGTGAATGGAGCAGTCCGTGTAACGTTACACTGTACCAGCCAACCCACCAAAACGGTCACCACTTTTGTCTGAATTTGTGAATCATGTGATCAACACCGCTTGTGTTCATTCACACTCATGATGTTTTGCGCAGGTCAGTAACAAAGGCTTTCGGATGGTAGGCTCTGTTTTGGATATCAGCTTATGCACAGGGCCTTTGTCTCAGTATTGATTTTTTTTTTTTAATAAATAGGGTTGATACATCCCTGGTGGATATGGTACTGATTCTGCTTGCCTGTCAACTTGGCTTTCTGTTTCCATTCCTGTTTATTTCTTCTGCTTTTCCACATGTTTGCAGATGTTTCTGCTGTACCTTCATAAAAAAATTCCAATACTTTAAACCACATAAAACACTGGTTCTCAAACTTTTGTGGGCAGGGACCTCTTTAACCATTAAAATAAATTCCACAGACCCCTTCAGGGCATCTATTCCGATATTAGGCTCGTTATTAGACTGGAGCTGTAAGGACTCTATTGTTTTTGAATGGATTATAATGTTTATTTTCATCATTATTCCCATTATCGTGATTTGTAAACAAACCTTTTTACTTTTTTTTTCCTGGCCAAACAGGAAGTCAGCTATTATGCATTTCATGTGTTAATTTTCATTTTGCATTTGCATTTTTTATGCCTTTAAGATGCGCAAAAATTTTATAGGTATGTTTGAACTACATAATACTTTATGATATCAGAATTTGGCCACAACGGGTGGAACAGCCCCTCTCTAGCACCCCGAATCATCTTCTTCACCTATCCCTTAACATCCGGGGATGTCGTTGGGGCACCTTCATGGCGAGACTTGGGCGGATTTGGCCTGGCGGTGCCCATCCCTCTCCAGGTCGTAGAAACACACTGACGGCTTTGCAGCCTACTCTTTATGAAAGTCAGCAATGATTCTTTTACATGCCTCTCACCATAGACAGTGAGAGACATGGCCTGCCTTTGATAACCCAGTTAGCCGCACTGGGAGGCATTGAAGTTATGCACTGAAACACTGAAATGAAAGTTGCAATGAAATGGGCTCTCTTTCTTCTGAAATGTTTTCTGGGTGAGGCTGAGAATATTTTGAAAAACAGACTAATTAGTATATATACTCGAACCCCCAACCTTAGGATCAGCGATCCTGCGCCCTAACCACTAGACCACCACTGCCCCTACCCTGAATATCTTTCTGCATATTCACCAAACTTTACGTTTAATAAGAACGTACTGTTTGCCTGAAGACATCTACATGTCAATATTTGATCCCTGTAACCGCCACCTATTTACAACAGGAAATAATATTTTATTTATATATTGATCTGCTGCTCCCATCAGGCTGACCAGATCCTTCTTAAATTTGGCCAGAAATGTGCGAAAATTTATATTGTGAAAATACAACAAGTAAAACAAGCAAAGTCTTCATGACAGGTTTATTGTCTTGCCGTGGAAATGGAAGTTGTTGTAACTCACAAATTACAAACCGGTCCAAAACTGTTTCATAAGATGCCTGATCTTAGCACATCGGCACGGGTTGAAGCAAAATGGCTTGATAGTGTTCATACAGGATTTCCACACATCAGCCCTTGCAGTGGGTTTCACCTTGAGCTGTGAATGTTGGCAAGCGTATGTAACATTCCCAGCCTTACAAAAACAAGTTTGTCAGTGCAGTGCTGTAGATTCAACAGGAAGTGTGGTATTTTGATTTGATTGTGAAATTCAAGTATTTTTGGTGATTTTCAAAGGGTTTTTCCTGAAGGAACTAAGACTATAAACTGTATCAATTTAACTTCAGATTTGGTCTAGTGCAAGTCTAATATTAATACAATACAACATACAGTAAGCCCACAGATGCCACTCCCCCCCCCCCACCCCCATGTACTGGAGATGTAGTATACTGGCAATACAGTGAGGAGAAAAATAACTATTTCAGCTTTTGCTGATTTTGTAAGTCTGCTCACTTATAAACTCAGACAGATTATCAACAAAAATACAGAATACCACACTATATAAGGATTAAAATTTTTTTGGATTTGCATTTGATCAAGTGAAATAGTATTTGATTCCCTACCAATTAGCACGAATTCGGGCTTGCACAGACCGGTTATGTCTCAGTTGAGGTATGCAGATTAGTCCTACCACTTGGCAAAAGCACTCATAATATCAGCTCATGATGTGTAGAAATTATATCTGTCCATAGAATTAGTCTCTTCCATTGCAACTTCGCCACCATCATGTGCAAGACCAAAGACCTGTCAAAGAACAGCAGGGAAAGAACACAAGTTTGAATCCGGTTTAGTGCCACAGCCGTCCGTGACTAGGAGTCCATGGTAGCTGATTGGCTGAGCTCTCATGGGCGAGAGGGACAGCATATGCTCAATTTCCTGTCACTTGCAGCCAATCATGGGCATCTATGAGCTCATCCATACAAAGGGGTGGATAGCACTTTCCCTCAGAGAATGTTAGCCCGCCCCTAAATACACATGTGCCATAGTTCAAAAAGAGGCGAGAGGCCCACGTTGCCCGTCATGGTAGTGTGCATAGTTTTGCCGCTCTCTGGATGGTGGTGGTTGTTAAGGCAACAATTGATGTGTGAGAATTGGATACGACTAAATTAGGGAGAAAATGGAGAAATGTTTTAAACAGGACATCAGGGGGGAAAGATTGTATCTTGTCTTGTAGCTTCACGTTGATGAGAACCTGCTTTTCTCAGCTGTTGGTCTGCTGGGACGACAATGACCTAAAATATACAGCCAAGGCAAAAAGGATTTAGGAAGAAGCACATTAGGGTTGAAAAGTGGCCCAGCCAGTCTCCAGACCATAATCCTATAGAAGATAGATAGAGATGGGTATTTTATTAACCCCAGAGGGAAATTCACATGACAATCCATTGAGGGAGCCAAAGCCTTGAGTTGCCAAGCAGTAGCCTTGAAATTTTAAGGATTATGAGAGAATCTCTAAAGAGGAATGCACCAAAATCTCCCCTGAGGTGTGTACAGACCTGGTGAACAAGAATCAACGGACCGCTGTCCTTGCCAAAAAAAAGCCTTCCCCACCAAGCATTTTCCTTCGGATCAAATACTTATTTCAGTTGATACTTACAGTATCATTGCATGCAAGTACAGTGGTACCTCAGTTTTCGAGCACAATTCGTTCCGTACAGCTGGTCGAATTCCAAAATCTATTTTACCCATTACAAATAATGTAAATGGTCTTAATCCATTCCGTCATCTTTTGAACAAAAGTTAACAGTACCGTAACTCATACCATAGATCCACAAATTAAGTGAAAAATTATTGAAGACAATACACTAAAATAAAAACCACAGTACAGTTAAAGCATAAGAACAATAAAGATAAGAATTTTTGCCTTGATGGTGGTGAGCAGTTGGCATAAGTAGATGTTGGTAAGGGAGAGAGGAAGCAGATCCCCTTCCATAACAGCTTCACGTGAATCAGCCAAAAAGTGTTTTTTCTTTTTCTACTTGCTTTGGCGTGGTTGACTCTTCTTCAGGATGTCCCTTTCTTTTCTTGAAGAACATTTCTAATGTGGCTCGTTTCTGCCTTCTTTTCAAATCCTTACGGAAGTGTCTCATGACCTCATTGTTAAAAAGTGTTCCCAGCTCTGCTAGCTTTAGCTTTATCAGGGTGATGCATAGTATCAACAACTTCCGGAAAGCGTGCATTTCCCCTCCCTCTCAGTCTCGTTCATTCTCGGGCGCCCCCCCCACGCTTTTTTCACGTTCGGTTTCTGGATTTTGGTCGACTTCCGGGACAAAATAAATAAATAAATAAGCCCTGATTTTTTTTTTTTTTTTTTGGTCGAATTCCGATTTGTTCGACCTTTGAAGCGTTCGAGAACCGAGGTACCACTGTAAATCTATAGCCTTTACATAGTGTGTGCATAGCTCCGTCACATCAAAAGGGGTCAAGTTGAGGTGGTATGGGCATCTGATTGCCTTGCTTCAGTTTTTCAGGCACGTCAGACGAAAAGGATGCCCCAGGGTAGACTCAGCTCTTTGGAGGGATGATATATCTCGTCTTATTGAGGAACGCCTCCAGAGCTCCCAGGAGGAGCTGGAGTATATTGCTGGGGAAAGAATTGGTTTCGCTCCTAGACCAGCCGCCACTGCAACCCAACCACGATTAAGAGAAAGAAAAATAGATGGACAGTGTGTTTTTGGATAGTTTTGTTGATATTCCGTCACCATAAATATATTATAGACCACACATTTATTTGTAATGGGAAAAACTTTGAAAATCAGCAGGGGATCTAATAATAACTACAGTACAAGTATTATAGCAAAGCTAATAACTACACATGCATAGACACCCGGAGAGACACGCGTGAGAGTGAATAAGATAAAAACACGGTCCCCTGGTAACCTGCTCTGACTTTGAGAACCACTGATTTAAAATGGTGGCAATGGCCGTGCTCAGAATTGTATTTTGTTTACCTTGTGGTTTTTCTGCAGGTGACCCCAAATGCTGGCAGAATAAATCCCTCCCAGGGGACCCCAATTACCTGGTGGGTGCAAACTGTGTGTCTGTACTCATTGACCACTTCTGAAGAGGGTGACAGCTGGTCTGTTACTGAAAGGCAAAGTGTCCATGGAGAACATTCGGAAACCCCTTCCTTCCCCCTTCCGTTCTCTCCTTCACCGCCCCCATCTACAAAGTCTTTTGTTTTCCTTGTTTTGCGGACCGTTGTAAGACCGAGTTTATTCGCTTGGAGGACAAGGAGAGCACCTGCTCTTGGTGCTGAATTCCCACAAAACTCCTTCTCATTGTTCTTGATTTGGTGCTTGAAGGATTGCCAAATATGAAAAGGATGGAATAAGAGTTTATTAAACGAAAAGAATGCATGATCAGTCCCACGGATGGACTGAAATAATCCCATTTGTCTAAATTATTTTTTAAAAAATTATTTAATTTGAATAAAGAAAACTTGTTTTAAATGTTGCAGTTCTGCATTTATGCTCACAAACAGAAATCCAGTTCAAGCATATCTTTTTTTGGTGTGTGACGTCTGTGGTCATGCGTGAACACAAGGACTGCTGTGGATCTGCATAACTCTGAGCCTATTATCTTGGGGTGGGGGGGTGGGAGGGGGTGTGTGTCGATGAAGGCCCCTAAAATGTTCTGAAGATGCGGCTCTGAAGGACGAGAACCTTCCCGCCATTGCTGATGAACTGACTTGACAAACACAAAATAAAATGGGCTCGACATTTTGAACAGACCTTTTCTAGTAGATGAACACACTGGCAAAACTCCTGCTGTCTAGAGATCTATGCATGTGCTACGACTCAGGTCCACACACCTGCTACTACATTCAGAGCACCAACGTCCCCATCGTTACACTGCAATCAGTGATGCCT
This sequence comes from Plotosus lineatus, assembly GCA_024760905.1. Taxonomy (NCBI): domain Eukaryota; kingdom Metazoa; phylum Chordata; class Actinopteri; order Siluriformes; family Plotosidae; genus Plotosus; species Plotosus lineatus. The sequence continues at coordinate 21,737,283 of CM045742.1, forward strand.
TACCTGCATATCAACACTAATTTAACGCAACCACATGCAAACCTTACGTTTCAGTTGTCGGGTGAATTTCTGAAGGATATTTAAATTCTGTCACCATTGGAAACGCATTACGGTAGAGGATTAGATTTAGCACATCACTGATTAAGGCTAATATACAGGTATGCTTTATTTTATTGCTATGCATATGAAGTCAAAAGATGTACAACACTAGGATATGTTTCAATTATAGCTGTATATACCGCTAGCACATGGCCTTGGTTCGCTGTAAATTAACTTTTGTACTTTTTTGTTATTTTGTATTTAAAAGAAGAAAATAAAAAACAGACGGTGACGAATTCTTTTAAAAAAAAAAAATAAATAAATTAGGGGAGGACTACATTGGTTGTGTTTGTATTACACTAATACCCCTGAGCCTTGGAACTAAAGTTAGAAGTGATGAAATATTTAAAATGTTTAAACTTTTCTACCATCATATACATAAATCTGTACTCTGTCATTTTTAACAGTAAGAACACAACCTTTTTATTCTTATTTACAGAATAGGAAATTGCTCGGTTTCAATAATTGAATGAGTCTGTACTTACGAAGGGGCCACAGTGGTGACCGCTCCTGTACTTTGTGATACTGGATGCTGTATTGTGTGCCCTGAGATGTATTTTTGTACAAGTAAACAATTTAATAAGGCACATCAGCACTCTCTCTCTCTCTCTCTCTCTCTCTTTTTTTTTTTTTTATTTATTAATTTTTTTAAATATATAAAACAGCTTCCACCCAATTGGAGCTCCTTTTCTTTTCGAGGCTGACAGTTTTATTTTCAATTTTTTATATGTTTTTTTTTTTTTTTTTTTTTTTTTTTTTTTGCTGCAGATTTCTAAATATACCACTGTATTAAATAAATTCATTTTTAAAGTAATGTCATGTTTCTAGTGTCAGCACTGTGACTAACTGTACAACAATTAGTGTAAATTCAGTGTGACGAAAAAGGAACAAAGGTTAGCCTGACGCTATCTCTCGGGGTAACGACCTTCAGCCGTGGAGAACAAGCACGAGCTGCAGTAAAGCTGATAAGTCCCGATTCACAGAAAAGTGCGGCGGTAGAAAGCCCGCAGGCTTCGGTTCCCAGCATCGGACTTTGCCCTGCTCGCACTCATGCTGTTATTATTACGGCTGTGACTGGCAGGAGGGCGGAGTCTGTAGGACATGGACATTGTTCGTCTTAACACACTCGGAGCGTTTTAGAGTAATAAAGTACATTTATTTATAAAACAATGTACATTATCCAAACAACCGTATTAAACATGCTATACTTTATTAATCCTTATCAAAGCATACGTTTGTTTTTATTTACTGAATGAAATCGATGCAGATGAAACTGGCAAATATTTCCTTTCCAAAAGATGGTCCCTGAGATTAGTCTACAACTTTTGTTTTTCATAAGGCCACAGAAAATACACCTTCAGATTTAAGAGAACGATCGAGAAGATTTGCCACAACGGGAAACCTGGTTATCATTGAACACAACCAGGTCTATCGCGAGAAACCCGCCTTTTGCGTCTCTGTCGGGCTGAAATATTACCCCGATTAATAAAAAGAAAAGCTTTTTACACTGGCTTCACATTGCGGAAGTTACATCATCGATAGCTGAATAGTCACGTGACTGATGTACGCGTATTAAACAGAACATGGAAAGATGTCGACGTTCACAACGCCTCTAGTTTCTGACATTTCTGAGGCGCGATCTGATTTTACACAGATTGAGGAAGTCCGTGTAGACTCCCGAGCACATAATCGGGAAACTAAAAAAAGATTGGGCTCGACTAGTCCGAGGCAGAATATGAAGTCAAAGCTGATGAGGACGATGCCGGCTGGTACCATCAGGTATTCCATGATGGAATCGTATCATGTCTGGTGAACCATCCGATGCTATGAAATTAGCCGCTGTGTCAACACGGGCACATCTGAGGTTAAGATCCTTGCCCAGGGGTCTCTGCACAGTAGGGGTCTAGACGGGGATATGAACCCAATACCATAACCACTACACCACCTGCTCTAATCCCACATAAAGCCCAACCTTTAACAAACAGCCCAGTTTGTGCCAACCGCATCATCGCGGCGTTACGATCCAAAACTTGCTTTCTACCCAAAACAGAAATGAGAGGCGGTCTCTTTAAACAAGTCTGAGGGACTTTTATTTTCTTACTTTCTTCCTCTCTCAGTATTCGGCAGTGTGCGGCCAACCCTCAACTTGGCCATGTGGCAATGTCTGGCTCAAACAGCTTTTGCCAACATTCATCTGAATTTTTTTTTTGTTGTTGTTGTTTAGCGAAAATAATAAATGAAATGTTTAAAAAGACCTCACTACGTGCACTAGTTAAAGCCCCGCCTTCTTCCAGGGGACACGTGGACATAGTGGCACCTGTCGTCATATCTTCTTGTCAAATTTTATTGCCCGCTGCATATCATTGTCAGGCCCAAAAAAAAATCAGATCAAAAAAGTGGCATCACACAAAAACAATCAACTGTAAACAAAGCCCGCTCGGGTTGTTTTGATGACGATACTCCCTGAACGGTGATGCCCAGGAAATCGACCGGGGTTCTGGACAGCTAGTGATACCGACCCTATTCACCTGCTTTTTCACAAATCCAAAACACTACACTGTCAACCAGCACCCTTCAAAGGTCTCGGAAAACGGTTTCTCTCTGGGATTCATATTTGCCTTTAATCTGTTTCACAGGTTGTTACCGTAATCCGTAATTGCTGACAGCCTGGCTATGATCACAACAACGTGTAAACAAAACACGTATCCCTGCCAGATTTACGTTCACACAGCATCCTCCAGTAACACCCCAAGGTTTCCGACCACCAGAAACAGTTCTATTTTTTATTTTATATATTTATATTATATATATAATTTTTTTTTTTTTTTTTTTTTTTTTTTTTGCGAACCCCACCCAATTAGTCTTGTGATTTTGATGTAATAAAACGGTCACTTAATTAAATATGCGTGATTATAATCAGGAAAAAAAAAAGCAAGACTCTGAAACATATCTTGTATCTGTTAAGCGTTCTCGTTCTCAGATTTATAGTTTGCGGTCTCCTGCAATCACTGAATTATAAATCTCCTGAGTAAGGGTAACATATTTCTTTTCAATTTGATCAAGAAAGTAGAGCGGGTCACGGATGAGTGCCGGATCAAAGCCCTCCTCCACAAGCTTCACCTTTTTCATCTTGAAAGTTCCAGTGAGCTCCAGAGAAGTCTGCAACAGGAGAGTGCTTTGAAACATCGGAGTTTGATGTAAAGAAAGACTGAACGGGATAGAAATCAGCAGAACTGGGTCAGAAACATGGCTACCTGAACGCGGATGAAACATGGCCTGGCGTAACCTGGGAGGTAGTTCGTTACAACTCGACATGTGTCAGCTCCATCAAAGTCGCTCCCTTCTTTTAACACAATAGCTGCCATTCCAATCCTTCCCTCGTGCCCTTAAAATGATTCAATCAAAAAATTAATAATAATAATAATAGTCATGGACTATGCAAACAGACTTTAATAACATGGGAATGAGCAGAGAGTGGGCGGCACGGTGGCGTAATGGTTAGCACATCTACCTCACAGCACAAAGGCCTGGGTTCGATTCCCGGCCTGGGCGTTTGTGTGTGGAGTTTGCATGTTCTCTCCGTGCTTGTGTGGGTTTCCTCCAGGTACTCGGGTTTCCTCCTACAGTCCAAATACATGCACAGTAGGTTAATTGGCTGTTCCAAATCTCCCCCAGGTATAAGAGTGTGTGTGTGTGTGTGTGTGAATGGTTGTGTGTGAGTGCGATGGCCTTGTGAGCTGTACAGGTGTACTTTGCCCTCACCAAAAATTGGCCGAGATGGGCACGAGCCTCCCCCGTGACTCTAATTAGGATCAAGTGGCATATAAAATGAATGAACGAACAGACAGCTGAACAGTTGGGGGAAGTCTGGTATTCTGACTCTACATTCATCACTGACAGGTGCAGAAACCTAAATATCCCAAATTACGCTCGATAATTTAACGGACACCACTGTACAAGCGCCGTTAAAGGATCTCGTCCCCTGGGAATTTTTTTGTTGTTGTTTCGTATCAAATGAATAAGCCACAGATACAAGTAAAGGTAGTGTGGGGCCGGTGGTGTAGTGGTTAGACTGCTGGGCTCATGACCGGGAGGTTGCAAGTTCAAATCCCACTGAGACCCTCACTGTGCTAAGACCCCTGGGCGAGGTCTCAACCACAAGTGTGCCTCTGTTCACCCAGCACTATAAATGGGTACCAGTAAAAATATACTGGGAAGGGAACCTGCGATGGACTAGCGTCCCATCCGGGGGAGTTGAACTCCTGGTCGTTTCACGCTATGGAAACCGGGGATAAGTACCGGCCTGATGAGCCACTATGGCTCGGGTGTAAAAACCCAACAGACTTGTCCTACCCTACCTACACATAAAGGTAAAGTCCGTTGGGCTTTTTACACCCGAGTGATAGTGACTCATCAGGCCACTGCTTATTCCCAGTTCTGGATGGGACACTAGTCCATTGTAGGTTACCTTCCCAGTATATTTTTACTGGTACCCATTTATACTGCTGGGTGAACAGAGGCACACTTGTGGTTGAGACCTTGCCCAGGGGTCATAGCAACCACAGATAAACACACTAATTTTTGTTCAATAGCTCAACATTTTGACTTTGGCCGTGGGGTCTTGGCACAGTGGTGGGTCTGAAGGGAATTCAAACCCAAGAGCCCAATACTCGAACCATTACACCAGCAGCCTGACACACCACTAGCCCCACAACTTTAATTAATGGTTCCCAACTCAGTTGACTCTGAGCGAGGGCGGGGTACACCATAGACAGTTCGCCGGGTCATGCAGGGCCAACCCACACACAAAACCATTCATACTTACTGTCTCACCAAGGGGCAATTTCAAACCACCAATCAGCCCACTGGACATGCTTTTGGTCCATTGGAGAAAACCGACAAGCACGGGTAGAACATGGAAACTCCACACAGAAATGTGACCGAGCCCAGGACGTTCCTGCTGTAAGGTGGATGTGCTAACACTACCCCATTGTGCTACTCATTACAATTATTTTATTTTTGTTTGAGGTGTATTTTTTCCTGAAATCAAACATGTTAAGCTATTAAATATATATATATATATATATATATATATATATATATATATATATATATATATATATATATATATATATATATATATATACACACACACAGAGATCCCTCGCTTCTTTGTGCTTCAGTGCATCACAGGTTTTTCAAAAATATTCATCGAAAAATTAAAAAAAAAAAAAAAAAAAGGAAATTAAGGAAAAATAGGGAAAAGTTAAGGAAAATGCCACAAAACAATGCCAATTATACAAAAGAGACCCAAACAAAAACAATCCAAAAGCCCCCAACAAAACTACTTACATTTTTATGTGAGGTGCGCATCTGCGTGTATTAATATTTTATGTACATCTTATGCATTATTTTTGAAATTTTGTTATTATAAGCATTTATAGTGTTGAATATGTATTTATTGATATTACAGACGCTCCGACTTACGTTCGTCCGTTTTACGTCTTTTCAATTTTGTTTTGTTTTTCAAAAAAATAAAAATTAAAAAATTGCCAAATTTTGAGTTTAGACATACCTACACAGTACGCTGACATAATGACGTAATGATGCTGCGTCCATTGTTTACAAACGACAGACTGAACGTGCCCCTCCCTCTTCCCAGTTCAGTTATATATAATATATATCATGTTACCCTTGTGTTAAGATGTCGTCTCTGTGATCTGTGTGTTTACACCGTTTTTGCGGACTTTTGTAACCCTAAGTAAATATGGTTGGTCAGAAGCGTAAGCCTACTAGCATGGGTGCAAGTCTCATACACAGAAATGAATTGACTATCTGCTCTGATTGGCGCAATCTACCATACATAGTCAGTTAAGCGAAGACAGTTGTAAAATGAATGAAAACCTGAATCCAGAAAAGAAAGAGAACTGTCCGCTCTCCTGGTGATTCACATCTGTGCAGGCTGAGTACTAAACCAGTATTCAATGGCTCCCTTGCTCACTTGAAAGACCGGAATTCCGTATAACCCACGCTTTGTCTCAAGCACAAAAAAGTAAACTACTTTCAGTGTTGAGCGCCTCACATATTGTAAGTGTTGATTGGCTGTTTTGAGCTTCATGTAATGTGACTCGGTTCAGCTTCATGCAAAGTGACCATCCATCGACCATCGGAATCATTTACAAGCAGAAAGATCGCATCATGGAGAATGTGAAAGGTTATATTTGATACTGTATTTGATATTTGATGAGTGAATTTGATTAAAATGTATCTATTTGAAATTATTTTGCTTGAATTTAATTTATGTGAAATTAATGTTGATATTATTTGATATTATTCTGCAATGTTATGTTTATAATAATTGATTTAGGGGTGTTTTATGAGATACGGTAATGGTATTTATGGATGTATAGTACAGTATGAGCGTCATACATCGCTGGAACAACTTATGTTCACTTTCAACTTACATTCGGCCGTCCAGAACCAATTAAAAACGTAAGTCAGGAAGCTTCTGTATATACACACATACGTATGGGGGGGGGGGGTCTCGGTCGATCCTACTGCGCAGAAATCGTCTGTCGCGGGGGCTCTCGGTACCCATTAACCGTGGAAAGTGAGGGATCCCTGTAGTTCAGTTATTTAATATGAAGAAAATGATGAATATATTTAAAGTGTGCCGATTCTATGACCGGGTAGTAGATTTTACCTTTGACAATGACCCCATAGACGTTCGCCGCCTCAATGCAGTCCACCATAGTGAGAATATCCGATACTTCAGTCGTAGCTACATTTTCACCTTTCCATCTGTATATTCCACCAGACTGAATCAGCTCCACATACTTCACATTATTTATGATTATTACACATAATCTGTTAACTGCTGTTCATTAGGATCTCGTGCTGTTTTCTCTTCATAAATAAAACTCATGCAAGTTTACCTGAAAGTGTCTCCAACCCGATCATGAAAGTAAACAAAGTTTTCATGGTCGATTTTCAGCAAGTCGCCACTGTTGAAATAGGCATCGCCTTTCGAGACCACATCTCGGAGTCTTTTCTTTTCCGTCTGCTCCCTGTTTCCGGCGTAACCGCTAAACGGTGACTTAAGGGTGATTTTCCCAACCAGCAGGCCAGGCTCACCTGCAGGATCATTTTTATCGTGAGATCAAGTTCTAAAAGATGATGTTTGCATTGACGTGTACAGGGTATGAAATTGTTCTTAATGAACTGAGCAGGCATTGACGAACCTGGAGCTGCTGGTACACAAAGTCCATCTGCGTTCCTGATAGGTTCCTCTTTCTCGACGTCAAACTTGAGCAGGGCGTATGGGAAGAATCGCTAAAAGACACCGTAGAAAATTCTTATTTCACAATGTTCTTCACTGTGCATCCTTTATAGGGTGTTCCAGTTAAACAGCCTTACCTTGTGGAGGAAATTAACCCGGCCTACCACGCCAACTTTTGTAGTATAGTTAATAAACCCGATGTTTCCCTCTGTGGCACCATAGATCTCCCTCATGTAGATATTCCCAAAGCGACTCAAAAATTCATTCCACACATCCACTCGCAGACCGTTACCGATAGCAATCCTCACCTTGTGATCTCGGTCATTATCTCTCTGTAGGAGAATGGAGAGTGAAGAGGACAGCAAAGAAAATCATTGGGACTCCCCCCACCCCCACTCAGAACACTGCACTTAAGAGATGATTGTATTGAGCCATAACCATCATCAGTGACCCCCATCAGCCCCACCATGGGCTCTTCTCCCTGCTGAAGAGCTTCTGTAATACCCCCCCCCCCCCCCCCCCATATGCTATCAGACTACTAAACTCATTCATTGGCTGGCACCCATTTCAGCCGGCTCTGGGCAAGGGCAGAGTACACCCTGGATAGCTCACCAGGCCATTGCAGGGCAGAAACATGCTGATGGCAATGCAGCTACTCTTTACAAAAGTCAGAAATGGTTCTTCTACAGCCTCTCACCATGGACAGCAAGAGACATGATTGATTTGATAACCCAGTCAGCTGCACTGGGGTGGACAGCAGTGACAACCCGGTGACAGTGGAGCTTGAACCCCCACCCATGGGATATTGAACTGCCCCAGAACTGCGATACAGTGGTACCTCACTTTTACGAAATTAATCCGTTCCAGAGCTTTTTTCGTAACCTGCATTTTTTGTATATTGAACAGCATTTTACATGTAAAACGCGTGATTCGTTTCATGGCTCCCAATACTACCCCTAAACCCTTTAAAAATGATAAAAGTATACCTTTTAAGACCTCCTCCTGCTTCAATATCGTACCGATGGTAGACGGGTTTGGCCATATTCCTTTGTGATATCACTCAAGCCCGTTTCTTCTTCTCACTCGCACCGAAAATCACACGTGCGCGCGTGCGTGTGTGTGTGTGTGTGTGTGTGCGTGCGCGCGTGTGTTGGCCATGTCTTCTTAGCAGAGCTATAATCTTAAATATGTTTATGGAAAGTTAAAAGCCTGAGTCAAGAAATAACGCATGAAACAACAGTAACTCTGTCTTTTACACGAAACGCATTATGGGAGTATATGTGTGTGTGTGTGTGTGTGTGTGTGTGTGTGTGTGAGAGACTTCCGGTGCGAGTGAGAAGAAGAAACGGGCTTGAGTGATATCGCAAAGGAATATGGCCAAACCCATCTACCATCGGTACGATATTGAAGTAGAAGGAGGTCTTAAAAGGTCTGCTTTTATCATTTTTAAAGGGTTTAGGGGGTGGTATTGAGGGCCTTGGAACGAATCACATGTTTTACATGTAAAATGCGGTTCAATGGGAGGGAGCTGCGTCATCCCTCCTAGCCAATGGGAGGCCAGCAGGGCGGGATGTTAGAACGTCATTGATGGGAGATCAACTCGTGCATTGTTTGAATGGTACGTTTGAATTTTTAAGATGCCGCTTTCATAACGTGAACTTGTTTCGCATACGGACACAAAAATTTTAGGAAAATGCGTTTCGTAACCTGCATTTTTCGTTTGGTGAGACTTTCGTAAAGTAAGGTACCACTGTACTCTATTTGAAAATTGCTGCTCACATCAGACACAAGTTCCTACACTGGACGTCATGTCTTTTGTGATCTCCTTCAGAGAGTTTAAGTTTACCATAAGAAAAATATGCTTTTTAAATTATTCTTGTATTTTGCACTCCAGGAAATTCCACACTTTACTACAGTGTATTTTTGCTGCTATCTACAGTTTCTGTATTTTAATCCTGTACTGAGCCAACAGCAACAAAATTGTTTTGTACACCCACTATACACTGAATAACAATAAAGAACTTATCCGAGTCATATCTATCATTTCAGATATTTCACTTTACCTTAGATGTCGGATTTTGCAAGGTGGGTTATATACACAGCTTTTATTCACACCTCGGTATACACAGAGCATAAAGTACTATATTATATAAAGACAAAATGCTGACCTTTGGTGTATTGCAGAGGTAATGCACTGTTTCTCCAATATACTGCATCACTGTAACATTATACCTCCTGCAGTCATCCCAGAACTGAGAGGCAGAAAATTTCTTCCGCAGAACAAAAGAATTCCCTAAAACCAGGACAGGAAAAGCAAAGAATGTTCAATTATAGACTGATAACCGAATTAATTAAGACAGGTTGGCACGGTGGTGTAGTGGTAACATCTGACAGAACACCCTGGGCTCAAGCTTCGGTCTAGGCTTCGGTGTTTCCGAGTTTCTATGTTCTTCATATGCTTTCATGGGTTTTCTTGAGGTACTTCAATTTCTTCTCACAGTCCAAAGATAGACACATTAGGCTAATTGACTATTCCAAATTTCCCCAAGCCGTGAACACATAAATGTTTGTGTGTGTGTGTGTGTGTGTTGGCTCTGCTAGGGACTGGCGAGTTGTTCAGGGAGTACCCAGTCATTGCCCAGAATAGGCTGAGATTGTCTCAAGCCTCCCTGAGATCATTATAAAGGATATAACTGCGCAAGCTCGTAGACTGACAGACAAGCACACAAACTTCCCGTGGAATGAAAATGAATAATACCCTCCACGGAACTCAGGTCAAAGCATCCGTCATCTATACTGTCCATCCCTCGGGGTCATGGGGAAGTCAACTCCAGCTTTGGAACAGGTCACCAGTGTGTTGCGGGGCTAATCCAGACACACAATTATTCACATGCACATTCACACCTACGGGCAGTTTTGAGCAGCCACGGAATATAATGTGTCTGTCTTTGGACTTTGTGGGAGGAAGCTGAAGCATCCAGAAGAAACCCACACAATCATGCAGAGAACTTACAAGATTCTATTCCAGAACCTTCTCAATGTTGGGCGACAGTGCGAACCACAGAGTCACTGCACCATCTCGTTCCTTAAAATCTCCCCACAAAACACATCAACCATTACAATTCTTCTGTTACATTTTATCTGATCTTTATATGTTTACCTGTTTATTATTAAGCTGAGGTTATTTGCCATGCAATTCGGTGTATGATGTTACTAGATAAACAATATACAATGAAAACAATATACCGTATTCGACGTAATAAGCGCCCTGCTCCAATAAGCACCCCTCCCAGTGGGTTTTTTAAATTTTATTTATTTATTTTTAGTTTTTGTTTGTTTGTTTTTCTTCTTGCATCTAATAACCGCCCATGTGGACTGGGAGCAAAATTGTAGATCAAACTGACTAATTTTATTCGATCAGTCTCTGTAACCATAAAATGAGGCGTTCACTGCCTGTAAAAGTGAGTTTACACGGTATTTCAAGACCCCCTGCCACTGGGGAATGTCTATAATGTCCATCAGTAACAACACATTTGATTGTTCCGCCGTGCTTTAAAAAACAGGAAAATATTTTGCGATGAACCATTAGAAACTGCTACAACAAAACTATGTGATGCTCTGAATGAAAGGAGCGATGAGCCAGATATGAACCTATCAGAAAGTGGTGACGAGTATTTTTCAACCGATTCAACTGCTCACTAACTTCATGAATTTAAAGACTTTCCTGGCCATGTGCTTTTGTTTATGTTCGTGTTGACTGGTTCAACGTGCCATGTGCTAAAGTTGACATTAGTGTTGATTGGCTCGATTTTAATTCAGGGAAAATGTTTAAAGGAACAGCACTGGGAGGGAAAAAGTAGGGGGTATTTTTTTTTTTAATTTATGCTGTTTTCTGTTTATTTTCAGCTTTCATGTGAGTAGTTTGGTTGATATCACAAAATTAATAACACAAATACCAGTAAAACTCTTGAATTGTTCTGTTATTATTCATGTTTTCCACCTCGATGTTCCACTCCGCTGATAATATTTTAATAAGCGCCCACCCACTCCAATTTTTAAAGCGCCCTAGGCGCTTATCACGTCGAATACTGCAAATGTGATTTACACTATAAAAATGAACATGATAAAATAGAAAAATAAAGCAGAATGTGGCACAAAGTTGTACCTCGCTCAATGCAGCCTATGAATCCAATGATGAATCCGGCGCTGTGGTACAGAGGCAGGTTGATGTAAAACACATCATTAGATGTGACTCCAGCAACACATTGGATGAACGAAGCAGCCCAAATTCTCTCATGAGTCACCGTGGCTGCTTTCGGTAGACCTATAGCCAAAGCAAGACAAATTTAAAATGCACACACGTATACACGCATATTCTAACTACGCCAAAATGCAGAGCTAACAGTGATCACCAGCACTTATGAGTCTGTCTGTCCGTCATTGAGCACGATTCTGATCACACCAGTGTACAAAATTACACCAAATCTGATGGGGACTGTACCTGAGTCGAGTCCAAAAGATGTTATGACTTTGGAATGTCTAGGTCAAAAGGTCAATGTCAGCGTAAAGTGGCAGAATTTTGTTAATCGAGCACTTATAAACTTTGAAGCAAGTATATTTTATTAATAACAATATATATTGTTATTTGCTCTACCAAAAAGTATCGAGCACTCTCCTACGGAAGGATCTACTCAGAAAATCCTATATTATATATATATATATATATATATAAGTTCTACTGCATGTTACCCTTGTGTTAAGACGTCGTCTCTGTGATCTTTGTGTTTACACTGTTTTGCGGACTTTTGTAACCCTAAGCAAATATGGTTGGTCAGAAGTGTAAGCCTACTAGCATGGCTGCAAGTCTCATACACAGATGAATTAACTATCTGCTCGGATCGGCACAATCTACCACGCATACTCAGTTAGCAAAGAGAGTTGTAAAATGAACGAAAACCTGAATCCAGAAAAGAAAGAACTCTCCGCTCTGCTGGTGATTCACGTCAGTGCAGGCTGAGTTCTAAATGAGTTCAACTGCGCCCTTGCTCACTTGAAAGTCCGTATAACCCGTGCTTTGTTTCAAGCACAAAGCAAGTAAGCTACTTTCGGTATTGAGCTCCTCACATATTGTAAGTGTTGATTGGCTGTTTTACGCTTCATGCAAAGTGACCATCCGTCGACCATCGGAATCATTTACAAGCAGAAAGATTGCGTCATAGAGAATGTTAAAGGTTATATTTGATGAGTGAATTTGATTAAAATGTATCTATTTGAAATTATTTTGCTTGAATTTAATTTATTTTAAATTAATGTTGATATTTGATATTATTTTACAATGTTATGTTTATAATAATTGATTTAGGGGTGTTTTATGAGGTACGGTAATGGTATTTATGGATGTATAGTACAGTACGAGCGTCATACGTCACTGTAACAACTTACGTTCACTTTCAATTTACGTTCGGCCATTCGGAACCAATTAAAAACATAAGTCGGGGAGCGTCTGTACCCATACAGGACCTATGAACCACATTATCCCACTTGAGCGTGGATGTACACTGCACTCTTTTAATGCCCCTATGGTCTGAGATTAAGATGTGGTGGTGACTGTGCACACAAATACCGATGATTTCCGTAAACTTGAGATCATTCAGGCCTGGCAAACTGTCCAGGGTGTGCTCTGCCCTTGCCCAGAGTCAGCCGAGATGGGCGCCAGCTTCTCCCACAACTCCCTTATGGTTAAGTAGTCCAGAAAATAAATGAGACCACTTAGTGATCCCTCATACTCCTTGCTAGAGCACCTGTAGAGTTATACTGGAAGAGACCACTTACATCATAATATACTTTTTTAAAGTATTTTTTAAACAATAAACAAGATGATTCAGTGCAACTGTCTATCGCTTTAAAGTGACCCTAACTTTTACGGAGGCACGTGGAGTGAAATCTTGTCCAAATGTCTTACACAGCCACCACTCACCCTTTCATTCATCACCTCTCTGTATAGCAACAATAACATTACGATCTCTAATAACATTAGAAAATGCTTCCTCAGTTGCATGAGGATTGTTGAGTGTTTAGAGTCAATCCAGCACTGCAAGAGCCTTTCATTTCTGTCTAGTCTGTTACCAGTGGTTCCAGATGTGTAGATGTACAGTGCTGTGCTGCGGATTGTAACATTGGCCCTCAGTGATGGAGACAGCGCTTCATCCGATGCCTGGGCGATGGCCTGAGAGATGGCCTCCATTCCATCTGTGCTGCATTCATCAGCGAGAACGTACACGCTGATGTTCTTCTCTTTCAGAGCAGGCAGGATTTCTTCAACAGCACCACGCAGCTCTACACGAAAAACATTCAACACATCAGTTCAATTGTACCGCATACAAATAAAGCCTCAGGGTCACAGACTCCTCAGTGTGAATAATCAGAGCGTGTGTAGCCCTGTAATAGAGCCAGTTTAACTTCAGGAAGCCTTTTAAAAGCTTATACTGGAAACTCCACAACTACTGGAACTCGTCTTATAAATGAGCCCCTTCACCTGAATAGCAAATACAATTATTTACGTCAAACTTGTTTGGAACATTCTGTACAATCCAATCCAAAAAGGTATCAGCACCTGCAGTGCATTAAGGTTGGAAGCAGGAAAAGACGCAGAACCGGTTTGTTTAGATTTTCTGATTTGCGGCGTGAAGCGACTCCTCGATTCACTCAGTGAAAATCAGGAAAGAAAGAAAGGGAGGGAAAGAAAGAAATTATTTCTAAAATTACTGTGACTGGTATTTCATTATAGGTGGATGTGTAAGCTTTTTCCTGATCAGTCAGGGTTAACTTCATTTTATTTTGAAATATACAGCCATGGATCCATTTCCAGCTAGTTTTGCAAAATAAACTACAGGGGACCCCACCCCCCGCGCGACCACCGATTTCCGCAAAGTAGGAACAAACACCCCTGATTGATGTATTCAGACACCCCCCGACTTACGTTCATCTGTTTTTTCAATTTTACAGTTTTTTTGTCTCAAAAAAAAAAAAAAGTCAAATTTTGAGTTTAGACGTACCTACGTAGTACGTGGACATAATGACGCAATGATGCTACATTCATTGTTTACAAACTACAGACTGAGTGTATATCTCAGTTATAGAGCGTGTTACTCTTGTGTTAAGACGTCATCTCTGTGATCTTTGTGTTTACACTGTTTTTGCGGACTTTTGTAAGCCTAAGCAAATATGGTTGGTCAGAAGTGTAAGCCTACTAGCATGGGTGCAAGTCTCATACACAGAGATTAATTAACTATCTGCTCAGATCGGCACAATCTACCATGCATACTCAGTTAAGCAAAGAGAGTTGTAAAATGAATGAAAACCGGAATGCACAAATGAATGAAAACCCGAATGCACAAATTACAGAACAATTACAGACATTTATATTTGTTATCTTTTAGCAGAATCTTAAGAGTGTATACTTATATTTATATTAATATTCATTAGGATTTGTACTTGTTCTTTGTATGCATCTCTTGAATAAAGTTTACTTACTTACACAAAAGAAATAACGCTCCGCTGGGATTCATATCAGTGCAGGCTGTGTTCTAAACAAGTTCAATGGCACCCTTGTGCACTTGAAAGACCAGAAGTCTGTATAACCCACAGCAAGTACACTACTTTTGCAAGTACACTACTTTCGGTATTGAGTACCTCACAGATTGTAAGCGTTGATTGACTGTTTTAAGCTTCGTGTAAAGTGACTCGGTATAAATAAGTGATTTATTTGAAATTAATGTTGATATTATTTTACAATGTTATGTTTATATTAATTGATTTAAGGGTGTTTTATGAGATACAG
>CM045742.1:21755000-21810000 GCA_024760905.1 Plotosus lineatus
ACCCTGCACAGATGGGAGCAATCAAAGTTTCCCTCAAGTCGCCTCAAGGGTTGCCAGAGAAAATTTAACTCCACTCTGTAGGGAGGGCTTTGTTGGGAAGGTCCTCTACCTCGAGATACGAGGTCCAATCAGTTCTACCTGACGTTCTCAGTCCATTTCCTGGTGGATCTACATTGTCCAGAAGGCTTTACCTGTTTCTCCTGATTGGCACAAAAATATGGATGTGTTTCCAATTCACATGAAACCCAATGGTGAGAAAATATCAACCATTTCAACTAAAAATTGTTGCTCTGTCGGGCGCTGGATTGCTGATCCTAAAGTTGGGGGGGGGGGTTCGAATCCCACTCTCCACAAGGTTGTCACCCCCCCACACACATCCCTCCCCAGTGCAGCTAACTGGGTTATCAAAGGCCGGCCATGTCTCTCACTGTCTCTGGTGAGAGGTTCATGTAGCAGAACCATCGCCGACTTTGGCAGAGCAGCTGCAAAGCCGTCAGCGTGTCTCCGTCCCTTGCTAAAGGGTTGTGTCAGGAAGGGCATCCGACGTAAAAACCTACGTCAAATCAAAACATGCGAATCATTCGCTGTAGCAACCCCTGAAAAAGCCAAAAGGAAATCTCAAACTAAAAGTTGTTTCTCTATAACTGACGAATTGAACACCACCAGAGATTCACGTCACTCACGCCCTTATTTACCTCTTAAACATACTGAAGCCTATCTCAGCTAACCCCAGGCAAGGGCAGAAGACACTGCAGGGATCCCAGTGAGATTTTGGAAAAATAAATAAAGGAAATGAAATATTTCAGCCGGGGGTCAAGGGGGCCGCAGGGCCTCTTGCGGGGTACAGGGGCAGAGCATGTCATGTTAAAAAAAAAAATTATGCAAATAAGTTAATCATTGTTCTGTAACATGCACAAACACTAAACAAAACAGCTTCAATAATGTAAAAATACTAAAAGGTTATTTCAGTGGAGATAAACACAAATCATTCAAGTAGCACAGCCCCGTGGCTCATCATTCATGTGCAACATAATTATGAAATCATTTGTAGAATGATCACATGACATCACAACAAACATTTGTATTTAACTAGTGAGTGAACCACTGTTACTACTATAGTCTTGGTGCACAAGTATTTATGGTACACGATGTCCATGTAGGTTATACTAGGCTTGTACAAACTACACATTTTATACATTTCGGAGATGTCAGTAGACATACAAAAAATTTATTTGGGCTGAGAACAGCGGTTGTGCGTCCCCTGTGTCTGTGTGTGTGTGTGTGTGGGGGGGGGGTGTTGATGTAGGAAGAAACTGGATTACTCGGAGGAAGCCGGACATTACACGCTCCATACAAAGATGCCAGAGCCTGGGACTCGAGCACCGGATTGTCTTACAGTGAGGTCGACGTGCTCACTACATTGAAAAACAAACACAATTACCACCATCATTACTTTATAATTAAATCAATCTGGGTGCCGTGCCAGAATTCCGGCGTTGGCGGCAGCCATCGCAGCCTTTGTCATGGCTGTACACGAGGGGAAAAAAATCTGCCGTAGAGGCCCAAAGTTCTTTCTGCAGGGTGTTTTTATTGAGACACCATCTCTCGCTAGCTGGCCGTTGACTCTAAAGAGTTCATCCGCCCTTTGATAGGTCTTGTTTTTATTCCCACTGGGTTGCTAGCCACCCTACTCCCCAAATTTGGAACCTGCTGGGGAACCGGTTTAGTCGCCGACCACTCAACCATGCAACAGGTTGTACTGGCTTACATGTTACCAGTAGCAGGGAAAAACCTGACCTGACAGATTATAATTAATTAAATAGTACAAAACACCTCCATATTCAAAATTTACTTTTATCTTTCAAGAACAGATGGGGCTCATGTTCATATTCCAGGGTGCAGTAATATAATTCAGAATGGGCTGTTACAGGAATTATTAACATGGTCAGAAACAATGGGGATTCTTCAGCAATCTGGCAACCAGAGTGTTAAACCTAAACCTGGGCTGGGTGTTGTGGAATGTACATGTCTGACTGGACTAAAGCAGCAGTTGTGTATCCAGCAGTGTGAACTGTATGTGGAAACTGTTCCTTTCAGCTGCAGAACAGATTGTGAGCAGCATAATGTGTGTAACACAACACTGTCTAAAGTACATTATAATAAAATATATTTAAAACAGCACATATGTTTTCTGGCATATGACTAGCAGTTAGGTGTTTCAGAATGTGAGACATTGAGATTTTAAAACTTTAATTCACAAAAAAAAGTCAGTACAAAAACATGTTTACGAAATCCTGAAGATCACTTACTGACCACATCAATATTCAATCAATTCACAGTGCAACTGATTAACATGTACACAGAGGCACACACACACACACACACACACACACACAATAAATAAAATCGATTGGTGTATACAGGACTTTATTTCGGAGTCAAAGACACTGGGCTGTCAAACCCACTGTCCTGCTGATACGTTTTGAATTTTGGCAGTAAATTCTGACATGCTTTATGGATCACCTTGTCCTCTGTGCCTGGGGTCAGCTCCCTGCCCTTCGTCATTTTAATGCCTGCGTTCTTCTTGGGTTTCACCCCGGATGGCTTCCTAGCAATCTCTTTGTAAACAGTTACATCAGCGTTATCACCCAGGCTGCTTCCAAAGTCCAGGTCACCTACAGCAGGGACAGTCAACGAGAAGGTGTTTGCTGCCTCTAGATTTTTTCGGGGGCAGGAGGAGGCAAGATGAATGTTGTTGGTAAAAGTGGATCCATTACTGGATAAACTCCAGTCACTCTGGACATCATCTCTCACTGGTGCCTCTTCGATGAGGAGAGGATCGACAGCGATATGAGGAGTAAGGCACTCACTGCTTTTTCCTGCTTCTGTTACAATCAGGTGTTCCTCCCTGCTATGCTTCCTCAGTGTCACACGACCAGAGCCAACACCACTATAATGCGCATTGGATAAAGCGGAGTCAGAGAAGGACTTCGGATGGCTAGAGTGAAGAGAGCGTGGGGTGGCAACTTGAGTTGATTCAGGATCTGCAGCAGGATTAAACTTCATAGATTTGAAATCAGGCTGAGGCACCTTCCCTGCAGAGTTGGTCTCAGTGAGGACCTTCGTCTGATGTAGTTGATCTTTCTTGTAGACTTTATGGGACTCTGTTATGGCTGAATGACTTTGGCTTGATGGAATCCGTGGCACTTTCGCAGGATGATCTTGACAGCTTTCTGTAGAGTTTGCAGACAATTCTGCAACAAATAGTCACCCAATGTTAAGATATGAGGTTTCTATTTAAATGCATAAAACAAGTTCTACAAGTTCTACTTCTACAAAAACAAGAACAATAAGATAACAGAAAATAAATATAGTAGTACCTCACTTTATGAAAGTCTCACCAAACGAAAAATGCAGGTTACGAAACAAGTTCACGTTACGAAAGCGCCATCTTAAAAATTCAAACGCGCCATTCAAACATTAAAATGCAATTCAAACAATGCACAATGCATCTCCCAATTACATTCAAACATTCCGCCCCGCTGGCCTCCCATTGGCTAGGAAGGATGACGCAGATACCTCCTATTGGCTCTCACCCAACATCCCGCCCCGCTGGCCTCTCATTGGCTAGGAGGGATGACACAGCCCCCCCCCCCCAATTGGCTATTATGGAGCTGCATCTACAATTGATTGCAAAAGTATTCAAACCCATGACCAAAACTCAATTTCTCAGAACAGAACAAAGCAAAAGTGAGTTCCACCTGTTTACATGAAAGGAAATAGCACAGACACAAACAAAAACAGTAGTGGATTATTGTAAGTACTCTTTACTCTGAACAGAGGGCAAAAGTCTGTATTTCATTGTTGCAAAAGTATTCACACCTTTGCACCGAAGATGTTATTTTGAGTCGAAAATGATTGCACACTATAAACTATTGCATCAGTGTCATAGGACTGTATTTATTCACCTGTGACTTGAATAGGCTTGATTTCTCCCTATAAATAGTGCCCAATATTCATCTGTCCACAATCATCCCATGATTGTCAGCAGACAACAGTCATGAAGTCCAAGGAGCTGTCAGAAGACCCGAGAAAGAAAGTTATAGAGAAGCATAGAGATGGGCAAAGCTATGTAGCCATCGCAAGTTTACTCAATGTGCCAAAAAGTACTGTTGCATCACTGGTCCAGAAGTGGAAGCGCCATGGTACCACTATGAATCTCCGAAGAACAGGGCGTCCCTCCAAGATCACGATAAAAGGTAAGATGAAACTGCTCAGGGAAGCCAGAGCAAACCCCTCAGTCACTCTTCAAGACCTGAAGAAGTCTCTAACGTACACAAGTCCACAATATCCTGCAATTTACACAAGGAAGGTCTCTATGGGCGTGTCACAAAGAAGAATCCATATCTGAAGAACCAATATCTCAAGGCTCGTTTGCAGTATGCTACCACACATCTGAAAGACACTCTTGCGATGTGGGTGATCTGGTCAGATGAAACGAAAGTAGAACTTTTTGGCCTGAACACCAAGAGGTATGTTTGGCACAAAGCCAACACAGCTGATGATCCGGCTCATACCATCCATACCGTGAAACATGGTAGTGGGAGCATAATGTTATGGGGCTGTTTCTCTTCCTCCGGTCCTGGTGAGCTTGTTCGTGTGCTAGGGATTACGCATAGTGCGAAATATATTGACATCCTGGAGAAAAACCTCTTTAAATCTGCAAAAAGCCTGAGCCTTGGGAGGAAGTTCACCATTCAACAGGATAATGATCCAAAACATAGGGCTCGAGTGACACAAGAATGGCCCAGGAAGAAGAAAGTGAAGGTTCTAAACTGGCCCAGTCAAAGCCCAGATCTCAACCCGATAGAAAACCTGTGGAGGGATCTGAAGATTGCCGTCCACCGAAGGTCACGAAGTAACCTGACTCAGATGGAGCAGTATTGCAAAGAGGAACGGGCAAAACTGTCCAAGGAGCATTGCGCAAAACTCGTTGCTGGCCATCCAAAGCGATTGGAAGCTGTTATTGCTGCTAAAGGAGCTGCAACCAAGTACTGATTGTGACTTAATGACTTAGTGTGAATACTTTTGCAATCTATTCATAGTAAAGAGTGTTTATGAACAAAACCAGTGATGGATTATTGTGTCTGTGCTATTTCCTTTCATATAAACAGGTGAAACTCACTTTTGCTTTGTTCTGTTCAGAGAAATTGAGTTTTGGTTATGGGTGTGAATACTTTTGCAACCAACTGTACCATGATGCTTTTCATGTAAAGGACAGAGTTACTGTTGTTTCATATTTTATTTCTTGACTCAGGCTTTTAACCTTCCATAAACATTTGTAAGATTATAACTCTGCTACGAATACATGATCAACACACACGTGCGCACACACACACACACACACACGCATGTAATTTCCGGTGCGAGTGAGAAGAAGAAACGGGCTCGAGTGATATCACAAAGGAATATGGCCAAACCCGTCTACCATCGATACGATATTGAAGCAGATGCAGGTCTTAAAAGATGTGCTTTTATAATTTTTAAAGGGTTTATGGGGTAGTACAGGGAGTCCTTGGTTTACACCGTTCCCGACTTACACCGTTTCATGGTTATAAAACACGCACCCATAAAAATATAAAAAATATTACACGTGATTACGTCTTATGCGGTTACGTAAACAAACGTGAACTAGTTTCGGGCGCGCGAGGCGGAAGAATGGACCGAGGAAGACAGCGTCGCTTCCCTTCGCTCAGTCTCGGTAGTGTAATATTACGTGTCATTACATCTTCCGCGGTTATGTAAACAAACGCGAACTAATTTCGGGTGCGCGAGATGCAGCAAGCGTTGGCAACTTTTGAGGCTCAGGATCCCAACTTGGAAAGGTTCACTAGGGTTTCCAGAGGCATCATGGATTTGATGCAATGCTACAAGGAGATCTTGGATGAGAAGAGGTTGTTGCTCTCTGTCCAGTCTAACCTGGAGCAGTATTTTAAGAAGGTAGAGAGGCCTGCAACAGATCCTGTACCCTCGACCTCATCTGCATCTACTACTCCAGGCTCACCTGCCCCAGCACAATAAGCCCGTCTCTCCCTCCCTTACTGTATTTTATTCTTGTGGTAAGGAATTGTTTTCTCTCTTTTTTTGATACTTTGTCATTAACTGTTACATTTTATTATAGCACTGTACATACAGTACTTCAGTATATTTTATGTTATGTTCCGATTTACACAAATTCGGGTTACATCGTGTCTTAAAACTGATCAGCGTCGTAAACCGAGGACTCCCTTGTATTGGGAGCCTTGGAACGAATCACGCATTTTACATCCAATATGCGGTTCAATTTACGAAAAAGGCTCTGGAACGGATTAATTTCGTAAAGTGAGGTACCACTGTATACAAATAGCTTTAAAAACATACCATGCCCATCCTGATTTCTTTGAAATTTCTTTTTGGCGACTGGCGTCTCCAAGACTTTCGCCATGGCAGCCAGTTTGCTGGCAGCATTGATGATTTTCTTCTCAGCACTGAGTTTGAAAAACACAGGTCACTGGTATTTGTTGACGTAGAATGCAAAATGCTGATATTAAGTATGGTCCATTATAAAAAAAAAATAAATGGCAAAATAAAAATTCTTACCCATTTGTCTGACCTCCCTCCTCTAGGAGCTCTTGAAGGCAAGTGAGGTAGTACCTGCGCATCCTGCGTGCCGTGTCCTGCCTCTCTCTCATGACCTCGGCTCTGATCAGCTCAGCCGCTCGCTCTTTGCTCTCCTGCAGGTAGAGCAGCATATCACCTGCACGATGCATCAGTGTTAACTACAGACCCTCAAAGCCAACAAACAAATAAAAAACAAACAGGACGAGCAGTGGAAATGAAAAGACTGTTTAAAGGGCACACACCTCTTATTTTTTGCACAGCTTTCATATATTGTTCATTCATTTCTTCAAGACCAGCATGAAGATTTTCTTTACTGCCGGCGACACTGGAACAGATCAGACTCCTAAAAACTCCACCTCACATTGAAGACCAAATGCTTATACACTAATAGATTTTTTGAGGAAAAAATATTTTTAAACAGGTACCCACCCCAATTCCAGTTTGACTTGTTCAACCACTTTTGAATGGGTTTCCTTCTCCTTTTGCAAAACTTCTTCATGCTCTTCTAAAATTGGAGAGTAAAAAATATATAGAAACAAGAAAGTGCCAAAGAATTTTATAAAATGTGGGGCTTTTTAAAAATGTTTAAAAATCCAAATTGTTTGTACTCTAGTAGAAGAAAGAAATTTAAATATATATATATAAAATTCAGTTTTTATTACGGCTTCCTTTTGCCGTTCTATCAGTAAACATGCCTGCTGTCGACGATTTCACAAACACCCCCACAGTTTTGGGAGATCAGAAATGTGTAACATTTCCTTTGGAAGAAACCATTGTGTGATCAATTCCTTAAATCAGTCAAATCCCATATTTTGCGAGTCGATCCAAATCTAGAATCCACTGGAGCAATTTCCACGGTTTCACATTGCAGTTTCTTGTCTCGACACAATTTATAGATGAATATTTGTGGTCACTGACTTTCTGGTCCAGGGATCCCTCACACCTTCGTGCTTCAATGCACCACTTTTTTTTTTTTTTTTTAAATATTCATCAAATTAAAAAAAAAATGACTAAATTAAGAAAGAATGGGAAAATGTTAAGAAAATGCCTCAAAAACAAGGCCGATTATGCAAAAAACCCCAAACAAAAAAAACAACCCAAAACTCCTATCAAAACTACTTACCCACAGATGCGCACCTCACATAAAAATGTATGTGTGTGTGTGTTTATATTTTATTTACATCTTATGCATTATTTTTTTGAATGTTTGTTATTGTAAGCATTTATAGGGTTGAATATGATATTATATACACATATACGTCAGTCAGGGGGCTGATCCTACTTTGTGGAATTTGGTGGTCGCACGGGGGGTTGGGGGGCGTCCCAATTAACCGTGGAAAGTGAGGGATCCCTGTATATAGGGAGCAGCCAAAAATAATTGAAAGGGTGAGAGCCAGAGTGGTCAAACTAACCGAAAACTTGAAGAGGAGACATGAAAATTTTGGTAATATATATACCAAAAAAAAAAAAAAAAAAAAAAGAGATAATGGCTAGAATATGATTCAGGGTCAAAACAAACAAACACCTGATACACATCTTTAATTTACATTTCCTTCATTGTGACAAGAGGTCTCACTGCTGAGAAGGTAACCATCCCCAAGGCCCCACTCTGAAGTACAGACGCTCCCCGACTTACGTTTTAGTTAGGTTCTGGACGGCCGAACGTAAGGTGGGAAAAAAGAAAAAATTATGTTCTAGTGACATGAGACGTTCATACTGTACTATACATCCATAAATACCATTACCATATCTCATAAAACACCCCTAAATCAATTATTATAAACATAACATTGTAAAATAATATCAAATATATCTCAACATTAATTTCATATAAATTAAATTCAGGGAAAATAATTTAAAACATAAATTTTACTCAAATTCACTCATCAAATACAGTATCAAATATAACCTTTAACATTCTCTGTGAAGCGATCTTTCTGCTTGTAAATGGTTCTGATGGTCCACGGAGCCATTTGGAAGAAATGTGCAAAATTCACATGTTTTTCACAAGCATCAATTTTATTGATAATAGCCATCTTCATTTCTAACGAGATGGCTTGCGGCTTTTTCTGATTACCAGTATCACTAGTAGGTTTACGTTTCTGACCAAACATATTTGCTGCTTCTTCTTCTTCTTCTTCTTCTTTTACTTTCGGCTGCTCCCTTCAGGGGTCGCCACAGCAAATCATCCGCCTCCACCTCACCCTGTCCTCCGCATCTTCTTTTCTGACTCCAACGACCTTCATGTCTTCCTTCACCACATCCATAAATCTCTTCTTCGGTCTTCCTCGAGGCCTTCTGCCTGGTAGTTCCAACCTCAGCATCCTACTGCCAATATACTCACTATCCCTCCTCTGTACATGTCCAAACCATCTCAATCTAGCCTCTCTGACTTTGTCTCCAAAACATCTTACGTGGGCTGTCCCTTTTTGCTTAGGGTTACAAAAGTCCGTAAAACAGTGTAAACACAAAGATCACAGAGACGACATCTTAACACAAGGGTAACACGCAGTGAACTGGGAAGAAGGAGGGGCACGTTCAGTGTGTTGTTTGTAAACAATGGACGCTGCCTATTATGTCAGCGTACTACGTAGGTATGTCTCGTACTACAGAGAGCACGGTAAACTCAAAATTTGACAATTAAAAAAAAAAAAAAAAAAAGTAAAATCCGTAAAACGAATGAACGTAAAGCGGGGAGTGTCTGTATATAGACTATGTGTAATGCCAACAACAGATAACATTGCCTAGACAAGGTTTTAATGTTCAAGCGGGGTCAAAAGGTCAGGGTAACAAAGTATTATGCAACACTCTGCCTTATTAGATTACACACATCCACCAGGTTGAACGTAGTTGTCTCCAGTAATTCAGAAAGTATAACCTACACAAAGATGAGGACGCATGTACGGAAAGCATCACTACAGAGCATCCGCCGTAATAAATGCGTTCTGCACTGTATATTAACATCTGGGACACAATATCTGTGAAAGTTAAAGCAGAATACTAAGGACCTTTGAGTTTATGCAGCGTGCTCTTGTGCTCGCGTACTGTGTGCTGGAGCTGACGACAGGCTTTCTCCAGATGCCTCTGAAGCTCCTGACACTTCTTGTGGAGCCTGCCTACAGTATCCTGACAACTCTTGCTGCTACAGACATCTTCCTTGCTTCGGTCCAATGAGCCTGTGAATGACAATATGCAAAAATTATCCTTTTTTTTTTAAAAAATAAAAAGAATAATGAAAAGGTAGAGTGGTTTAAGCAAAACGAGTGCACATACTTCGTATACGATTGAGCCCTCTCTCACGTTGCTCTTGGCTTTCCTTCAACACATGCCTCGATTTGTCCTCGCTGCTCTGTAGAATAAATCATACAATAGTCATGTGAACTTTCAGTATCACAATACAGTATACACATCACATAAGGAGAAAATCAATGCCAGCTTTATCAATGCAAAATCAGATCCACATAATTAATTGCACACTGCTTTAGTTCTATACCCAAAAGAATTAATTACACCCTACCATGCCATCAGAGTAGTAGAGTAAAAATCTTTTGCCTGAATAATTACATTAATAGGGAGATTTCACTTTTCCAAAATTTTTCATTCATTCATTTTCTGAACCACTTAATAAAGGGTAACGGGGAGGCTGGCACGCATCGCAGTGGAATTTGGGTGAGAGCAGAGTAGCACAGTACACCCTGGACAGCCCACTAGGTCATCACAGGGCAGAAACGCGATGACTGCTATGCAGCTACTCTTGACGAAAGTCAGCAATGGTTCTTTTACAGCCTCTCACTATAGATAGTGAGAGACATAGCCAGCCTTTGATAAACCAGTTAGCTGCACCAGGGGGACAGCAGTGTTAACCCAGTGATAGCGGGGCTTGAATCCCTGATACCGGGCCACCACTGCCCTTTTATAATTTTTATAATCTATAAATATTAGTGTTCAATAGCCATGTCAGACGACACTAGAGTGTCAATGAACAAGGTCTTCTCTCTGGGCTATACATGCTGGCCGTAAACAGGTTTTTGTCCAGTTTCTTGGGGGGGGGGGGGGGGGGGGGGTCACACTCTGGTACACCATGACATGCTTGGCCTTCTGATTCGCTGAGTGTAATCCACCATCATGCATAGCAGTATCACGCCCATCCTGGTCTGACACCCAGTGCAATGGAAAAGCTTCAGAAAGCTGACCAATCAGAGCAGAGTAGGCATAGTCCATGAAAAGGCCATAAACTGGAGGAGGAAGCCAAATAGGTTTTCCAGAATAACAGAGGGAGGTGGGAAGCAGTGTCATGAACTGTAAAGTTTTTCTGGATTAGGAATCGCACTTTTGTGCTTCACTGATGTTAATTAAAAATAAAGGTTTAAAAATGGGCTCAAATATATGACTGAAATGTATGATAAATTTTATATATGCTTCTGCCTAACAAGAAGTATAAATGGATACCATGGAAAAGTAACCTGTAAATGACTAGCATCCCACACAGAGGAGGGTTGAACTCTATGCTATGGAAAGCTGGGATAAGCGCCAGCCCAATGACCGAGTAGGTTCGGGTGGAAAACGCCTAACAGACTTATCGTTGCCTATATAATTCATTCTACATTTTCTAAGTACAATGAAACAAAATTCAAGTATTTATTGTAACTGATACACCGCTAACAGTGTTCAGATTTATATTCGACTGGATATTTTCAAATAGCTGCCCTGAAAAAAAAAAAAAAGAAAAGACAAAAACATTGTGGTCATCAATATATTGTTCACTTTTGCTGTAAAACAACTGGACAACAATGAGCCAGACAATATTACAAACCTTCACCAACTCCTGTTTGGTGTTGGCTACTGCTCTGGCCAGTGCCTCAATGCACATGCTTCTCAGTCTCGTTCTTACGCCTCCTTCCCTGCCATCTTGCTCCTCAGCACCCTCCCTCCACTCCTGGACCTCCTTCAGCACCTCCTTCAACTCAGCCAGTACATCCTCCATCGATTTCTGTCGTTCATCCTGCAGCCTTAAAAAGGTTTGGGTATTGATGCATTTTTTTTCTCTCAAACAACGTGGAAATCAAGGGTGTCAAACTCATTCCACAAAAGGGCTGCAGGTTTTTGTTTCAACCAAGCAGGAAACCTGACTTGGCTCATTTAATCAACTGATCTCAGTGTTCAAGGGCAGTGGTGGCCTAGTGGTATAGGGTGCTGGATCGCTGATCCAAAGGTTGGGGGTTCGAGTCCCACTCTCCACAAGGTTGTCACTGTTTCCCCAGTGCGGCTAACTAGGTTATCAAAGGCCGGCCATGTCTTTCACTGTCCATGGTGTGAGGCATGTCAAAGAACCATTGCTGACTTTTGACAAAAGTAGGCTGCAAAGCCGTCAGCATGTTTCCGCCCCGCGATGGCCTGGCGAGCTGTCCAGGGTGTACTCTGCCCTCGCCCAGCGTTGGCTGAGATGGACGTCAGCCTCCCTGCGACCCTAATTAGGATCAAGCGGTTACAGAAAATGAACTGAACTGATCTCCGGTGTCCATGCAGTTGAATGGTCAGTTTCTATGTGCACTGTACAGAAACTGG
Organism: Plotosus lineatus; assembly: GCA_024760905.1. Lineage (NCBI taxonomy): Eukaryota > Metazoa > Chordata > Actinopteri > Siluriformes > Plotosidae > Plotosus > Plotosus lineatus. The sequence goes on from CM045742.1 coordinate 21,767,226, forward strand.
CCAATCAACTTTGTGAAGACACAGATTATTTGATTAAATGAACCAAGTCAGGTGTCCTGCTGCTTGGTTGAAACAAAAACCTGCAGCCACAGCAGCACTTTGCGAAATAAATTTGACACACTTGGTGTATATTTAACATGTGATATAAGCATTGTGCTGCAGTCATGCAATCAGTCACTGTAGACTTTGATCATTACTTGAGCTGTTGCTGACTCCACCACTCCTGCTCCCTGCTCTGCATGGCTTGCTGTAGATGTGCTTGTCCCTGTCGGAGCATCTCCTCTCGAGTCTCCTCTAATTTTCTTTGCAGCTGCGCCTGATGCTTTTCTTTGAGACTTTCTTGGTCTCTCTGGAATTGTATCTTAAGGCATGAAATCTCTTCTTGCTTTTCAGTGTTCCACAAAGCAATGGCTGCAGAGAGCTCAGCTTTCCGTTGCGTCTCCTGCTCTTCTTCAGATTTCTTGAGCTGCATGTTTAGGCAGTTCACCTGCTCCTCAAGCTCCTGGATTCTTTGCACAAAATCCTCCAGTTCCTTGCATTTTCTAGACATCAACTCCTGCCAATTGTCTTCAGCTGCTTTTAACACTGAGGATACCTGGATAGCACAGATGAAAAGAGTCAATCAATCAGCCAATAAACATGTTTTGCAAAGAGATCAGCCAATAAATATGTTTTGCTAAAGTAATAATTCCTTTTATTATTAAACTAATACTTTAATTTACACAAGACAGTAATTAGGTTTGAGGTTTTCATGGTTATAACTGGCATTCCTTAAAAGATACAAGACTGCCGCAGACGTGCTTTTAAATAAATATATAGAGGGATCCCTCACTTTCTGCAGTTAATTGGGACCGATATCCCGCCACGATCACCGAATTCTGCGAAGTAGGTTCAACCCCCCCCAAACGACTGACATATACATACATGTATATGTGTATATGATATCAATAAATACATATTCAATGCTATAAATGCTTGTAATAATATAAAAAAATAATGCACAAGATGTAAATTAAATATGAATACACACACATACAGACATGTGCGTGCACGCACCCAGATGCACACCTCACAAAAATGTAAGTAGTTCGAGTTGTTTTTTTGTTTGTTTAGGGTTTTTTTTTTTGCATAATTGGCCTTGTTTAGTGGCATTTTCCTTAATTTTTTCCTCCTGATTCTTCCTTAATTTGCTTATTTTTTAATTCGATGATTATTTAAAAAAAAACAAAAAAAACACATGATACACTGAAGCCGCATGAATTGAAGCGCGAAGTAGCGAGGGATCCCTGTAATACATTATTAAAGAAAAGACAGTGGAATACAAAGGTGAATAATCATGAAAAACAAACTCAGAATAAATTAACAAGCTTAGATAAAACTTTATTTAACTGATGTCTCAATAAGCTGACTGCTGGCAGAGAGAAGTGTTCTGATCCAAACAGCATCATTGATAACTCCGTTTTTTAACAAGCGAAATGGTTGAATATGAACTTTCTGGCTATTTACTTCTGGACTTTATGTACACTAACAACTGAAAGCATACAAATCCTTGTATGCCTGTAAAATAAAGAAAAAGTTAAGGAAGATACCACAAAACAAGGTTAATTATGAAAAGCAAAAAAAAAAAAACCCAACAAAACTACTGTACTTACAGTTTTATGTTAAACATTACTCATTAATACAGTAATAATGCAGTAAAACGTAGTAATGATTAAGTAAAAACTTTTTAATTTTGTACTGTGATAATATTCATTAATGAATGAGGCATTTCAGCATTTGAGTGGCATCATAGCACTTAAATAATCATTAAAAACACACTAAAAAAATTTTACTTCGCAATTCAAGCAATAACTTGATAACTTGTGTGCGAAGGAGAAAAAATAATTGTCACATCATATGCGCAAAAACACATCATCTGCAACCAATCGGCAGGAGGGAGAAACAAAAGCTCTTAGCCATTGGCTAAATTTGAATCACGTGCCAGTTATCTCTGGGTTTGTCGCCAATCCCTGAGTATGTAGGGGCACGAGTGCTGAACCGCGAACGGTCAAGGGCCTACTGTACACACATACATACATACACACACACACACACACACACACACACACACGCAGTGGTATCTTGACTTACCAAATTAATCCTTTCTCAGGGCATGCTCATAAGTCAAAATGTTCGTGAGATAAAACAAAAATTCCCCTAGGAAATAATTGAAAACTAATGAATCCGTTGCAACCCCCTCCCAAACACACAAAACCTGCCACAAACACGTATATTTGACCCAATATATCAAGATAAACATGTAAAAACAATAAATACTTAATACTAATAATAATAATAATAATAAATGCTCATTAACATTGATAATTAATAATAAATAATAAAACAAGCATAAACAATAAGTTAACTAACCCTTCCGGCAAAGCGGTCACATGGGTGCAAAGATGTCACGTGGGCAGGCATGAGGTGGTGCATAAGAGAGGAGGAGAATTTTATGCATGTGCACGCTACAAATGCCAGCGGTGAAAAGGCTCTTGGCGAGCTTCCACAAGGCCAGTGCTTATCAAATACAGTCGGCCCTCTACTTACGAAATTAATCCGTTCCAGAGCCTTTTTCGTAGCCTGGAGTTTTCGCAAGTAGAGGCACATTTTACATGTAAAACGCGTAAATTGTTCCAAGGCTCCCAAGACTACCCCATAAACCCTTTAAAAATGATAAAAGTACACCAATTTTGTATGAAATGTGTTAAAAGTAAAATTATTTATTAAACCATTTAAACATTTTATTAACATATTTATTAATTAAACCATTACTAAACATTTTTATTCACGCACATACACACACAAAACACTGTTGTCACTATCTCTGTCTCTTGCTCACACAAAGACACACACACACGGCGCACTCCGCTGAATGCGAGCTCCGCCCTCACACAGGATGCCGGAGCATTTTAAGACAGGGAATTCAAAGCGCATTCCCTGCGTGACAGATTGGAGGTCCAAACTCAACTTTAACTTGATTCCTTGAGGGAACGGAGGTCTAGGCCACGTTTTGCTCACATTTGGCAGAGCGCGCCACATTTATTAAATATTTACTGAATTAAACAACTTAAAAAACAAAAAATAAGCTGCAATGTGCTCTCTCGAAAGAGAGTTAACCCTCCTTTCATCTCTGACTGACACTGTAGGCAGTCTCTCTCTCGCTTTCACACACACACACACACAACTCTGTCTCTATGGTGTATTTTGCCGAATGTGGGCTCTGCCCACACGCAACACGCAGCTGATGGAACAATTCTATTTAAATGTTTAAATGGACGGGATGTTGTATTTAAAACGGAATTACAGTACCTGCTTGAAAGATCAGAGGCCCTGGTTCAATATTAACTTGCTTCCGTGTGAGATCAGAGGTCTTGTCCCATGGAGCACACTGCTCATGCTCCTTGTGCTTCAATATCGTGCTGAAATAATCGCCTCCGTCACTGTATTTCCGCTTTAAGGTCTCCTTCTGCTTCAATATCATCCCAATTGTAGAGGGGTTTCGGCAATAACGAAATATAACGCTGCAATGATCTCAAAACAAGCAAACAGTCCTGTTCAACTCTCCTTCACGCGTGTGACAAACACGAAGTATGGGTACAGTTCAGCTGCCTCCTGGCCAATGGGAGGCCAGCAGGGCAGGATGTTAGGAGACAGCCAATGAGAGACCAACTCTTGTATGGTTTGAATTTTTGAATGGCCCGTTTGGTGCTTTTTGTAAAAACAGGGTGTTTTCGTAAAAAGAGGACAAAAATTTAGGAAACCGTTTTTCGTAAACTCGAGTTTTTGTACCCAGGGGGTTTCGTAAGTAGAGGGCTGACTGTAGTGGGATATATCACGTACATCATACCCAGGTATAGTGTATAAGCTATTTATATATATATTTTTTTTAAGTTATGGGTGGTTGTAAAGTTAAACAGTCATAAGTCTGACACTACCTGTATAAGGGACACCACTGATAAAGTTCTCCAAGTTCTTTTATGGAAACTGTAGCAGTTTTTTTTAAATTCTCCCAAAAGCACGAGTTCGCATGTAGTGAAATTTTAGGCTCATTCAGGTCTGGATGCTTGAGTCTTTTGCCCATTTATGGTTCTGCTGCCATCCCAAAATATGGAAGCACAAACCTTAACCAGCACATTGTTCATGGTGAAATAGAAAAGAATATAGTTCACTCAGATTACAAACACAATGACCCCCTTGTTCCGTTTTGCACACCTAAAGAATTTGGTTCATGGGATCAACTGACCAGTGACGTGACAGTTCAATGAGTCTATACACAACTGCAGCTTTCATTAAAATCTGACACACATATTGTAATTCTTGGTGGTTGAAATGGAATTTCAGCTTTTATATATCTAAACATAGTTTACCTGCTCTCGAACATGTTGTTGTTGCAGAGACTCCCACTGTTCTCTTTCTCTCTGCAAACTAGTTTTGTACTCTGGGAGGGAGGACATTTCTTGAAGCCAGCGGTTACGAGCCCGAGACACAGCTTTTTCAACCTGCGAACAGAACAAAGGAGGAGACAGTGAGATGATATTCTAGGAGTCTCTACCAACATTGGTGGATAAAATGTTTACTTTTTGGTAATTGTGTAAATGTAAAAATATGGTTTTCAGTACTTCTGAGAGACAGGAAGCTCTGTGGTTAGACTCTGGAACACTGGGCAGAGGGTCAGGAATTCAAGTCTCATTACCCGCAAGCTGCCACAGTTGGGCCCCTGAGCAAAACCCTTAACCCTCAACTGCTCAGTTGTATAAAGGAAATAAAAATCTAAGTCCCTTTGTATAAGGGCATCTGACAAATGTCATAAATGTAATTTTAACCAGTAGTGCGAATGATAACTGGCTGAGCTGCATTTTGAGAAATTAAATCAACTAATTAAAGATAAAAAGTAAATAAAATATTTCAAATAAATATTTACATTCCCATATTTTTACTCCTTCAAGCCATGTGAAAACAGATTAGAGAGAAGACATTTTCTCCCAAAAGACTAATGTGTCATTGAGAGCAGAACACTTACAATATTACAGCTGTGATGCCACACAAAATTAATTAGCCTTTTCCTACCAATCAGATTCAAGGTGGTGTTGGACATCTGTTACCATATATTAACTAAATAAACAAATGTGAGCCACTCCACCAAAAGTAGGCTCTTGCATCCAAAAATGAGCTTTTTACACAGTCATATAGAGGAGACCCAAAGCTGCAAAATGCAACAAAAAGTTTGTCAATACATTGAAAACTGACCAAGCTGTGCCATTTCATGTCAGCATTCAACTAAAAGTTTCAAAAGACGTTTTAGAGAAAAATGAGCACAAAGATTGCTCTTCTTCCAAGATCATTAGTCCTTAGCAACCAAACATTTTTATGTACCTCAGCCATATAAACTTCTAGAACACATGTCTAGAAAAAGTTTTAATAAGAGAAATCATCCTCATTTTAATCTGACACGCCCTTTGCAAACCCATCAGTCACCGTGGTAACCCCCAAAAATGAAAAAAAAAAAAAAAAAATCTTTTCTTCATTTCTGTTTATTCCAATAAGATCAGTATGTATCTTTTCGACCATTATATAAAGGTTCAAGTGCCTTCAAATGATACTGATTGGGAAAAAAAAAAAAAAAAAAAAAAAGGAAAAATACTGTCGGGTTCAATCACGCTGAAATTAAGAAAACTATATACTGTATAAAAAAATTATACAACACAACTCTCTGATCTCTTTATACAAGTAAGCTTCATCAACTCTGCCCTCAGCATTATCATCTTAATCTATATCCTGCTCAGCAGAAAGGATCACATCATCCCAAACACAACAAACTGATTCATGCACACTTATGAACAGATGCCTCTTCTTCATCAACACAGCAGGCATCATTATCATCAGTTTGTTCATCTGTAAAAGGAATGAAGCAGTTAAGTATTTTTCAGGTCTTGACCAATTTTCGTACAAAACTAAACAACCCACGATCCAGCATGCCCAGTCCAGACAAGATTACAAACAATAAATAAACTAAATGACTGTTATTGAAGAGAAAGTCGGAGATAAATTCAGCATGCAGTAAACCGGAAGTTAACGTGTAACGGGCACTGTGCATGTGCAAGCCCGAGCTGACCAATCAGTCTGCTCATTTCAGATCATCCTTAGCAACTAGCCTGCATTGTTTACGAGCATATAGTCTTCATAACATTTATTTTACTCGCTGAAACGGCATGAAAGCTCATTTTAATATCAAAACAGTGCTCAAAATGGAAAGACTACTTCACAGCCGTTCTTCTGGTATATGGATTATAGTGTGTCTTATACCGAGCTCGGTGAAGAATTGCAACAAAAACCAGTAAGTTTACTACTGTTTTTATCTAGTTTTATGAGGGTACTCACCAGAAAAATGGAAAAAAGACATTTTTAGTGAGTTTTAGTCGATTTCAAGTGAACAAGTGATACTTGAATACAGTCGGCCCCCAACTTACGAAATCCCCGCATTACGAAAAGGGCTCTGGAACGGATTAATTTCGTAAGTAAGGGTAGAATCTTACATGTTAAACGCCTAATTCGTTCCAAGGCTCCAGTCTTTGGACTGGATAAACCCTTTAAAAAAGCTAAAAGTACACCAATTTTGTATGAAATAGGTGTTAAAACTAAAAGAAAATTATTTATTAAACCATTTAAACATTTCATTAACATATTAAACCATTTTATTAACATTTATTAATTAAACCATTATTAAACATTTTTATGAACACACGCGCGCACACACACACCTCTGTCTTTTTTCTCTCTCTCTCTCTCTTTCGCTGCGGGCCACGCCCACAAGACGTGGAATTCAAAGCGCATTCCCTGCTTGACAAACTTAACTTTAATTTGATTCCTTGAAGGATCGGAATTCCAGATGAGCTCAAATGCACCCACAGTTATTAAACATTTACTGAATTAAAACAACTTAAGGAAGCTTAATTCTTTAGTTTTTAGTTTCGTTTTTTCTGTCTCTATCTGGGAGGCCAGCAGGACAGGATGTTGAGAGACAGCCATTGAGAGAGCAACTCGCGTGTCGTGTGAAATTTAGATTGGCGCGTTTGAATTTCTTTTCGTAAGAGGGAGTTGTTTCGTATCTCGGGGACGGAAGCTCAAGAAAATGTTTTTCGTAACCCGGGGATTTCGTACACAGGGGTCTTCGGAAGTTGGGGGCTGACTGTACTTGTTTTAATAGTTTTCTGCAAAAAACCGGATTGCGACAAAAATGGACCATTTTTACTTTTCTGGCCTTTATCTCAAAAGTGGTCTTGTGCGATAAGCGCCTCCTTTCGGTGGAGCGCCTTACAAATATACTTTGTTTGGCTATATTTCACATAGTATTACACGTGATAAACTTTGAGTTGATTTGTCATGTCTGTACAGCAGCCACTGAGCTGGTTGTTTATGCTTTCTGATTTTTTTAGGAAATCACAAGTGCATAATTACACAAAAAAGTTTCACTTTTTGTAGGACTTTGTGGTAAACATTAAAATTGGTCGGAAAAGTAAAATGGATTTTTTTTAAACATTCTTTTGCCTGATCAATAATAAAGGTCCAAGTATTGATATTATATTGTGGAAGAAGACCTGCAATGTCAGATCCTGCACATGTTTCTGCTGCAGCTCTCTCTCCTTCACCCTCACTGCCTCCTCTACTGCTTTGTTCTGCTTGTCGTCAGACTCTTGCTGCAGCGCCATCTTCTGGGCACCAAGTCTAGCCTCCAGCTGCTCCATCACAGAGTCCACAGTGTCTGTCTGACTGAAATCCTCCTGCAGATCTGTAGATTTGGCTTTCTGTTTTTCTGTTAAGGCCTCTTCTAGTTTTCGCTCCCACTTCTTTTCCAACTGATTGAGAAAGATTAACACGTATTCAAGCCCAGGTAAACAAATCAACACTTTGCTGGCAAAATTGTTCTCAAATTTCCAAATCTGTGAAATGTAGTAAACTTGTCACTCACTGCTTGCTGTTTTTCCTGCCAGCTGTTTCTGGCAGAGGCAAGCTGCTTATTGACCTGCAACTGTATCTCCGCCGCGTTGTCTTTGGTCCACTGGGCTTTAAGCTGGGCCACAGCATTCTGGTGCTGAGAAGCAAAATCAGCTTTCTGCTTCTCCAGAACCTCCTCAATTTCCTGCCGTCTTTTTACCTAAGAAGCAAAACAAAATAAATATTTAAATGTTGATTATGTGGGAGATAAAACTAATACATATAGAACATAATGTTGCACTACCATATGGAATACATCACCTCATTATCCTTCAGGTTTCGCTCCTCATCAATTTTATTCTGAAGGTTTTCCTCAAGTTTATCTTTTTCCTTACAAACAGAGATGTAACATTCCTGTACAGCAAACACTTCTTGACTGAGTTCAGCTAATTTAGATCTGTGCAGAGAATGTATGATAAGGTTAGGCTACACAACTTAAACCAGTAGTAGCACAATTAATATAGTACTTTTAACATTTGTCATCATCAGAACTGCTTAATCCTGCTACGAGGGTCATGTGGAGACTGTGCCCATCTCAGCCAGCACTGCGTGAAGTCAGGGTACACCCTGAACAGCTTGATAGAACATCACAGGCCAATTACATTGTTAAGCCAATTTGCTGTTCCAAATTGATCATATGTATATGTCTTTGGACTGTGGGAGAAAACCACAGTACCCAAAGGAAACATTCAAATTCCATACAGAAAACACCCAAGCCCAGGACTCGAACCTGGACAGATTATCCACTTTGCTGCCCGCATGCATTACATTAAAATATAAAAATGTGCACATTTCAGTTAAGAATAAAAATCATCTGAGAGATGTTTTGCACATGTTTCACTTACTCCAGCTGCTGAATATGTTGTTGATGCTGGTCATCAAGCTGTTCAATATGAGCTGCGTGTTCCTGGTTGAGTTCCGCACGAACACGCTGGACTACATCATCCCTGTACTGCTGCTGAGTTCTTTCATACCTAAACACACCACCACCAACATTAATGGAAATTTCTACCAGTTTTACTTTTTGAAAAGGCAAGTGGTTTACCTCTCTTCAGCCTCCTGTTTCTCTTGGTCCAGCTCCTGGATCATCTCCCTCATCTTGGTGCACAGCTCTGAGTTAGCTGCTTTTACCTTTTCCTCACTCTGCTTCAGCTCCTTATTTCTCAACTCAAGTACCTGTTATTGACATACCTCACGCATTATTTAAATGCAAAACCAATAAAATCTAGGTACAACAATTCAAAATCTGGGCATACAGTCACTCCTTTAAAAAGATATAATTTATATTATATTTGAAAGCACTGATTTCACATGGACAATTTCTTTTATTATATTATATATGTGTGTGTGTTCAGAGAAGTATTATTAAAGCCTGCTTACATAATTTTTACTACATTAAAGAAATTTTTGCAGTTCAGTGGCGAATAAAGTACCCATAATTATAAATCAGCCTTCCGGTCAGCTAAGCGGAAGGTATTGTGGCGCACAGATTTCCATTCCACAGGAAACTGTGTGCATGTTTGTCTGTGCACAGTCAATGAGTGTGCATGTGGTCTTAGTAAGTTATTACCTTTCACATGAGCGCTATATTGTTTGTGTTAATATTACTAGACCTTTGAGAAATTGCAGAAATTGTAATATAGGGATCCCTCACTTTCCACGGTAAATTGGGACTGAGGACCCCCCCCCCCCCGCAACTGCCAAATTCCACGAAGTAGGATCGACTCTCCGCCCCCCCCCGACTGATGTATACGTACATGTATGTGTGTATATAAAATCAATAAATACATATTCAACGCTATAAATGTTTATAATAAACATTCAAAAATAATGCATAATATGTAAATAAAATATAAATACAGACGCTCCCCGACTTGCGTTTTTAATTGGTTCCGGACGGCCGAACGCAAGTTGAAAGTGAACGCAAGTTGTTACAGTGACGTATGACACTCATACTATCCTATACATCCATAAATACCATTACCGTATCTCATAAAACACCCCTAAATCAATTATTAGAAACATAGCATAAAAATGTAAGTAGTTTTGATGGGGGGTTTTGGGTTGTTCGGGGGTTTTATGCATAATTGGCCTTGTTTTGTGGCATTTTCCTTAACGTTTCCCCCTATTTTTCCTTAATTTCTTAATTCAATGAATATTTATTTAAAAAAAAAACAAAAAAAACGCGATGCACTGAAGCCGCACGAATTGAAGCACGAAGTAGAGAGGGATCCCTTTATTGCAATAATCATTACAGTTACCTAGACAGGTATTGTCCAACACCAGGATCTAATCATGTAATTAGAAGTTCAACTTCATCTTCAAGGTAGACAGAGCATGTTTGTGTCCGAGTAGCCATAACATGCAGAAGATGTGTGTTCGCTCCACCAGTCATTGCAAGAGCAATCACTTCTGGGGGGGAAAAAAAATAAAACTCGCTGCATAACTATGGGTATGGCCTCCAATACAGTCATAAACTTTTACCAAAGTTTGACAGAGTGTATGTTAATTGCACATTGTTTTTTTCCTCATCATCAAAATATCAATGCTTGATTGTTGGGAATGCACTGAGAAGACTACACATTCCCCCCCAGTACAGCTAACTGGGTCATGAAAGGCCGGCCATGTCTCTCAATGTCTATGATGAGAGGTTCATGTAAAAGAATTATTGCTGACTTTCGTCAAGAGTAGCTGTATAACGGCCTGGCGAGCGGTGTACTCTGCCCTCGCCCAGAGTCAGCCGAGATGGGCCACAGCCCCCCGGCGACCCTAATTAGGATTAAGTGGTTCAGAAAATGAATGAATACTACACATTCCCATATAAGGGTACAAAAAAAAAAATAAATAAAAAATTGCTGCATATGAACCTCAACTCGCTTCTGGAGTTGCTGCCGTTCTTCGTTCAGTCTTGCAACCTCTTTGTGCGGGGTCACGTTTGTTTGTTCTAAAAGCTTTTCTAGGCTGTTTTCCCTCACCTGCAACACCAATAAGTGTACACTGTTATGCCACAGACTTGTGCATAGTAAATACTTTGTACATACAGACAGGAGACAGCCCTCACCACCGAGTCTTTAGCATTTTTCTCAGCTCCTTGTAGCCGTGTCTGTAGCTGCTCTACATGATTCTGTGAGCTTTGGAGCTGCTTCTGTAAGCGGGTGATCTTCTCTCTTTTTGTTTTTAGTTGTGTTAGACACCGCTGAAGCTCAGTCTTCAGCTCTTTTGACAAATCCGCCTTGAGTAGGCTCGGGTCTGACAAGATAGGAGTGCTGAAAACCGAAAAAAAAAAAAAAAGGAAAAAAAATAAACCAGGTCTGCCACAAAAACAATTCATCCAATCTTATTTGAATACCTAAACCTAGCCAAGTCACTCAAAAATCATCTGAGACAGTATGCAAAAATAATTTACCTGTGATTCCTACCATCTTTCCAGTTAACCTTCTTAATACCAAGATCTACATAAGACTCGGTCAGCTGGTTTTCCCAGTTGGGGTTGGATTCAAAAGAAACAGCGCCAAATTTCACAGCAGATTCATACAGTGTGATCTGCTCTTTCAACTCATTTAACTCTTCCTATGGAAAAATGGGGAATAGAAACCAAACTGAAAACACTAACATTAGTGAATTCTGCATGATTTGCACAAATAGGATGCAGGGTGGATTCACTTACATGCAATGCTTTGTTCAGGTTCTCACTTATGATACGACTAGACTGGGCCTGTTGTAGTTTTATCTGCAGCTGATTCATCTCTTGCACACACCCTTAAAAAAAAGGGGGGGGGGGTTATAAACGGTCAGGATCAGTGGAAACGCTTTGTTATGCCAAAGATGCATCTGAACACCTACATAAAACAGTAGTTTGTCAGAGTGCTCAACTGAATAATCTAGTTTTCTATAATGTGAATACATCAATTAACTGTGCAGCACTATTCCCAGTGACTGTAAAAACATGGACACCATGCTTCCGTTACATGCCCTCCTACAGAACTGAATTGAACATATAATATTTGATCTTCCAATTGCTTTCTACACGAAAACCCCAGTGGAATTGTGGTAGTACGATAAAAATTGTGATACATCCAGCCAACAGAGGTATCCGCAATCTTGCTCAGTTACCACCCAAAGCTTGTGACCATAGGTGAGGGTTGGAACGTATATGAACTGGTAAATCAAGAGCTTTGCCTTGCGGCTCCCTCTTCACAAACGACGGACTGGTACAAGCTAGTCAGCACTTGTACACACCCATGACAGTAACCCATGGGGTGCCTCCTTAGTCAGTTCTGAGGGCTCGTCTTTCCTCAAAGGTTTTCCAAATAACTGCGTTACTTGATTTTCTGATTGGAATGACGAAGCTCCGCTGCCCTGTTCATGAATCACCAGCCACAGACAACTCATTACCCACTGAGCTCATGTAGCCACCGTCACATTCCCTGTATGTCTTTTCGTTGATATGGTTACTGTATCTTCACATTTAGCAATCCCTCCCAATAATTCTATCTACCAGTGGGAGAACAATATTTTTGCACTCCCTGGAATACGAGGTCTGAAGAAAAAAAATACACACCATGTTTTTCAGACCATGAGGCACACTTAAAATCCTTTAACCTTCAAAAAATTGATGGTGCACCTTTTATAATCCAGTACACTATATATGGATGAAGCCGACCGACTCCATCTGACCAATCCCGTCAAAACCCAAGTGATGTGAACTAATTCAGAGCTTACCATCGTTCTGGTGGACTAACCAAAGAACTCCAACCGCTAGATATTGGTGTCAACATGTTGCAAATTATAGGGATCAAGCTTTATGTCCAAATACCGGCATTACGACAATCGTAGTCAGGTGACTCGCTGAGTAATATGCGAGTAGCTGAGAGAAGTTTGTCATGAGCCTGGAAGACTTTTTCCACCTAATCTCCATCTCTATTGATCTGCAACTCCATGCGCACCCATCTCACTGATACCATCAAAACCCAAGTGAAGCAAACTAATTCAGAGCTTGCCATCATTCCGGGTGGATTAACCAAGAACTCCATCAACTAGAAATTGGTATTAACAGGTCATAATTAAGAGGGATCCAGGCTTAATGTCCAACTCATGCAACTGTTAAACTCAGACACTGAAGATGAAGAACTTCATGTATCTGAGGAAGAGGAATGAACTGAAAAAGTGAGTTGATTGTCTTACGTTGTTACAGCTGAACAATGTCGAGCGTTATTGTGAAGGAGTTAAATTACTTTTTTGTTGTTTGTTTCGCTTGGTGCGCCTTACAATCCAGTGCGCCCTATGGTCCGCAAAATACGGAAATTCTCCTGCTATCGGTTAGAATTTTGTATGTCATGCCAGTGGCCTTGAGTTTCACTGTAGTAACAGTAAGAGTAGCTGCCCATTGCACAGATTTGCCAGTGCAGAATTAACTCCCATGTTTCAGCTACGCTGTGCGTGTTATGTTCATTATGAATGAATATGTATGCTTAATGTTCGTTGTGAATGCATATAGAAGTTTTTGTAGGTGTAACCAGTATGCATTTTTTTAAACACATTGTCATACTTGGGATTTTGGGACGTGTAAATTACACCGATATGCCCCTTATCTGGAGCACTGTCACGCTCTTCTCCAGAGAGGGACCAATACATCAAATTTGTAGATCCCGTGTAATTTCCTCCCAAAGTTATCACACTATAATAATTTATACAAATGGACCCCCATTTCTACAGCTCCCACTCCATTTAACTTTATTGGTATGAGAATACTAATATATATACACATATATACACATATATATATATATATATATATATACATATACATATATATATATATATATATATATATATATATATATATATATATATACACACACACACATACATACACACACATACATACACACACACACACACACACACACACAACATACAGCATATAAAAATCTCTGACTCATTTCTTTCAAGGAAATGAATAAATAAATAAATAAATGCGACTCGTCTTATTTATATTTTGTTGAACTTGTGGAAGTTTTAAAAAAATGTAAGTAATGACAACAGGCACACACCAGTCTGAAGCAGATTGGCACATTGCTGCTGGCTCTCCTCCAAACGCTGTGTGAGGGCATTGACGACTGCAGCTCTGTCCACCTGCTCCTCCTCCCTCTGCCTCTCCAGCTGCCTCACTTGCTCCCGTAGCCTCTGGGCTACTTGCACCTGTCATGCGCATACACACACCTTAACTTCTGCACAACTTTAAAGCCTGAGGTCGAAAGAGCATTTAGTGGGACTTTACTGAAATGTGAATTGTTGAGTATTAATAAAATTTGTAATTTATTTTGTAAATAATCAAAAGCTAATGCTCATTTGAAATTTAGCCGCATAGCAGTCAGTGTGTTTCTGCCTTACTATGGCCTGGCGAGCTGTCCAGGGTGTACTTTGGCCTCACTCCGAGTCGACCGAGATGGGCCCCAGCCTCACCACAACCCTAATTAGGATTAAATGATTCAGAAAATGAATGAATGCATATAGTCACCTTCCATATTTATTTGAAATACAGGTGCACTCTGCTGCCTTTCAATTTTTTTTGTTGCTAAGCTCAATTTTTGAGGGAAATGATTGGCTCTGCATTCAGCCCATGCAAAATGAGTGTGTGCACGCACACACACACACACACACACACACCAGGCATGTGATTTGACCCAACTGAAAAAGACTGAAGTTCAGCCAGGGTCTTGGGGCCACAGTCCCTGAGCCAGGTCCAGGGTGGATCCCTGGTGGGGGGACAAGGGGGGCGAACATACAATGTATTCCTTGCGTTCATTTCACAGACTTATTTGCTCAGACTGCCCTTACATGAGCCTTCCAAGCAAACTTCTGGGCAGCTTGCAGATTCCTTTTTGCCTCTGCCTTTGAAGCTTTTTTTTGGCTTTTACTGCCAACGCCTGCCTCTTTGCATCTCTCTCTACGTCCAACTACTGCAAGTGTTCTCTGTACCTTTGGCTGGAAGTTCTAATGTAGAACCACAGCTTTCCTTTGACTGGATCCATGATAATGTCTTTCCTTGAAAAATGCTGAACTGATAATTTCTTTTTGGCTCTCAGACCATACTTTGATGCATTCGTCCCATATTCCTTACACAGATCGGCCACGTGGACAAAGAAAAACTTTTGTGCGCATGCACGCTACTAGCCGGCGTAGAAAGGAGAGCAGGGGGAACATGCATTTTTAATTATAAGTGTGACTGTGCATGCTCTACACTGGGTGGAAGTGGCGCTCTCACTGTGTTTTCTATGGTGTTGGGAAAAAGCACAGAGCAAACAATATGTTTATCATTTTCTGTAACCGCTTAATCCTAATTAAGGTCGCGGGGAGGCTGGCCACATTCCCACATTCTTCTGTAATCACCTGAAGAGAGAGGATGGTTTCACCACCCCTCGAAACAGATCTGTAGTGATAAATGGAGTTTCAATAGAAAGTCTTTGTCCTGTCCTTTTATTTTTGTTTATTTGCTCTACCAAAAAGTATTGAGCACTCTCCTACGGAAGGATCTACTCAGAAAATCCTCTCTCTCTCTATATATATATATATATATATTATATATACACACACACACATACATACACACACACACTAGTCCTTCACGAAAAATTAGCATATTGTGATAAAGTTCATTATTTTCTATAATGTACTGATAAAAATTAAACTTTATATTTTAGATTCATTGCACACCAACTGAAATATTTCAGGTCTTTTATTGTTTTAATACTGATGATTTTGGCGTACAGCTCATGAAAACCCAAAATTCCTATCTCAAAAAATTTGCATATTTCATCTGACCAAAAAAAAAAAAAAGTGTTTTTAATACAAAAAAAAAGTCAACCTTCAAATAATTATGTTCAGTTATGCACTCAATATTTGGTCAGGAATCCTTTTGCAGAAATAACTGCAGAATGCGGCATGGCATGGAGGCAATCAGCCTGTGGCACTGCTGAGGTGTTATGGAGGCCCAGGATGCTTCGATAGCGGCCTGAAGCTCATCCACAAACCCAAAATTCTTATCTCAAAAAATTAGCATATCATGAAAAGGTAGTCTAAACGAGCTATTAACCTAATCATCTGAATCAACCAATTAACTCTAAACACCTGCAAAAGATTCCTGAGGCTTTTAAAAACCCCCAGCCTGGTTCATCACTCAAAACCACAATCATGGGTAAGACTGCTGACCTGACTGCTGTCCAGAAGGCCATCATTGACAACCTCAAGCAAGAGGGTAAGACACAAAGAAATCTCTGAGCGAATAGGCTGTTCCCAGAATGCTGTATCAAGGCAACTCAGTGGGACGTCTGTGGGAAGGAAAAAGTGTGGCAGAAAACGCTGTACAACCAGAAGAGGTGACCGGACCCTGAGGAAGATTGTGGAGAAGGGCCGATTCCAGACCTTGGGGGACCTGTGGAAGCAGTGGACTGGGCTACAGGTGCCGCATTCCCCAGGTCAAGCCATTTTTGAACCAGAAACGGCAGCAAAAGCGCCTGACCTGGGCTACAGAGAAGCAGCACTGGACTGTTGCTCAGTGGTCCAAAGTACTTTTTGGATGAAAGCAAATTGTGCATGTCATTCGGAAATCAAGGTGCCAGAGTCTGGAGGAAGACTGGGGAGAAGGAAATGCCAAAATGCCTGAAGTCCAGGGTCAAGTATCCAGTCAGTGATGGTCTGGGGTGCCATGTCAGCTGCTGGTGTTGGTCCACTGTGTTTTATCATGGGCAGGGTCAATGCAGCTAGCTATCAGGAGATTTTGGAGCACTTCATGCTTCCATCTTCTGAAAAACTTTATGAAGATGAGGATTTAAATTTTTCAGCACGACCTGGCACCTGTTCACAGTGCCAAAACCACAGCTAAATGGTTTACTGACCATGGTATTACTGTGCTCAATTGGCCTACCAACTCTCCTGACCTGAACCCCATAGAGAATCTGTGGGACATTGTGAAGAGAAAGTTGAGAGACACCAGACCCAACACTGTGTATGAGCTTAAGGCCGCTATCGAAGCATCCTGGGCCTCCATAACACCTCAGCAGTGCCACAGGCTGATTGCCTCCATGCCACGCTGCACTGAAGCGGTCATTTCTGCAAAAGGATTCCCGACCAAGTATTGAGTGCATAACTGAACATAATTATTTGAAACGTTGACTTTTTTGTATTAAAAACACTTTTATTGGTCGGATGAAATATGCTAATTTTTTTAGATGAAAACCCAAAATTCCTATGAGCTGTATGCCAAAATCATCAGTATTAAAACAATAAAAGACCTGAAATATTTCAGTTAGTGTGCAATTAATCTAAAATATATGAAAGTTTATTTTTTATCAGTACATTACAGAAAATAATGAACTTTATCACAATATGCTAATTTTTTGAGAAGGACTAGTGTGTGTATATTATTTTATATATATATACATACACACACACACACAATTTATATATGTCTTCCTTTTGGCTTTTTCCCTTTTACTCGGGAGTCGCCACAGCGAATCATCTGACTCGCACGTTTGATTTGGCAGAGGTTTTTACGTCGGATGGCCTTCCTGTCACAACCATTTTAGCAAGGGACAGAAACACGCTGACGACTTTGCAGCCTACTATTTACGAAAGTCAGCAATGGTTCTTTTACATGCCTCACACCATAGACAGTGAGACACATGGCCCACCTTTGATAACCCAGTTAGCTGCAGGGGGCTTGTGGAGAGTGGGACTCAAACACCCAACCTTTGGATCAGTGATCCAGCACCCTCTCCCACCACTGCCCCTATATTTTATTTATATATATATATATATATATATATATATATATATATATATATATATATATATATATATATATATATATATATATAAAGCGTGTGTGTGCGCGTGTATATATACACACACAGAGACATAGAGAGAGAAGTTGTGGGTTAGGTGCCTTGCTTTGGGGCACTTCAGCCAACAAAGTGGAGGCAGGGAATGTACAGCTCACATTCCTAACCACCACACATTTTTCCTGCTGTTCCAGGAATAAAACCAACTTCTCCAACCATTAGGTCACAGCTGGCCACAGTTGTTTTATATATGTAAGAAAATAAGCCATACTTGGGAAAAATACTGTACATCACAGAATTAATCTAAATCAGGAAACAGAAAAAAAAGGTTTTTATATTTTATATATATATATATATATATATATATAAAAATAAAAGGACAGGACAAAGACTTTCTATTGAAACTCCATTTATCACTACAGATAAACAGATCTGTTTCGAGGGGTGGTGAAACCATCCTCTCTCTTCAGGTGATTATAGAAGAATGTATATATTTATATATATATAAAAAAAAATAAGAACAAATCAAGAGCGAGAGAGACAGAGAGAGAACATTTGATTTACATGGGCCTAGACCAACACACCGAATACAAAAAGATTAACACAATTTTTTTTTTTTAAGGAATGTGAAAGTGTAACAAAATCTCTTGGCTGTTTACAATGCAGTTACAACCGCTGCAGATCAAATATAATGGTTCAATGGTTGTTGGACCTTTCTCAGAACAGCTTCATATGCTGGGTTTAAAAAAAAAAAAAACACAACTGCACAGTTCATGGGTCAGTATCTGTACAAGTGCACTTGCTCAGCAAATTTACTGCTTAAATTATAACACAGAGGATTATTCAGAGATGAACCAACCTGCTCCTCCAGATTTTGACCATGGGTGTCTAATTTTTGTTGCAAATCAAGCACACGAGCTTCATGCTGCTCTTTCATGGCAGCTATGTCTTGGTCATGCTGCTCCCGTGCTCGTGTTAGTGTATCAGAGCGACACAGCTCCATCACCTGCTGCTGCAGACTGTTTACAGCTGCTTCTGCAGCACACTGCTTCTTCATGCTCTGATCAAACAAAACAAGGTTCTTGTTTAGCGACAGATGTGAGAATTGAGTGATGCAGGCAATGCAGGATTCAGTATTTTTACCTCTTGTTCTCGCTCTGTGAGAGATTGAATCTGTCGCTCCAAAGACATGACATTGGCATGAAGTCGAGACTCCCTCTCTTTTGCCTCCTCTATGAGATGACTGGACTCCTTCAGTGATAAAGTTAGCCCTTCCTTCTCATCTAGGCAAAAGCAAATGAAACAATAATTCATTAGGACCAGTTAACACACAGTCAAACAATCCAATTACATTATTCCCTGTCTCACGCCCAGTAGTTTAAATATGAAATGGCAGTCTGATAAATGGTCAGGAATATAAAGCGGCACTTTCTGTTGAGCTGATTGGAGTTGGGGGAACCCAGTGCCAATATGGCATCAGTTCATACAAAATCAGAATGAACCAGCCTGAATTGTGACACATTTTACATTTAACACATTTCATACAAAATTGGTGTACTTTCCAATTTTTAAAGGGTTTATGGGGTTTATCTAGTCCAAAGACTGGAGCCTTGGAATGAATTAGGCGTTTAACATGTAAAATGCGACCCCTATTTACGAAATCCCCGCAATACGAAAAGGGGTCTGGAATGGATTAATTTCGTAAATTGGGGGCCGACTGCATTTCCTATTACATTAGAGTCACTTACATTTAGCAGCCTCCCTTATCCAAAGCAACTTACATTTTTATGTACAACCAAGCAACTGAAGGTCTTGATGATGACTCAAACAGTGGCAGCTTGGTAGCCGTTACACTTGAACCTGACTTTCTGACCCAGAGCCTTACCCACTACTCACTCAATTTCCGAACCACTTAATCCGTCTAGAGTTGAAAGGTGGACGGAGCACATCTCTGCCAACTGCGCGAAGGCAAGGTACACCCTGAACAGCTCACCTCACTGGACCAACACACACACACGGGCAATCTGGAACCGCCAATTCGCCTAATGTGCCGATCTTTGGACTGTGGGGGGAAACCGGAGTTTCCAGAAGAAACAAGATATACAAGCACTCCACACAAACGCTTGACCCCGGTACTTGAACCAAGAACCTTCTTATTGTAAGACTGATGTGTTACCCACAACACCACTATATTACATTACTCTGTGTATACATAAACCGAATGAGTAATATTAAAATGATATTTCAATACAGGGATCCCTCACTTTCCACGGTTAATTGGGACCGAGATCCCCACACAACCATCGAAATCCTCAAAGTAGGATCCCCCCTCCATCCCCCCAGCCCTCCGACTGACGTATACGTACATGTTTCTGTATATAATATCAATAAATACATATTCAATGCTATAAATGCTTATAATAACACAATTTAACATTCAAAAATAACACAAGATGTAAATAAAATATAAATACAGATGCTAACCAACTTACCAACATTCATTTTGCAAACATCCTGAGACCGAGGTCGAAAGTGAAATGAAATTGAAGAACAAGTAGAAATAGAAATGGAATAAAATCTATAGCAAGATGTATCATGAATATAACTATGAAATATGATTCTACATTATCCTGAGGTACACTTAATACTGGCAGAGGGGCATGGCTGACGCGTGCTTTACACCTGAGGTTCAAAGAGAAGCAGAACCGGCACATTTCTGAACTCCTGACAAAAGTTTCAAAGAAGAAACAAATTGACTGCAGTATTATAATGAACTGGATAAGAGTGAAATTCTTTAAATCTGATCAGATCCGCTGTGCTGTGCTTGAGAGGAACCAGGAGTTTAAACAAGGGACATAAATGATAATGTACAGATGAGTGCAAGAGAGAGATCGAACACAGTACAAACCCGTATAGGTTACTTATACAAGGATTAAACATACGTTCCTCTTGAAAGAATGCCTTGTAACGACTTACAAACAAATTTCATCTGTGAACGGCTGTCCTGAACCTAACTCATTAGTAAGCTGGGGAGCATCTGTACACACACATACAGATGGTATTGCCCGATACGACATACATACATACGCACGCATGCGCACAGATGCGTGCACACACAGATGCAACAATGTATCCAGTTTTGATGTAAGATTTTGGGTTGTTTTTTTTTTTTTCAGGTTTTTTGCATAATTTGGCCTCGTTTTTGTGACCTTTTCCATAACTTTCCCCCTATTCTTCCTTAATTTCCTTATTTTTTAATTCGATGAATATTTAGTTTTTAAAAAAAGCGATGCACCAAAGCTGCATTACTCAAAGCAGCGAGGGATCCCTGTATAGCAGATATTTTATGAATATGTACTTCAAGATGGAGTACACTACACAAACTTTCAAAAAAAAAAATTCAAATTTTTATTTATACTATATTGCACTCCAGTCTTTCTAATAAAGATAACTTAATCAAATAAAAAATTATATATGATTTAATAAAAATATATAAATATTGCCTGCTGCATGTACCAAAAAGAGGTCACAGGAAATAAAAGCATCAAATGGACCTCAAATGCCACCATGAGATAAAACTACACATGCCAGTATCTAGGAGCTACTTTAAACAAAGCCAAACTATCTAAATACACTGTCTATTACTCAAACTTCTACTTGTCCTTTTGGCTTTTCCCTTTTTCAGGGGTTGCTAATCATCTGATTCAAAGTTTGATCTGGCATAGGTTTTTACGTCAGATGCCCCTCCTGACACAATCCTTTAGCAAGGGGCAGAAACAAGCTACTGTTTACAAAAGTCAACAATGATTTTTTTTTTTTATATGAACCTCTCACCATAGACAAGGAGAGACATCCTTTGATAACCCATTTAGCTGCACTGGGGGGGGTGGGGTGACAACCTTGTGGAGAGTGGGACTCGAACCACCAACCTTAGGATCAGTGAACCAGCACCCTTTACCACCAGGCCACCACTGCCTACTGTCTATTACTCAAAGTGAATTTAAAATTGGACTAAAAAAAAACCAACAGGCATTTTTTTTTTGGATCAAGCTCCCCCAATATTGGTTTTTCAACAGTATCAATTAACAACTCAAACTCCCAACCCTTCTCCTGACAGATAAAACATGCCTCATCCCCACCAACCTGTTACCACTAAAATCAGTACCATAAAAATGTCTTCTGGCACTCAAAAACCCTGGAAATGTTTTTGAACGTCCCAATCACATTAACTTACCTTTTACGATGGCAAACTGATGCTCTAGATATCTCACTTTACGCCTGCCATCTTCTAGTTTCTGCTCCAGATCCTCAATCTGCCTCAACTGAGCCTTGTTTAAAATCTTCAACTGAGCAATTTCCTGTGCACCAGCAGTAGCTAAAACATGGAACATTTCAGGTTTAAATGCATTTATCCATTTTTAAATTAGGAGGTGTATCCTTTTTTAAATTAATATTACCATCACATGACTTACTTGGTGATGAATCGAGAAATTCTCTCTGCAGCTGGTCAAAGGGGCCATTTTGATGAGACGACTGGATGTTGAACATAGTTGGTTGTCTCGGTGGCTGATAGTTGGCTTTAAAACAGTCAACATCTTGGCCGCCTGTTAATCCCCCATCAAGTTTCTGTAAAAGTTACCCAAACACAAATTTTATATTTTCATATTGTATTATTAACCTATAGACTCCCTCAAAGGAATATTTGAGAGATACAGGATGTGACATCACTGTTCCAAAAACATAGAAAACAGAGCAGTACTATAATTCACTTCTAGCAGGTCCATTTCAATTACACAATGTTACACTTATTAAGTCAGTGTTGCTGGATGGTCCATCATGTTACATATGAGGAACACATTTAAGCTTCCCTTACATATTGTAAATCTATCCAGAGGAATGGCATCTTGCTACCCTGTGGTGATACTGGGCTTCCATTAATGAAATTTTCAAGAGTGTGACACTTTCAGACAATTTCAAACATTTGCAGAGGAGGACATCGTAACTTGACTGCTGCATGAAGTCATCAATAGAAATTTACATTGAAATTTCAGAAGAATTAATTCTTAAATGTATTTTTAGGTAGTGCTTAAATCTTTGCATCATCTAATCAGATTTATTTAGTAATGGACATGTGTTTTTTATGCAAGTTTATGGTTCTTGGTAAAAAGCTCTGGATAAGCACGCACACACACACCCAAAGTGACCATAATGTATTTAATAGTTACATGAAATTCGCATATTTTCAGGTAACTATTAAATACATAATGGTCACTTTGGGTGTGTGTGTGTGCGCGTGCTTATCCAGAGCTTTTTACCAAGAACCATAAACTTGTGGGGGTTTTTTGTGTGTGTGTGTGACAGAAGAGTTCAAGGTGGAGGTGGGACTGCATCAAGGGTCAGCTCTCAGCCCCTTCTTGTTTGCTATAGTGATGGACAGGCTGACGGACGAGGTTAGACAAGATTCCCCATGGACTATGATGTTTGCAGATGACATTGTGATCTGTAGTGAGAGCAGAGAACAAGTGCAGGAAAATCTAGAGTGGAGGTATGCCCTGTAAAGGAGGGGAATGAAGATTAGCCTCAGTAAGACAGAATATATGTGCATGAATGACAAGGACCCAAGAGGAACAGTGAGATTACAGGGAGCAGAGATAAGAAAGGTGGAGGATTTTAAGTACTTAGGCTCAACAATCCAGAACAATGGAGAGTGTGGAAAAGAGGTGAAGAAGCATGTGTAGGCAGGTTGGAGAAAAGTGTCCAGTGTGATAGGAGGGTATCGGCAAGAATGAAAGGAAAAGTGTACAAGACGGTGTTGAGGCCAACGATGTTGTATGGTTTAGAAACGGTGGCCCTGGGGAAAAGACAGGAGGCAGAGCTGGAGGTAGCAGAGATGAAAATGTTGAGGTTCTCTTTGGGAGTAACAAGGATGGATAGGATTAGGAATGAGCACATCAGAGGGACAGCACATGTAAGAGGTTTTGGAGACAAAGTCAGAGAGGCTAGCTTGAGATGGTTTGGACATGTACAGAGGAGGGATAGTAAGTATATTGGTAATAGGATGCTGAGGCTGGAACTACCAGGCAAAAGGCCGAGAGGAAGACCAAAGAGACGATTCATGGATGTGGTGAAGGAGGACATGAAGGTCGTTGGTGTAAGAGAAGAAGATGCAAAGGATAGGGTGAGATGGAGGCAGATGATTCACTGTGGCGACTCCTGAAGGGAAAAGCCGAAAGGAAAAGAAGAAGTTACCTGAAAGTGGTTCCTGACCATGACTTGCTCTCCATACTCTTGGCCATCTGCTCCAGAGTGATTATCTCGGTGTTGGTAAGCTTCAGTTTCATAGTCCACCTCAACAGAGAAGTTATTGGAACCGTTAGGCTCTGCTGTTCCAGTAGAGGAGTAAACAAATTCTCCAGACTCATACTGATAGCCCTGACCCTGGTGTTCATCCCAGCCATGGGTTAACTGCTCAGTCCCATCCTGGAAATGACGAAAATGGCCATACATATAACCCTGATGATGGGACTGGTCATAGACTTCCATAGGATTCTTTGGGAAAAAAAAAAAAAAAAAAAAGGAAAGAAAAAGAAATATTGTTAGAGTTGCCGTGAATAACCAGCCACCAGCCCAATATTGAAAAGAAAAAAAAAAAAAAAAACATTTACAAACACTGGCGCAAGAGGCAGAGGGTAATTTGTAAAATGGATCAATGTGTAACCCTCTAAAAACAGATAAGCTTTAGTATCACAAAGGCATTGAATTATTTTAACGGTTGTACTTACAGTAAAAATTAACAAGAATGTTGACACAGTGATGACTGCTGAGACAGTGAAAAAACATTTGAAAGTATTAAACATTCTAGATACAGTATATGCTCAGAGTGCTGACCTCCACCACATGGATGGAATTGCACATAATATAGAATTATGGCACCACCTTGTGGCCTGTTCCACAATTATTTTTGAGCTCTGTATTTTTTCCCCCTTCCCGGCACATTACAGGTGAGTGGCCCTATAATGCAATGTTAAATATTTCAAACCCACCCTGAATCCGGATCACAGTCAAAAGACCCATATTTTGTTAAAATTTAATAGATACCTGTCCAGTACTTTAAGTTACTGTGGTCACAGACACGTTCATACAGAAATATACACACACAATCAATATCATAACATCCCCCTAAGTAACGGTAACAACATAAGCTATTTGAAAGACAGTTTGCCTGCACTAATAAAGATCCTCATTCTGCTAAACCATGGGTGTCAAACTCTTTTCCACTGAGGACCAATACACTAAATTTAAAGGTGCTCGACGGCCAAATAAATCACACTGAACATCTAAAAATCAACCATGAAATCCATCGAAATCAAATGATGCTTATTGCTGTTAAGATTTGTCAGGAAATGTGATTAAAGAAGTCAAATTTCTAAACAAGAATGCAATCTTTGAGTCGTAAATGACTAGCTTTTTCCTTGAAAAAGGCTGCTGCTGCTGCCACCTGATGAAATGGATGATGGAAAGAATGAGAATTCGATTTCATGGTAATAGTTGATGCAAAGGATGTACAAGGATAATCAATGTCTGAAAACTCATATGGGCCACATAAAATTAGTTGGTGGGCCGGATTTGGCCCTCGGGCCTTGAATGTGACACCTGTGTGCTAAACTATAATGCAATCCAGCACTCATCTTACACACAGCATTGTAACAGATCATATCTGTAGGTCCTGAGTGCTGCAGGTCTACACTTAGAGATCATAATTACATAGTTGGTCAAATACTTGCCAAGTGGAAAAAAGTAAATTCATATCATGTCTACTTATAAAGTCTCTAGAACACAACATATATATTATCTTGCCAGCTTTGGCTGTTAGTTTGATCAGCACATAAATTGCATCAAGTCTTCATTTAAAAGTGTTTGAATGGTACCTGGATGATCCAAGGCCATAGAATGTAAATATACCATGCCACACAACACTTTATCCTACAGGTCAAAAAAGAATAAAAAAACCTAAAGAAAAATTAATTCCACAGGTAAAACAAAGAAAATGGCGGACTGCAGAAACACCAGTTGTTGTGGCATTAAAGTGATGTCTCCAGGGACGTGTCTTAAAAAATGATTTAAACATTTCTGCCATTGTCACTCAAATATTTTTCAATTTTTTCAGCAGATGTGGTCTGCACTGAAAATCTCAGTAAGAGAACAGGCAAGATAGCAGCAAAGCATTTTAAAACTGTGTCCTTGGTAGTTGCTTACACTCATAGAATGTTCTACAAGGCTGACCTGGAAGTAAATATTTGGGTAACATTAGAACATCCTGAGTATTTGGACGCAGTCACAAGGTACATAGCAGCCTTTGTCCAGTAAAAGCAGTCTCAAATATTTTAACTTTTGCTTCTTAAAAAATAAATAAATAAAATTCACCACAGAGAAGACTAACAGTCAATTTGTACATGTTACACTAAAACTAGTGTAAGAACTTATTAAATTATTTCTACAAAACATTACACGTAGCAGCTACAAATCAAACAGCAGTCAAATCAAAAGCATCGAATAAAAGGGGCAGAAAATGTTCGGAAAAAAAAAAAAAAACCCACAAACATTCAAATTCAACATATAGACGCTTCCCAACTTGTTTTTGTTTGGTTTCGGATGGCCGAATGCAAGTTGAAAAAAAAAAAACGTAAGTTGTTACTGTATGTTCCAGTGACGTATGAGGTTCATACTGAACTATACATCCATTAATACCATTACCGTATCTCAAAACACCACTGAATCAATTATAAACCAAACATTGTAAAATAATATCAAATATCAACATTTTCAAATAAACTAAATTCAAGTAAAAATAATTTCAAATAGATACATTTTAATCAAATTCACTCATCAAATATCAAATACAGTATCAAATATAACCTTTAACATGCTCTATGATGCAATCTTTCTGCTTGTAGGTTCCGATGGTCGACGGATGGTCACTTTACATGAAGCTGAGCCGAGTCATTTTACATGAAGCTTAAAACAGCCAATCAACGCTTACAATATGTGAGGCGCTCCACCAAAAGTAGTTCACTTGCTTGTGCTTGAGACAAAACGCGGGTTGTATGGACTTCCGTTCTTTCAAGTGAGAAAGGGCGCCGTTGAATACTCATTTAGTACTCAGCCTGCACTTATGTAATTCACCAGCAGAGCGGAGACTTCTCTTTCTTTTCTGGATTTGGGTTTTCATTCATTTTACAACTCTCGTTGCTTAACCGAGTATGCATGGTAGATTGTGCCGATCCGAGCAGATAGTTAATCCAGTCTTGGGAAAAACCCGGAAATTCCGGCATAGGCCAGAAAACTTGCACCCATGCTAGTAGGCTTACGCTTCTGACCAACGATATTTGCTTAGGGTTACAAAGATCACAGAGACGATATCTCAACACAAGGGTACACGCAGTGAACTGGGAAGCAGCAGGGGCACGTTCAGTTTGTAGTTTGTAAACAAGAGACGCAGCGTCATTACATCAGCATACTACGTAGGTACGTCTCATACTTAAAATTTGACAATTTAAAAAAAAAAAAAGTAAAATCAAAAAAACGTAAAGCGGATGAACACAAGTCAGGGAGCGGCTGTACTCTGTCTGCCATTAGTCTGTACACACACACACACACACACACACACACCACCTGAATAAAGAAACTCACCGTTTCAGCTGCAGGAAGTTGATCAGACTGCTCATTCCAATCATGCTGTGGTCTAAAATACATAAAAACATCTTACATTTTTCTGTAAAATAACACACACGCTGTTAGAGTACTTCAGCTCCCACCTACCGCGCTCTCTCTCTATGAGGACTGCAGGTCGAGTCATCCAGCTCCGGTGAGGAGTCATGACTATCCTCCAGCATATCATCTGGGAGGTCAGTCAAAAGTTTTTGCAGCTAGAAGACAAATTATTTACATTTTGTAAAACAATGACTCACAATTACATGGCAGCTCTTCAACAACCATAGCAACTGTTGAGGAAAACACCACCACCAGTTGGTTTCTCCACACAAACAGACCAGACAGAGGTATTATGTTTTCATGAAAGATTAGACAGACTTACTCTCCATAAAGAATCCTGAATCAACTGGACTTCTTCCACAGTCGCCTCACACGTAAAAACACTTTCATGTTCACACATTTCGACTACACAAACACACACACACACCCTACAGCCTCACAAGCTGGCTGTGAATAAAGCATGTACGGCTGAGTTCCTATTATCAATTCAAAGTCAAATGATTAGATAGAAAGAATCACACAAGAAAATAAACAATTGAAGAACCCAGGACATTTGATCGACTGTCCTGGCCTGAAGTTTGTCTATTGTCAGGTTCTGTCCATACAGTCTGGTTAACTGGAGCAGAAACATTCCTCCCGAGGCTCAGAACGAAGAGTTTTACAAAACCTGCTACGCAAATAACCTTCAGTTACGATACTGCACCAGCCTTTATTAAACCCTTTCCCGAATCAGCCAAAAAATTAGACATGAACAGTACGAACCAGTGCACAAAAAACAAATCTCTTTGAAAGATGACAATACTGTATAAGCGACTTTCTAAATGGAGAAGTGTGAGAGACAGTGTCACAGGGAAAGTAGCACATGCTGACAGAGTCATAGCAGACACGCCTGACAGCTTTTCACTTCAGCCAATAATGGATCAGGTCCATCACTCGGCAGATTTCTAAAGCATTAGTCAGAGACGGCGTGCATCTGATTGGAAGAATTTGGTTTTTAAACGCACCTCAGGTACTCACTGTTCCGAAACTCCCAGTGATTCTACAAGTTTGTTTCATGTTCAAAATTTGGCAAATGTATTCAGAGAAGCCATTTAAGTAAAAGATGACCACAGTGACTAAAAGATGAGTTAAAGGGCAGAAAACCCTTTTAAACTGAACAGATAATGTAAGTCGTGCTAAACATGCTCATATCTCTGCTATTGACAGACTTATTTACCTAATGGTATTTAACACCCCAGCATGAAAATAACTGTGTAATTATGACTCGGACACTTTAAGAGCAGTGTTGGGTACAATTTCAGATTTTGCTCAAACATGGATGGTCGATTCAGCTTCAGTTAGTCAGGTTGAGGTTCAGCAACATTATTTGGCAATAAATTTAAGTAGGCTGGTGATCTGAATGTACTCCAACAATATACATTTTCCTCCTCTGAAGCCACAGAGGGCAGTGGTGGCCTGGTAGTAAGGTGCTGGATCACTGATCCCAAGGTTGGTGGTTCAAGCCCCACTCTCAACAGGTTGTAACTGATGTCGTGTGTCTGCAATGAAAAGGCAAGTTGTCCAGGGTGTACTTTGCCCTCGCCCAGAGTCAGCCGAGATGGGCACCAGCCCCCCCACAACCCTAATTAGCACTAAGCAGTTCAGAAAATGAAACAAGCCACTGATTTATTCCAGGATTCCATGGTCAAAGAGTAGCTCAAAGAGCACGTGGAATCAGTGACACATTGGCAGCACAAGGACCTGACCCAGCAAAAGTACAAGAGATGTGCTTGCACAGTCTTTACAAAGCAAGTTAACCTTCCTGGTGTCAATACTTTGTCTGTCTGTCTTCCTTTCGGCTTTTTCCCTTTTACTCAGGAGTCGCCACAGCGAATCATCTGACTCGCACGTTTGATTTGGCAGAGGTTTTTACGTCGGATGCCCTTCCTGTCACAACCCTTTTTAACAAGGGACAGAAACACGCTGACGACTTTGCAGCCTACTCTTTACAAAAGTCAGCAATGGTTCTTTTACATGCCTCTCACCATAGACAGTGAGAGACATGGCCCGCCTTTGATAACCCAGTTAGCTGCACTGGGGGGGGGGGGGCAGTGACAACCTTGTGGAGAGTGGGACTCGAACCCCCAGCCTTTGGATCAGTGATCCAGCGCACTATACCACAGTCATAAACAACTTGAGAGAAATTTCCAAATAACTAAAATTGTAAAGGCAGGATGGTGGC
Organism: Plotosus lineatus; assembly: GCA_024760905.1. NCBI lineage: Eukaryota > Metazoa > Chordata > Actinopteri > Siluriformes > Plotosidae > Plotosus > Plotosus lineatus. Next base: position 21,797,091 of record CM045742.1, read on the forward strand.
ATAGCGGTTAATACTTCCATCTCACAGCAAGAAGGTTAAGGTTCGAGCTCAGGTGTTTCTATGTGTAGTTTGTATGTTCTCCCTGTGCTTGTGTAGGTTTCCTCCCACAGTCCAAAAACATGCACAGTAGGCCAACTGGTTATTCCAAATTGGCTGCTAATGGGTTGGTTGTATGATGATTGTCCCTGCAATGGCCTGTCCAGGGCGTACCCCACCCTCCCCCAGAGCCAGCCGAGATGGGACCCATCGTCTCCACGATGCTAATTAGGATTAAGCGACTTACAAAATCAATGAACGAACGAACGAACAGGGGGGGGGGGGGGTTTACCTTGTGGCTTTAGTGATATCATCAATAAAGTACTCAGGCACTTGAGAAAATATCATTTTGTGACGCTTCATAGCATATGTGTAGGTCACTTTCCAAAAATTGACCAAATGCAGTTTGATCAGAACATAATGTGTATCTGTACAATTTGATTAGTGGCTTGGAAATCCTATATAAACAGGTTTAACTCTTTCCCTCGTAATCAAGAGGAAGCACTATGTATTACAGACGCCCCCCGACTTACGTTTTTAATTGGTTCCGGACGGCCGAACGCAAGTTGAAAGTGAACGCAAGTTGTTACAGTAACGTATGACACTCATACTGTACTATACATCCATAAATACCATTACCGTATCTCAAAACACCCCTAAAACAATTATTATACACATAACATTGTAAAATAATATCAAATCATATCAACATTCATTTCAAATAAGTCACTTATTTATACCGAGTTACTTCACATGAAGCTTCAAACAGCCAATCAACGCTTACAATATGCGAGGCGCTCAAAACCGAAAGTAGTGTACTTGCTGTGGGTTATACGGACTTCCGGTCTTTCAAGTGCACAAGGGTGCCATTGAACTCATTTAGAACACAGCCTGCACTGATGTGAATCACCAGCAAAGTGGAGAGTTCTCCTTCCTGGATTCAGGTTTTCATTCATTATACAACTCTCTTTGCTTAACCGAGTATGCACGGTAGATTGTGCCGATCCGAGCAGATAGTTAATTCATCTGTGTAGGAGACTTGCACCCATGCTAGTAGGCTTACGTTTCTGACCAACCATATTTGCTTAGGGTTACAAAAGTCGCAAAACAGTGTAAACACAAAGATCACAGAGACGACGTCTTAACACAAGGGTAACACGTTATAGAACACACACACATATATATATATATATATATATATATATATATATATATACACACATATATATATATATATATATATATATACATATATACATATATATATATACATATATATACATATATATACATATATATACACATATATACATACACATATATATACATATATATACACATATATATACACATATATATACACATATATATACACATATATACATATATACACATATATACACATATATATACACACACACAAACACACACACACACATACACACAGTCAGCTCCCTACTTACGAAGCCCCCGGGTACGAAATCCCCGGGTTACAAAGAACATTTCCCCAAGTTTACGTCCCCGGAAAACGAAAACAAATCCCTCTTCCGAAAAGAAATTCAAACGCACCAATCAAAATTTCACATGATGCGCGAGCTGCTCTCTCATTGGCTGTCTCTCAACATCCCGCCCCGCTGGCCTCCCATTGGCTAGGAGGGATGACGCAGAACCAGAAGGAGACCTTAAAGCGGAAATACAGTGAGGATCTCTGATCTTTCAAAAAGGTATTGTGCACACACACACACGCGTGTGGAAGAGAGAGAGAGAAGCTTAACTCTTTACTGAATTAAACAACTTAAAACTAAACTAAATGTTTAATAAATGTGGGCGCATTTGAGCTCATCTGGAATTCCGATCCCTCAAGGAATCAAGTTAAAGTTGAGTTTGGACCTTCGTCAAGCTGGGAATGCGCTTTGAATTCCACGTGTTCTGGGCGTGGTCAACAGCGCGCGCGAGACAGAGAGACAGGGGTGTGTGTTCATAAAAAACGTTTCACAATGGTTTAATTAATAAATGTTAATAAAATGGTTTAATAAATAATTTTATTTTACTTTTAACACACATTTCATACAAAATTGGTGCACTTTTAGCATTTTCAAAAGGGTTTATCCAGTCCAAAGACTGGAGCCTTGGAAAGACTTGGGCGTTTAACATGTAAAATGCGACCCCTACTGACAAAATCCCCACATTACGAAAAGGCTCTGGAACGGAATAATTTCGTAGGTAGGGGGCCGACTGTATAATTCAGGCTGTCCTTTGTAATCAATGGACGCATCGTTATTACGTCAGCACTTCTAAACTCAAAATTTGACTTTTTTTTTGGAAAAAAAAACTAAAATAAAAAAAAACATAAGTCAGGGAGCATCTGTACACAATTCAATGAGAAAAGATGTTAGCAAAACCACATGCTCGAGTTGCTATTCAATACACATAACGTACATTTCATGGCACTCTAAATAAATGTATACACAGTACATTGTAAATAGTGTAATACAGGACATCAAAACATGTTACATGAAGGAAAGAGTTTAAAAAAAAAAAAGGCACTATTTTTAGTCAAGTGCATGTCACACTGCTACTGTCACATGAACAATGTTTCCAGCAATGGGTTGGGTTGGGTGGAGGTCAGGTTGAGCTGCAGTGAGGTAGCAAGGCATATGGGCTGTACACAACCCAACCTCAGAAGCCGGACTGATCACCGCAACACGACAGAAAGGTGACAGCAGTCTACAACTAGGGCGCGTGTGTGTGTTAGAGAGAGAGAGAACTCCTGAACAGGATCGCTATTTCAGCTGGAGCACTTGCGGGACCAGTTTCGCCATGTTGTATCTTAAATCACCGTCTACATCACCGCAAATGGATGCCATACCCGAAACAGGTAGATGTGACTTTCACTGTGGCAGGTGCCATTTTGTTTAATTGTTTTTGAAGAAGTGCATAATTTATTCTTGACACTTTTGTTTGTTGTTTCTTGAACCCAACATGCTAAACAATTTATCCTGATTACAAAAATCCGGTTTTGGGTGCCAAAATAAAGATGATAAAAATGATGGTCTCAATGTTTTTCATGACTATCTTTGATCAATGAACAAACTTTTTAAGATCCATACTGACAAAAGGTGTGTTCAAGGTTTCGTTTGTTCTGCACAGATAGAACAGTCAGACGACAACAAAAACAAAATTTGAGGAGTCAGTAGTCTATTTTTTCATACAGTCTCTGTGTAAAATGTGCTTGTGACTGCAATAAATTGAACACACCAGACAGGCAAGAAAACCTAATACTACAAACTGCTGGACTCCGGTAGTTTTACAGTCAAAAAAAAATAAAAAATAAAAAATTTTATATATATATATATATATATATATATATATATATATACACATATACACACACACACAAAAGGCGTCTCACAGGAGCCAAGTATTAAGTATGACTTTCATGATATTGGTGTCAAACAGCAGGTAAAAATCCCCAAATTGGAGAAATTTTGAATCTTTCACCACAATCGGTGGGGGGGGGGGGTGCAATTTTATTAAAATGGGGGGGGGGTAAATTTAGTCTTTAAATTTGTATTACAGCACAGAATAAATATGGTTTTCAGTACGATTTGTTTGTGCTCCACTGTCAGACGATATTAGGTTAAATTTGAGATCAGAAATTATGAAAATTGCACTGAGCCCGGACTATACAACTGCAAATAAAATTATGAGTTTACAAGACCTCAGTGAGGAGAATGTCTGAAAACCAGTTCAAAAGGCTTTTCAGGACCAGTTAGGTCGAAATGATCAATGAGTACAAGAGAAAAGAAGCGTTTTTATTTTGTCGAGAGGAGAAGAGGGAAAAAAAAAAAAAGTGCCACTTCATTCCGTTACACACTGCAATAAATACTTTTTTTTTAATGAAAAAGTATCTGAACCTTTTGGAATTTCACATTTCTGCATAAAATCACCATCAAATGTGATCTGATCTTTGTCAAAATCACACAGATGGAAAAAAAAAAAAAAAAAAAAAAGTGTCTGTTTTAACAAAAAACTACCCAAACATTTATAGGTTTTCATATTTTAATGAGGATAGAATACAAACAATGACAGAAGGGGGAGGAATAAGTAACTGAACCATCACATTTAATATTTTGTGGCTACCCCTTTGGCAGCAATAACTTCAACCAGACGCTTCCTGTTGCTGCAGATCAGTCTGGCACATCGATCAGGACTAATCTTGGCCCATTCTTCTTTACAAAACTGCTGTAGTTCAGTCAGATTCCTGGGATGTCTGGCATGAATCACTGTCTTGAGGTCATGCCACAGCATCTCAATAGGGTTCGAGTCTGGCCACTCCAGAACGTGTATTTTGTTCTTCTGAAACCATTCTGAAGTTGATTTACTTCTGTGTTTTGAATCATTGTCTTGTTGCAGCATCCATCCTCTTTTTAGCTTCAACTATCTGACAGACGGCCTCAGGTTTTCCTGCAAAACATCCTGATAAACTTTTGAATTCATTTTTCCATTAATGATTGCAAGTTGTCCAGGCCCCGAGGCAGCAAAACAGCCCCAAACCATGATGCACCCTCCACCATGCTTCACAGTGGGGATGAGGTGTTGATGTTGGTGAGCTGTTCCATTTTTCCTCCACACATGACGTTGTGTGTTCCTCCCAAACAATTCAACTTTGGTTTCATCAGTCCACAAAATATTTTGCCAAAACTTCTGTGGAGTGTCCACGTGCCTTTTTGCAAACATTAAACGAGCAACAATGTTTTTTTTAGACAGCAGTGGCTTCCTCCTTGGAGTCCTCCCATGAACACCATTCTTGGCCATTGTTTTACATATAGTTGATGTGTGCACAGAGATATTGGACTGTGCCAGTGATTTCTGTAAGTCTTTAGCAGACACTGTAGGGTTTTTTACCTCTCTGAGTATTCTGTGCTGAACTCTTGGCATCATCTTTGGTGGACGGAAACTCCTTGGGAGAGAAGCAACAGTGCCAAACTCTCCATTTGTAGACAACTTCTCCAACTGTCGATTGATGAACATCCAGACTTTTAGAGATGGTTTTGTATCCTTTCCCAGCTTTATACAAATCAACAATTCTTGATCGCAGGTCTTCAGACAGCTCTTTTGAGCGAGCGATGGTGCACATCAGACAATGCTTCTCATCAAGACAATTCTTACCAGGTGTGTTTTATAGTGGGCAGGGCAGCTTTAAGCCACTCATCAGTGATTGGGCACACACCTGACTTAAATTGTTGGATAAAAATTGGTTTCAATTGCTCTTTAAGTCTCCTTAGGCAGAGGGTTCAGTTACTTATGCCTCCCCCTTCTGTCATTGTTTGCATGCTATCCTCATTAAAATATGAATACCTATAAATGTTTGGGTGGTTTTAGTTAAAGCAGACACTGTTTTTTCATGTGATTTTGACAAAGATCAGATCACATTTGATGGTGATTTTATGCAGAAATGTGAGAAATTCCAAAAAGGTTCAGATACTTTTTCATACCACTGTATACTATTCCCACTATATATTATATGAGCACACATATTCGGAGCAGTGGGCTGCTACACTATGGTACCTGGAGAGCAGTTGGAGGTTAGGTTCCTTTCTCAAGAGCACATCAGGCATGAAGTTGGAGGAAGAAAGGGTGCTGCCCTTCCTTCACACATTTTTTCCTGCTGGTTCGGGAATCAAACCAGCAACGTTTTGATTCCAATACGACTTCTCTGAAAATTTGACCATGGCTTCCCCTGATGTTTAGAAAACATTTAATTTATTTTTACCACAGTGTTCGTCATCTTTGAACAGTCCTGTATAATTCTCCTTTCATGGAAGCTTTACACAGGACATGAACAGGCTGAAAGCTGACAACAGATTGCAGTGTGGGCATGTGAGAGCACAGGAGTTTGTTGACTGCTTTGAAGAGATGTGTGAGAAAGAACTGGGCAAAAAAGGTGTTTACTGAAGTGTCAGGTGACCTGAAAGTAGAAATATTACCTCCTGCTCTCTTGCGTAGTCCTCCTGATCATACTCCTCTTCCTCTTCATGCCGAGTTTGTAAGGCAGCACTATCAAAATCGATGGACATCTTTGACTAGCGTATAAAAAGAATAGGCCTGAATCAAAAATTTTATTTTATATACATACACACACACACACACCCCTGCAACCACCGATTTCCAGGAAGTAGGATCGAAAACCCCCCCCCCCCGACTGACGTCTACGTACGTGTATATAATATGAATAAATACATATTTAATGCTATAAATACTTAGAATAACAATTAAACATTAAAAATTAATGCATAAGATGGCAAATAAAAATACACACATTGTGGTGGCGTAGTGGTTAGAGTGCTGGGCTCATGATCGGGAGGTTGAGTGTTAAAATCCCAATTAAACCCCCACTGTGCGATGACCCATGGGTAAGGTTTTAACCACAAGCATTCCTCTGTTTACCCAGCAGTGTAAATGGGTACCAGTAAAAAAGTACTGGGAAGGTAACCTGTAATGGACTTGCATCCCATCCAGAACCCTAACTCCTAGTCGCGTCACGCAATGGAAACTGGAGATAAGCACTGGCGATAAGCCACTATAACTCCCGTGTAAAAAGCCCAAAAAGGACTTGACACCCGTGGTTCTCAAATAGTGGGCGGGGCCTCCAGGGAACATGCTTTTTTTTGCCGTATTAAAATAAAATGTAATTGTACAGCCACTACAGCAGGCGGCAGTGGCTTCCTCACTGTCAGAGTGTGCCCAGAGGTAAAACAAAAAGTGAAGTTGTTGTTAAACCCACACAATGACGTAGAAGAAAAACTAGACTGCGCACTCAGCAATACATTATGTATGCCGCCATGGCCAATAGGCTCTGACTTCAGGTCAGGGCAAAAAGCATGGTAAACAAACACACAGTGTCATGGAAAACGATGCAATAAATCTAAATACTTATGATGTTTTGGATCCCTGGAGACGTGAATATAATCTAAACATTTGCAGCATGCCTAAGAAGGTTTGGAAGATACAGTGACACATAATAGGAGGTACAGACCTTAATCATATTCCCCATGCCAAACATGTCAACTGCCACACCCACCTCTCTTGTCTTAGTATAGTGCAGCAGGGATTTCAATTGATATATTCCACAAATTCTTCAGACACTTTTTGTACAAGAGGATGAACAATCTCGGCAATGTTATCAATATATTCCACAAAAGTATCGCTCTCAGTTTCAGAAATCCATCATCTGAGGCATGTACGTTAGTTTTATTTATCCAAACAGGCCTAGTGCAGCCATTATCCTTTTCTTCATAACTTTTGATTTTCCTTCACTTTGATTATTTTATAGTAATAAAAAACAACAGGAAATCTTTATTGCACACCAATATCTAATATTTTTTTCAGTGGTATAAGGTATCTGAAAGTGAACACAAAAATGTTCACAATATACGCATTCACTTATAACCAACAATTTCGGATACTCATTTAATTTTTACTTGGAACTGTTCCCCATTGATTCCAATGTAAAATTTCCAGCATTAAGTACCTCAATGATCATCCATTGGAAGCACACAATTTAAAAAAAAAAAAAAAAAAAAAAAAAAAAAAAAAAAAAAAATACCATCTAGGAACAATATGCCTTTCTATGTGTATACTAGTTACACTGGGGCTACTAATAAAAAGTAGTCATTCATAAACTTCAGGGTAGTAATGTCACTTAAGCTTCAAGCCTGCAGCGTAATGAAGGTTAAACTGAAACACACTTACCGGTGAAAAGTTGTTTCTTTGCGACCGCCTGCACGGTTTTGACGGCCAACAGCGCAACAAGAATTAACCATATCAACGCCAAAAAAGCTAAACCTAACGTATTCCAATTAAATTCGATGTTTCACAACGGACAATTGTAAGGATGCCAAAGGATGTCAACTTTCAAGTAAAATAGTACCCAAAGAAATGTTTTGCCCTGACCGGAAGTTGAAGCCGAATTACCACGTGAAAGGGGCCTGTGCGCAGTCTAGTTTTTTTTCTATGTAATTGAACCAACCATGGAAATTTTTAGCAGGGACGGAAAGAATGGCAGAGAGAGACGGAGACAGTGAGAAACAAAAGTCTCCCGAAAGCTAAGTTGAGGAGGTATGATGAGGCGGATGTAGCACTCGGCTTCACTGTGCTGCGGTGAGAAACGAGGAAAGACTGCCGTGTTTACTGTGTCTGAAAACATTGGCAGCGGACAGCATGAAGTCAAATAAATGAAGGCATCACTTAAAGACATCATACCCTGACCATGTTGATGAGCTGCACGAGTTTTTTTCATCAAAAACGTGCTGAATATTGCCAACAACCATCCCGCTTTGTGAAAGGTGGAGTACCAAACTGCTCAGTGCAGAAAACCCCACAGCAGAGGAACTGATCCTCCCTGGAGCACACACGGTCTCCGTCATGCTGGATGACGTCAGCGCTGTGAAAGTAAGTCCAGGTCCCAGTTCAGCATCTAGCAGGAGCTGAGAGTTCAGTATTGTGCTTCAAACCCGGCTTTGAAAAACTGTGCACTGCAAAATGTGCTCATTATAGCCATTAATCTGGACTTAATCATTTTGACAATAATAAAAATAATACAAGTTGTTTTATTCATTTTTGTTTTGTAGGTTAAATGGTTTTATATATTGTGCGCCCGAGTTAATGTTGCTGATCAATTTGAATTTATTACTATTGATTGATTTTTATTTTATTTTTCAGTCTCAAATGGTTCAAATTGTTGGTCAAAAATGTTTACAGATTAAATAAGGATACTTTTTTAATTTCAGGCAAATTGATGCATCTTTTTGTTTAAAGACTAAAAATTGTTAATAAAGTTATTCTTTGTTGGAAGTTGATCTATATTTCTTCCTTTTTTGTATTCCATAATGATAATAAGGATACAGTGTATGCAGAGGATTACAGAACAATTTTAAGACAAATCACACCATTTATATTTGGGGGGGCACGAAATGTTTTCCTCTTCCTGGGGGGGGGTAAAATAATTGAGAAGCACTGCTTCACACACACACTCTACAGACGCATGTGCATGCGCACACACACACAAACACACAGTCAGATGCATGCCTCATAAAAATGTAAGCCTTTTATTGGGTTGTTTTTTGTTTGGGATTTTTTTTTTTTAATAATTGGCCTTGTTTTGTGGCATAACTTTTCCCCTACTTTTCGATGAAGATTTTTGAAAAACTTACGATGCACTGAAGCCACAGAAGCGAGGGATCACAGTAATATACACAGATGCACCCTACTTACGAACATTCATCTTACAAACACCCGGACATACGAACAGGGCTGACCAAGGTCGAAAGTGAAATGAAAGTGAAGAAAAAGTAAAAATTGAATAAAATCTATAGAAAGATACATCATACGTAGAAGTATGAAATATGATTAAACTTTATCCTGAGGTACACTTAATATTCGATGAGGGCGTGGCTGACACACGCAGGTGGATTACAATGCACACACTTCTCAATTTTCTTCCGTGGCACCCCCGGAACAAAAAACCCCAAAACAATTCAACACCGCTATAACATTGTAAGTAGAACTATTTTTCTTTTGTTTTTAAATGTTAATAAAGATACAATGAAAAACTTCATTAACATTTTTTTAATCTGCAATTGAAAATATTTAAAGTGCACCAATTTGCCTGAAAATAATAAAAAAAGCATCCTTATTTAAACTCTGAATTATTTGTGTCTGAATATTTCCGTCTCTCGCCATCTTTCTCTTCATTCCTGTTAGAAAACGCTCTCTGTTGTTGCTTGAGGGGTTGTTTACTGCACTTCATATTGTTTGCTCGTGCAAAAAACCGCTCCACCGTAGAGCGATACTGAGAGCGTCACTGCCAACTAGTGGAGTGGAGGTGCAATTACACTTAATTCTGTACACAATTCCAGAAAAGGATGTTCCCGGTATCACACCACACCCCCCAAGAAGCCCCCTACTATTTGAGAAGCACTGAGATAGAAGCATGTAGTTTTCCCTTTCGTCTATTCCCTTTCAGGGGTCGCCACAGTGTTTTATTTACTTCACTTAATTCTAAACACCTGCAAAAGATTCCTGAGGCTTTTAGAAACTCCCAGCCTGGTTCATTACTCAAAACCGCAATCATGGGTAAGACTGCCGACCTGACTGCTGTCTAGAAGGCCATCATTAACACCCTCAAGCAAGAGGGTAAGACACAAATCTCTGAGCGAATAGTCTGTTCCCAGAGTGCTGTATCAAGCCACCTCAGTGGGACGTCTGTGGGAAGGAAAAAGTGTGGCAGAAAACGCTGCACAACCAGAAGAGGTGACCGGACCCTGAGGAAGATTGTGGAGAAGGGCCGATTCCAGACCTTGGGGGACCTGTGGAAGCAGTGGACTGGGCTACAGGTGCCGCATTCCCCAGGTCAAGCCACTTTTGAACCAGAAACAGCAGCAGAAGCGCCTGACTTGGGCTACAGAGAAGCAGCACTGGAAGCAGCTCAGTGGTCCAAAGTCCTTTTTTCGGATGAAAGCAAATTTTGCATGTCATTCGGAAATCAAGGTGCCAGAGTCTGGAGGAAGACTGGGGAGAAGGAAATGCCAAAATGCCTGAAGTCCAGGGTCAAGTCCCCACAGTCAGTGATGGTCTGGGGTGCCATGTCAGCTGCTGGTGTTGGTCCACTGTGTTTTATCAAGGGCAGGGTCAATGCAGCTAGCTATCAGGAGATTTTGGAGCACTTCATGCTTCCATCTGCTGAAAAGCTTTATGGAGATGAAAATTTCATTTTTCAGCACGACCTGGCACCTGCTCACAGTGCCAAAACCACTGGGAAATGGTTTACTGACCATGGTATTACTGTGCTCAATTGGCCTGCCAACTCTCCTGACCTGAACCCCATAGAGAATCTGTGGGATATTGTGAAGAGAAAGTTGAGAGACACCAGACCCAACACTGTGGATGAGCTTAAGGCCCATCCTGGGCCTCCACACCACAGCAGTGCCACAGGCTGATTGTCTCCATGCCACGCCGCATTGAAGCAGTCATTTCTGCAAAAGGATTCCCGACCAAGTATTGAGTGCAGAACTGAACATAATTATTTGAAGGTTGACTTTTTTTTGTATTAAAAACACTTTTTTGGTCAGATAAAACATGCTAATTTTTTTTTTAGAAGAATTTTGGGTTTTCATGAGCTATATGCCCAAATCATCAGTATTAAAACAACAAAATACCTGAAATATTTCTGTTGGTGTGAAATGAATCTAAAATATATGCAAGTTTAATTTTTATCAGTACATTACACAAAATAAAGAACTTTATCATAAAATGCTATTTTTTTAGAAGGACGTGTGTGTGTGTATATATATATATATATATATATATATATATATATATAAATAAAACAGAAATCCGAGTTCTCCTGCTTGTTGACACTCACCTGATTAACATAAGTCATTTCGAACAGCCCACCCTTCTACACACGGGGGTTTAAAGACAGCAGATATGGATAATACTTACCTTTATTACATTAATAAACTCCCCAGGTGTAGATTTCCGGTAGTTTCATCTTCCTCGGTCGGTGAATCCGATCGACTCCAGAACGATAGCTGTTAGCATCACAATGGCGTCAATTCCTTTATCAGGTTACCAAGCCAACGACACACCAAGCGCGCGAACTCCACTTCGAAACCTTTAAAACGAAAACTCTACACTCTCTTATCGACTGTCTGACTTCTTAACATACATTATAAAGAACTCCTAAGCAAACCCATTCAGTGCTTCGAGCTCGCCGGAAATAGCGCAACGAAACCAAACTGTTTATGCTAACACACTGAAGGCGTTCTTCTTGAAACATGGCGCTCTGAACAGCGGCAAAAATTCAGGCCGCTCATTGGCTGTTTCCTTGATGACGTCTCAAAGGCGTTTACATAATACAGTATGTTTCGCCCATCACTGTCATTCTTTTTTCAGAGTGCTGTTTAAAAGTTTGTGCACCCCTGAGAATTTTATATAGCTCGACATAAATGACCTAAAACATCTGATTTTCATACAAGTCCGAATAGGAGATAAAGAAAACCAAGTTAAATAAATCAGACTAAAATATTTTCATTAACCCCCAGTTCAGATGATTCGGTTATCAGAGGCCTTCATGTTTATGTTTATGACTTTTCCATCTGTGGTGACAGGCATACAAGAGAGCCATTGCTGCTTTTTGAAATAAGTTGACTCTAGGATTGCAGTCAACGCATTTTTGCTGTGAGATGACCCGGCGACCGTCCAAGCTGTATCCCACCCTCGCCCAGAGTCAGTCGAGATGGGCAGAAGCCTCCCCGCCACCCTGCAGAAGTAAGACTTCCAGACTGTCGTTAAACTGTTAAGTGATTGTACCATATGTTCAAATGAGTTTGTTTTCTGTAACCGCTTAATCCTAATTAGGGTCAAGTGGAGGCTGGCACCCATTCCAGCTGACTCCAGCCAAGGGCAGAGTACACCCTGGACAGCTCGCCAGGTCATCGCAGGGCGGAAACACGCTGAAGGCTTTGCAGCTACTCTTGTCGAAAGTCAGAAATGGTGCTTTTACATGAACCTCACACCATAGGCAGTGAGAGACATGGCCGGCCTTTGATAACCCAGTTAGCTGCTCTGGAGGACAGTGACAACCCTGGTGAGTGGAGCTTGAACTCCCAAACTCAGGATCAGTGATCCAGCACCTATACCACTAGGCCACTGGTACCACATGTGTCAACTTCTAATCAACCTGTTTAGTGATTAACATCATTCCTGTCAAACAAGAGAAATGGTGGCATCCAGAAGAATTGCAAAAGGGCTGAGATGGGGTCTGGGTGATGTGCTAGTAACCTCTCCTCAGATGAGACCTCAACAAGAA
>CM045742.1:21815000-21937500 GCA_024760905.1 Plotosus lineatus
GTCAACCCAGTATTGGTGGCCTTACCTTCACTGTTGAACTTATTTCGGTTGACAGAGGAATATTCAAATTGTCGGCTATTTCTCGCTGGCTGATGCCACCCCCCTGACTGACCCACAATTCATCCCCTCTGAAAATCGGACAATTTAATGACAAATTTAATAAACACTCATCAGACTGCTGTACAAAGGTGCACAAAGTTGTGCTACAGTTATGCAAGCATGCCTCGCACTCCAGGAGCTCAAGAATTGTCCGATTTTCAGAGAGGTTGTACCATTATGGCCGAGCAGCAAGATGCAAGCCTCTTCTTCTGACCAGGAAATATTCATTCAGAAACTTTGGGTGTCTATGTATTCTATATCCAGTCCCTGTACAGTACTAACAGATTATGCAGCTGCAAAAATGTAACTTGGTATAAAACTGAATCTTTTCATGACCAAACAAGGCGTCACATATAAAGTAAGCCATTGCCCATTCGTGGCTCAGTGGTCGCGGGCCCACATACTCGCGGATTAGCGGCAAACCCGGAAGTTACTGGCAGGTGATTCAAATTTAGCCACTGGCTGAGTTTTTGTTCCCCCTCCTGCTGATTGGTTGCAGATGATGCATACACCTCTTTTTTTCCCCTCCTACGCACACACGATATCAACGTCATTGCTCGAATTGTGAATTCAAGTTTTTTAGTGTGTTTTTAATTATTATTTAAGTCCTATGATACCACTCAAATGCCCTGCGTCTTCTTGAGCTTCTGGTAAGGAGCCCGAGTGCTTTATTTATTCATAAATATTATCACAGTACAAAATTAAAAGGTTTTTACTTAATCATTACTACATTACTACTGTATTAATGAGTAAGACTGTCTGTAGAATGTGTTTCAGAAGCATATTTTAGTGCATGTAATATCATACATAGGGTTTTAAAACCGCGTCAATAATTCGCGGATTTTCAGGATCCGCGGGTGGGGGGTGGAACGCAACCCACGCGAATAACGGGCGCTTCCTGTAACACGAATACATTTAAAAATGTAGCATGTGGCAGACGCCCTTATCTAGAGCGACTTACCTTTATAGTTTTCATACAGCTGAGCAGTTAAGGGTTAAGGGCCCACCAGTGGCAACTGGGCTGAAGTGAAGCTAGAGCCCCCGACCTGTGGTTCAGTACTCCAGAGCGCTAACCACTGAGCCACTGACAGCATTGTGTAAAGTGGATTGGGAGAACATCAACTAAAAGTGGCAAAAGAGTATTCGAATACTTTCTCTAATGCGAATGGGACCAGGCTGGGAAACTGTAGTTAGTTCACAGGCAGCCTTGCTCAGTTAACAAAAAAGAGATTTCCTTCGGCTTTTTCCCTTTATCAGGGGTCGCCATAGCAAAGGATTCGCGCGTTTGATTTGGCATGGGGTTTTACGTCGGATGCCCTTCCTGACACAACCCTTTAGCAAGGGACAGAAACACGCTGACAGCTTTGCAGCTACTCTTTACGAAAGTCAGCAATGGTACTTTTACATGAACCTCTCACCATAGACAGTGAGAGACATGGCCGGCCTTTGAGAACCCAGTTAGCTGCACTGGGGGGACGGGGGACGGGGGGGGGGGACGGGGACGGGGGACAGTGACAACCTTGTGGAGAGTGGGACTCGAACCCCCAACCTTAGGATCAGCGATCCAGCACACTATACAGTACCACTAGACCACCACTGCCCCGACCTGAAAAAGTGAGCTAAAATTAACAGAGCTCTCCAGACCTCAGCAGCCGGTGCCGATATTACAGAAGAAATGACTATTACTTATTTCTTTATCTTTATGCTGCCTTACCTTACCAAGTTCGTCATTGCTAGAATTTCTGGATCATTCTTGTAGGGTTTTGCCTAACCACAAAACAACATTTTTGAAAAGCCAGAGTTAGTCACATCATAAACTAGCAAACACAAAGACCACAAATAACATTTATCATTACCTCTTGAGAATCAAATGGATTTATTCCTGACTTCATCAACATGTTGGCCAAGACCAAGTACTTTAAACACGTAGTTCGTCTGGGACTCCCGGACTCATCGTAATTTTTGAATGCCTCAAAAAAGTCTGTGTGCGCCTTCTCGAACTCTCCCTCCCTTAAGTGCATTTTCCCACCACATTCTAGATTCGAATCCATGCAAGACATACATGCACACAAATAGAAAGCACACTCAGTAAGGGAGATTCATGCCAGTGTTAAATTTACTGTATCAAGTAATCAATTTCGGAAATCAGAAATAGATCTTAAGGAAAACTGACCTCGGATGACACCCATGATGAGTGGATGAGGAATTGCTGACTTGATGTGTAATGACTGCTCATAGAGTGCTTTCAGTTTCTTGTTGTTTTTCTGGGCTGTGTACATCTGAATTTCCAAAGCATAAATCTCCAGCAACTGTGTTCCTTTCTTCAGATCATCTTCACCATCATCAGTCTGCACAAAAACAATGAAACAGTTACAATAAAACCTCACTTCACTTCCAAATGGAAGGTTTCCACTGTGGTGCTCTTTTACCTGGCAGGACTGGTGCAACTGCCTGAGAATTTTCTGAAGTTTTCCATACTCTTCTCTCTCCAAGTACAACTTGCCTAACTGGATTGATGAAGATAATATAAATGTTAAAATGGTAAAAAAATGTTGGCACGGCAACAAAATTAATCAACTTAGTAGGATACTACAGTGTTCAGTTCAATTTAGTTTCAGTCAGAATAATAAATGAAGAAATGCTGTTTAAAAAGGGTAGTACGATAACTTTCCTTCAGAGGAATATATTTATTTCCTACACACACATTATATATGACGCTCCCCGGCTTACGTTTTAGTTAGGTTCCGAACGGCCGAACGCAAGTTGTTACTGTATGTTCCAGTGACGTATGACGCTCATACTGTAAATACCATTACCGTATCTCATAAAACACCCCTAAATCAATTATTATAAACATAACATTGTAAAATAATATCAAATATATCAAATAATATCAACATTAATTTCAAATAAATTAAATACAAGCACAATAATTTCAAATAGATAAATTTTAATCAAAGTCACTCATCAAATACAGTATCAAATATAACCTTTAACATTCTCTGTGATGCGATCTTTCTGCTTGTAAATGGTTCCGATGGTTGACGGAGCCATTTGGAAGAAACGTGCAACATTCACATGTTTTTCACCAGTATCAATTTTCTTGATAGCCATCTTCGTTTCTAACGAGATGGCTTGCCAATTTTTCTGATTATCACTAGTAGCCTTACGCTTCTGATCAACCATATTTGCTTTGGGTAACAAAAGTACGCAAAACAGTGTGTAAACAAAGATAACAGAGACGACGTCTTAACACAAGGGTAACACGTGGTGAACTGGGAAGAAGGAGGGCACGTTCAGTGTGTCGTTTGTAAACAAAGTCATGCGTAAGTAGCGTACTACGTCAGCGTACTACGTAGGTACGTCTCGTACCACAGAGAGCACGCTAAACTCAAAATTTGACTTATAATTTTTTTTTTTTTTTAAACGTAAAATATCTAAAAACGAATAAACGTAAAGCGGGGAGTGTCTGTGTATGTATATTACTGTCAAGACAGATAGTGAAGGCGGATATAAACGAACTTACATTTAATTACAGTCACAGACAGACAGGTCCAATGAGAGGCAAAATCCAGAAAAATAAGAGTTGGGTAATTTTGAGATGATCAATGAAGGCTGTACAGTATCTGATTACTCTCCAAGTACCAACATCAGTTCCACCCATTCAATAAACATGTGACTAAAGGGCACAGAAACCGGACCTACCATACCACCATCATCCTTTGAGCTGGGCATTTGTAGCATTAGCTAACTGGCAGAAGTGATGTTCTTTAGTATTTTACAAAATCTACTCGAGGCTCTTCATACCAATACATGATGCACAAATGACATTTATATCCGTGGCATTTGACAGATACCGGAATCCAGAGCAACTTATATTTTTCTTTCCTTTATATCGCTAAGCATTTGAGCATTAAAGGCCCAACAATGGTAGCCTGTGCTACTGCGGCTTGAAGCGCCAACCTTCTATTTAGTGACCCCCAAACCTAAACCACGATGTCACTACATTCAGTTAGATTAGGCAAAGATTTTTCAACATGCAAGGTGTTATATATTTATCTTTCTCTCCATCTTTCTTTTTTCTACGACTCTTCCCAGGGGAATTTTCCTTGGCTATTCACAGGCTTCAGCTGAATCATGGGATGCTGTGATGTAAGTGTTGTGTGATGCTGTCTCAAACTACAGAATTAGTATGATGTGTGAGTAACTTTTGACAATTTTCTTCGGAGTGGGTTTTAGGAATTAAAAGTATGAGTAAAGAATCCTTTCCGAACTTTGCACTGTGATTGAACACCTCTGCATGTAACCACAAAAGTGACTGACTGTAAAAAACAATACTTTCACATGAACACTGCCTTCACACACACAAAACAGGACACATCTATTCTATAATAAATTAAAACTAGTTTGTTTAGATTACATGGCCCAGGGTTTACTGATCATAACAAGGCTTATTAAAAATAATCAATACCTTAGTATTCGTTTTAAACCACAGTCTGTCATTTTTGGCATCCTTTAATGCTTCGAGGGTTGTCTCATAAAATTCTTGTAGCAAGTCCATCTGCAACAAGGAGGCGACAAGGAATAACATGTTACTTTTCCACCCTGTCAAAGGTCGCTGGATTTCATTTTAAACACATTCATTAAAAGTGGTGAACACAATATAGTCAAGTTTCCAGGTGAACTGGGGCCATGATGCCTGCAGTGTCTATGATCCAAAAAAAAAAAAAAAAAAAAAAAAGTGTTGAGCTCCACGATTTAATAGCATGCAAAGGGGTATAAAAAGGAGGCAAAAGGCATCCAAGAGATGAAACTTAAACCATGTTTTCAAGTTCATTAAGATCCCCCATGATAACATATCACGATCTGTTGCGCTCGGTTACGCTCTATGATGAGTCCCATGTTCTATCATGATTGGTTTTAAATCATAAATCTTGGCAAAATTTGACAGTCACACTTTATCATAATCACTCAAGTCCCATTCTCCACAAGGTTGTCACTGTTCCCCAAGTGCAACTAACTGGGTTATCAAAGGCCAGTCATGTCTCTCACTGTCTATGGAGAGAGGTTCATGTGTATAAAAAAAACAAAAAAACAAAACAAAAAAACATTGCTGACTTTTGACAAGAGTAGTCGCAAAGCCGTCGGTGTGTTTCTTCCCCTTGCTAAAGGGTTGTGTCAGGAAGGGCAGCCGACTTAAAAACCTATGCCAAATCAAACATGCAAATCAGATAATTCGCTGAGGCGACCCCTGAAAAAGGGAAAAAGCCGAAAGGAAAAAGGAAATTACAATTTTCTCAAATCGTAGACATCATGGCCACAGTGTAAACCCAGGTTAACATTAAGTGAATAATGTTGACTTCATAAAACCAGTGATGTTTATTCAGTTCATGATTAATAGGTTGAAGATAAATAAAGCTTGTTTATATATGTTGATAACTGATGGACAAGTGTAAAGTACTGGATGTTTTTAATCCTTCCATCCCAGTTTTATCCACACACGTTTAGGTGTTGGTTCATACTGTTCATTATGTATTTAAATTAAAATACATGATTACATAAACATGAATTTATAATGGTTATTAATATTATCACACACTCACAGTGAATATTATTTAAGGTGTATTCATGTTCAGTTCATTTTCTGTAATCGCTTTATCCTAATTAGGGTCACGGGCAGACTGGCACTCATCCCAGCTAACTCTGGGTGAGGGCAGAGTACACCCTGGACAGCTCGCCAGGCCATCGCAGGGTGGAAACTGACTTGTCGAAAGTCAACAATGGTTCTTTTACATGAACCGCTCACCATAACAGTGAGAGACATGGCCGACCTTTGATAACCCAGTTAGCTGCACTGAATGGATCAGTGACAACCTGTGGTGAGTGGGGCTTGAACCCCCAACCTTAGGCTCAGTTATCCAGCACCTATACCACTAGGCCACCACTGCCCGGTGTATTAATACTGATGTTTAAAGTTTTATTGAGTTGCTGAATGTGTTAAATTCAACACAAGGGCTACCATGGTTGTTAAAGGGGGTTTGGGAACAAAAAGACACTGGTTCAATTGGCAAAACCAGTCAGTAAAGGGTGTACTCTGGCAGGGTCATAAACAAAACCAAAACCGTAACCTTACTACACCTTCATGGTTGAAGTGCCCTTGAGCAAGTCACCTAACCCTGAGCTACTCTGCAGGCACCACAATGTGGCTGCCCTCTGCTACCCATCCAAAATGAGTTAAATGCAGAGCCCAATTTCCCTCATGGCATTCATACAATAAAAAAAATTGTCAGTTAAGGAAACAGTACAGCTACAACACCTGTTTGGAAGTTGAAATGTAATCTAGAATAGAGTTGATGGATTTTTCAGAGTAGTTCCTTGTGACGGCACTTCGTATATACGTCAACAGCTGTTTGTATCGGTTCATCATTTCCGGAAAGTTTGTCTAAACAGGGATGAATTAGGAGAAAAGGCATAAAATGTTTATCAGCCTCAGTGAAAACACTTCTACAAATTCCTAAGTATTGTATGAAAAGCAGTTCTTACCAGCTTAAAATTGATTTTAATCATCTGTTTCAGTGCTTTGAACCCCCATTCTCCTTTTTCACCCTCAAGCTCCAGCACCTAGAGTTTAGGTAAAATTTCAGTCATTTTTTTTGACAGTAAACTTTATAAATTGTACTCTAAATTACAGTGCTGGTTTACCTTTTGAAAGCTGCTCAGAGCTGCTTTGGGATCATCTTCCTTTAGGGCTTTAGAATTATAGTACTGATTCTCCAAGTCAACATTTGGCTCAGAGTTGCTGTCCTCTGAGTACTCCTGAAAATTTCACACACAAACGTCGTCACATCAGTTAAGAAGACACCACGCCGGGCTAAGCAGTAAAGTAATGGCTTATAAAGTAATTCAGCATACGTTGGATACAGCCCCTGCACTGCAAATCCTGCAACCACTTTCAGTATATATTTTTATTCAATTCAAATCTTTTTAAGTAGAGAAGCTGAAGTCTGGTGCCTCGAGTCAAATAGATTCACTCCACTCAATGCCAACTAAAATAGAACGCAATCCAGATGTCACAGGGATACTCGAGTTGAGTGGGAACAGGTAAAGAGGTTCATAAATTGTGTACCACCAAAACATTTACACATACAGCACATTTTACAAACACCCAGCTGCTAAAATGTTGGGAGCAAAAGCCAAACTAGTTGCTTTGTCTTAAAACAGTTTAGAAATACTTTCAAGGTGATAGTTTTTTATTTAAATTTTGATATCTGAATTAAACCCATTTGATTTACATGAAAAGTAAAATAGGTTCAGAAGTGTAATAGATAAATCTAGGTTTAGGTACAGGTTTTAAGCAACATAAACATTCATGGATTTGTACACTTATTCTTCTGTCTCTGAAATAAAATAAATATTGAAATCTGGTTCACATTTGCATGAAAAATAAAATTTTGCACCTGCAATACATTACCATAAAACATCAGACTCCAAAATAGCTACTTATTTTTAAAAGGTTTAATATATATATTTTTTAATTTTACCTTTCATTACCTTTTGTGAATAATAATAAATTGTTTATTTTTAATTATATTTTATTTGAACTAATACTAGTTGCACATTTTAGCACTTAGTACACTGTCAGTTCTGATAGGATCCTGAACAGCCATGTGTAGGATATCTTAACTTTCTCAGTGCAGTTATCACATCCAACACAAAGCAAAAATGCCCTGAACCTCTGTCATGGTGTTTCTTTATGGATTTGGATTTTGCATCTTCTCCTGGTCTTGTGTGGTTTTCTCCAACAGTCCAGAGATATGAAAATAAAGCGAACTGGCTGTTACAAATTGCCCTTAATTGTGAATGTATTTGCCCTACGATGGACTTGTGAGCTATTCTGGTTGTACTCAGGCATCGTACACAGTGGACTGCAACAGCAATGTATGAATAAGATGGTTGTGAAATCTCTGCCTGCTTCCTTCTAAAATATGTTGGTAGTGATAGGGCTGGGGTGGGTGTGTGGGTGTGTATAGGTGTGTGGCCCATTCAGTTGTATTGCTGCCCAATGAGATGATATAAAGTTACTGAAGATGACTAAATTAATAATTTGACAACCTGTTGTCTCTTTATTTCGGTAATGTACTTCACAATACTTGCATTTTAAATAATAATAATAATAATAATAATAATAACAACAACAACACTAAGAACTTAAACGAATATTTTATGCTATTGCTAATAATAAACTATATTATTATGTGTACGTTACTGAATTTGACGACTTTACTGTGCATTTCAAGCATTTTCCCGTACACCAGTTTATCGCCCAGTTTCATTGTAGGCTTTAATTTATACTAACTAATGTTTTTTACATTATTATTTCACTTTGAACCAGCTGAAGTGGGTCAGTGACAGCTCTCCGCCTGCACAAGGCTAGCTAACGTTTAGCATACCATACTACTGCATACTGTAGCTACCAAACGACACAAGAAAACAGATTACAAACTTCACAACTCTGCCTGTACAGTTCATTTCAGTCACATTTTGTTCCGTAAACCTGACGAGCTGAACACAAGCCGAGTTAAACCATGAACAAACATGGGTTAGCTAATCCAACTACTCTGTATACGGGAGCTAAATGTCCAGTCAGAGGTAACCTGACTACCTGCTCTCACGCTGACATGCTATCATGACTCTCTCATGCTAACTGAACTCCAAAACACAAAATTAAACGACAAAATGCAAACAACATGCATGCAAATCTATATCCGTTACTCCATTACCAACCAGATCATAATCTTCTTCATCATCGCACATGAAATCATCTTCCATATCAGACATTTTGACCGGTGAATAGGGCCGAAACACTCCCACAATCCTCCGCGCTTCAAAATAATCAGTGGAATGTGCACTGCGCATGCGCAGCAGACTTATCATCTGCTCTGATCCCAGGTCAGACGTTAAATCGAATCCGGGTGATTTGAGCAAAAGGAACTGCTCTCAGAGCTGATTGTCTTCTGCTAGCAATCCAAGGCTTTTTGTTGTATGAAGCCCTCTTCTTCCGTAAAGTTGGAAATTATGTTCCGGATGTCACTGTCACCTGATAAACTGCTCCAGCTGTAGAAAATAGAATAAAGAGTATCTGCGATATTTCAATTTGCTTCCTGATGGCGTTAAATCCACCAAAAATCAAGGTGTTACTCAACGACGACAGGTAAGTGAACATCCCTGAGTACAGAGACTTCTCTCCAATTATTTAGTTTCTGTGCAGTTGTAAAAGTCATATAAGTAAATAAAGTACTACAGTATTGTGAATTTTGCAAGCAACTTGGACTCATGCTGTTCACATGTCACTTCCTGTTAAAAATCTACCAGGGCGTAATTTAAAAATAGATGTTGACAGATTTTTTCATTATGATGAAACAATACTCGAGTTGTGTTCAGCTGTCTTGCTCAGCCTCATTCACGTCACGTGACATTCAATTTTAAATTTGAAACATTGAATTCAACCCCCTTCAAAAATTCAAATCGATAAAAAAGTATATTCCTTTGTTTTTCTTTTTATGTGTATTAAGGCATGAAATGATACAAATCAGTATTTATTTTTCTCTTATACTGTACAATGTTTCCATATTGAGATTTTATTTCAACCACCACATATGTCCATTTAAAAAAAAAAAAAAAATATATATATATATATATATATATATATATATATATATTTATTATTATTTTTTTTTTTTTTGCACTGCCTAAAATTTCCATCGATCCATAAACCATAGAGCTTATCCTAGGCGGGCCATGGAGAGGCTGGAGCCTATCTCATCGTAATACAGTACACACAGCCTCGGATCCAGGGGCAAGTTGGAACTTGTGCATGTCTTTTTTAGCATGTTGGAGGAAACCGGAATAACCGGAGGAAACGCATGCACGTAAGCACAGGGAGGACATGCAAACATCACACAGAAACGCCCTCCTCAAGCCTGGGACTCAAATCCTGGATCTTGTTGAGTGGCAGACGTGCTCATTACTATTCCATGGTGCTGCCTGGCCTAAAACTTCATTATTAAAAAAAAACTTGCAAATGAACAGTCAGAGGCTTCATGAAAATTCATTAATACATGATTTTTTCTTATAATTTTTGGAATAATAATTTTAAATGTTTGTTATACAGTACTCCACAAGTCAGAATTTTCTGGTTGTGGGAAGAAAGAAAAAAGCTTCTTTCATTCAAAAGAAAAAAAAAAATTAAATCTGAGACTTGGAATGTTTTTATTCCTTCTCACAGGCTGAGAAGACCAAAGCAAAATAAAGTCTCAATTCTAGCATTTCTGACTTTACTATTTATTAATACGTTGATACTACCCAATATAAGTTACCTAGCATGTTAACTGACTTGATTTCTTTGATTCCTCCTTTTATACATTAATTCCTTCTGTAGCCACCTGCTGAACAATTTAATTCAACAACAGTGCAACAGAGAAGACCAAGACTTGGGTTTAATTAAACAGTTTGAAATCTTTTTCCAGCCCTCATATCTACTAACAACAACAGACAACAGTTTGGTTTTATGCCAAGAGCGAGCACCACCAATGCAGTGCTTGCTTTGATGATGATAATGATAGAAAAGTACAGAGAAGGTCAGAGGGAGCTGCAATGTGACTTTGTAGATCTGGAGAATGTATGTGACAGGGTGCCGAGAGCGGAACTGTGGTATTGCATGAGAATCTCTGGAGTGGCAGAAAAGTATGTTCGAGTGGTGCAAGACATGTATGAGAGATGTAAGACAGTGGTGAGGTGTGCTGTCGGTGTAACAGAGGAGTTCAAGGACATGTATGAGAGATGTAAGACAGTGGTGAGGTGTGCTGTCGGTGTAACAGAGGAGTTCAAGGTGGAGGTGGAACTGCATCAAGGGTCAGCTCTGAGCCACTTCTTGTTTGCTATGGTGATGGACAGGCTGACGGACGAGGTTAGGCAAGAATCTCCATGGACTATGATGTTTGCAGATGACATTGTGATCTGTAGTGAGTGCAGGGAAATCTAGAGAGGTGGAGGTATGCCCTGGAAAGGAGGGGAATGAAGGTTAGCCTCAGTAAGACAGAAGACATGTGTGTGAATGACAAGGACCCAAGAGGAACGGTGAGGTTACAGGGAGCAGAGATAAAGAAGGTGGAGGATTTTAAGTACTTCGGCTCAACAATCCAGAGCAATGGAGAGTGTGGAAAAGAGGTGAAGAAGGGTGTGCAGGCAGGTTGGAATGGATGGAGAAAAGTGTCCCTTGTGATGTGTGATTGGAAGGTATCGGCAAGAAGGAAAGTAGAAGTGTACAAAACAGTGTTGAGGCCAGCGATGTTGTATGTTTTAGAAACAGTGGCACTGGGGGAAAAGACGGGAGGCAGAGCTTGAGGTAGCGGAGATGAAAATGTTGAGGTTCTCTTTGGAAATAACGAGGATGGATAGGATCAGGAATGAGTACATCAGAGGGACGGCACATGTAAGAGGTTTCGGAAACAAAGTCAGAGAGGCTCGATTGAGATGGTTTGGACATGTACAGAGGAGGGATAGTGAATACATTGGTAGTAGAATGCTGAGGTTGGAACTACCAGGCAGAAGGCCTAGAGGAAGACCAAAGAAGAGATTTATGGATGTGGTGAAGGAGGACCTGAAGGTAGCTGGTGTAAGAGTAGAAGATGCAGAGGATAGGGTGAGATGGAGGCAGATGATTTGCTGTGGCGACCCCTGAAGGGAACAGCCGAAAGGAAAAGAAGAGTATTTAATAAATATCACCAATACTGTAGATAGCAATAAGACTACCATTACTGCTGCATTACCAAAATATTAAACCTCAACAAGAAAAGCAAATGGGTCATTCCCAGGTCTCCCACCAATAACAGTACAGAAATAAACGTGACCACATTACAAGTGTTCTTGTGACGTGTTAACTTGCTCGTGCGTTTCTTTTCAAACTGCCGCACATGCATATTTGGTTGCGGTTTAACACACCCAGAGGGAAACGCTATCTTCCCCCTTGTACAAATGAGCTCACGGACTCCCATGATTGGCTGGTGAGCGCTATGAGTGCCAAAAAAGTGTGCGTATGCCATCCCTCCCCCTGTGAGAGCGCGGGCAATTAGCTCCCATGGACTTTGGATGGTTGTGGCATCAACCCAGATTCGAAGTTGCGATCTCTTCATTCAGTTATTATAAACACTAATTGTGGTACTGTATTAAATTCATTCATTTTCTGAACCGTTTACTCCTAATTAGGGTCACGGGAAGGCTGGCACCCATCTCAGCCAACTCAGGGCAAGGGTGCCATCTCGGCCAACTCAGGGCAAGGGTGGGGTAGACTCTGGACCGCTTGCCAGGTCATCGCAGGGCCAATTTGCACACAACCATTGAAACCTAGGGGAGACTGTTTTTGGACTGTGGGAGGAAACCGGAGTACCCAGAGGAAACCCACGCAAACTCCACACAGAAACGCCCAGGCTGGGAATCGAACCCAGGCCTTCTTGCTGTGCGGTGGACGTGCTAACCACTACACCACCATGTCACCTGAATGTGCCACACAGGAACTTCATTATTTTATTTAAGCATGTTTATATAGCATGTTTTTTTTGTTTTTTTTTTTTTCCAATGTGTTGATTTTTCCACTTAAAAAAAAAATAAAACGGTCAAAGCTGATTTTGTCACAGGCACATGTATGTATTGGTAATTATAAGTTTTTAAGTTGTAATTCTTTGACTTTAGAGCTGTGTGATCAATACGATTGTGTCTTGCTTGGTCTTTTCCCTTTACAGGTTACTGAAACTCAAAAAGTTGTTCATTGGAAAATATGAAGAAAGTCCACTATTTTATGCTTGTGCTCCGGGCAGAGTGAATCTAATAGGTTGGTTATAATGTATCTCGCACCCATGATGCATGTACAATGGGGAACTGAATATACTGATTAGACGAGATTAAATCCATTCCAGGAGAACACATTGATTACTGTGGCTATGCCGTCCTTCCTATGGCTATTGAGCAAAATATCGTTGCTGCCGTGTCGGTCAACAACTCTCAGATAATCCAACTGGCCAACACTGACCCCAAATACAAGTAGGTGTTCCTGAACCCAAGGAGTATCATACGAGAAACTGAAGATGGCACTGTTCTATTATTTTTGTTTTAATGAAGGGTTGTGTGGGATTTTCTGCAGGGATTTTACAGTGTCTGTCAGTGAACTCACCATAGACCCAGATAATCCTCAGTGGTTTTATTATTTCCTATGTGGAATCAAAGGTGTTCAGGTGAGGGCAGCAGATAAAATGGCTCATCCTTAGAGTGCTTTTAAAATCATAACATTGAAAGCTATTATGTTTTGTACATTTTCAGGAACAGCTGACCTTGTCTTCTCTGACTGGGATTCGGTGTGTTGTGGATGGAACAATTCCAGCTAGTTCAGGCCTGTCTAGTTCCAGTGCGCTGGTGTGCTGTGCTGGCCTGGTTACAATGGAAGCCAACCAGAAGTCTGTCTCCAAAGTAATACAGAATCAAATTCAATCAACTATAGTCAAGCTCTCACAGAAGGGAGGGATGGTGTATGCTCCTTTCCTTGTCGCTCACAGTGATCGCCAGACAATCATGGTATCTGTGAGCTCATTCGTACAAGGGGTGGATAGCTCTTTCCCTCCAAATATGTTGGGACTGTCCCTAAAATACGCATGCACCACCACAGTGTGAAAAGAGGCGGGTGGCGAACATTGCATGTCAGAGAATGGGTGTGTGCATACGTCCACGCCTTCCTGATTGGTGGTGGTCGTCGTGCGATAGAGAAGGTGGGTGGGAATTGGACATGACTAAATTATGGAGAAAATTGAGGGGGAAAAAAATGTGGAGTTTGAGTCCTGGATCAGCAAGGGCATATTTATATGGAGTTTGCATGTTCTCCAGTGTGTATGTGGGTTTCCTCCAGGTATGCTGGTTTCCTCATACAGTCAAAAGACGTACACAATAAGCTAATTGTCCGTTCAAAATTGCCTCAGGTGTGAGTGTGAATGGTTGTGTTTTGGCCCTGCGATGGACTGGTGGGGCTGTTCAGGGTGTTTTCTGTCTTAACCTGGAGATAGGCTCCAGCCTTTCTGCAACCCCGGTAGGATTAAGCAGTTCAGTGAATGAATGAATTTCTAATGTTTATTATCTTTATTGGATGCCTGGCTATACTGTATTCACAAATCGCCCATGGCTGGGAGCCAAGTAGGGAATGAATGGTATACGCTAGTTTACCTGTCACTTAAGAAATCACTGGCCAATCATGGTCCGTGAGCTCATGCATCCAAAGGACTTGAGAGCTTTCCTATGACATGTGGTATACTGCTCCAACTATGCATGTCTACCAGCTTGAAAAATGTGGCCAGTTGGCATCACGTGTCTTCCTTGTCTCCACCCCAACCCCTCACTGGTTGGTCATATGATAGGGAAGCATACTTGAGAGTAGAAATTGGCTATGATTAAATTAGGGGAGGAAATGGGGGCAGGGATGGCGCAATTGAAATTCTTAGAACAGGGAATTCTGATACTGTTCTGGTATAAACTTTTCGAAATGGTTGGTGGTTAATCCACTTATCAGGTTATGTCATTGGAAGCTTTGCTGACTGTCTTCTATATTTTTCCATATAATCTCCATGTACAGAGTTTTTTTTTTTTTTTTTTTAAATGCATAAAATTCACAAGTATAATTTTTTTTTTTTTTTTTTTTTTTTCCCCCTGAAAGGTGTTGTTGGCTGAGACATGTGCCAAATGTGAACGCTATATTGGAACTGAAGGAGGAGGGATGGATCAATCCATATCTTTCCTTGCTGAAGAGGGAACTGTAATATATTTCACTGTCATCATTATGCGTATGATAAGTGTAAAGTACAGCTTTACACACCTCTTACAATTGCAAAGGCATGCTTCGTATATATAACAACATTCGTCAGTTCATCTGCATGTTCTTTACTTTCAAAAAAATTCAAATTGACTGCTTGCCTGGTTCCCATCTATGTTTTTTCTAAATGTATGTTGTCTCAACATGGTTGTCACTTAAGGCTAAACTGATTGAGTTCAATCCCCTGAGGAGCACAGATGTGAAGCTTCCAGATGGTGCTGTCTTTGTCATTGCTAACAGTTGTGTGGAGATGAACAAGGCAGCTACGTCACACTTCAACATTAGAGTGGTGGAATGCCGCATTGCTACGAAGGTGAGGAGCTCAACATATTGCATTTCGGTGTATAAAGTCTGTCGGGCTTTTACGCTTGACTCATCAGGAGGACATTATTCTTGGTTTCCTTAGTGTGAAGCAACTCAAAGTTTAACTCCTGGATGGGATGCTAATCCATTGCAGGTTACCATCTCAGTATTTTTATTGGTACCAATTTATACTGGTACTTGTGCTTCAGACCTTGCCCATTTATCTTAGCACAGTAGGGAGTCTAGCAAAAATCAATCTCTCGCTCATGCGCCCAGCACCGCAACCACCACCACATCACCGGCACCACAATATACTTTATGGGAGCAGTGCAATCTGATCGGTCTACTGTCTCGGGATAATCAGAATACAGGGCTCCCTCACTTTCTGCGGTTAATTGGGACCGAGATTCCAACATGACCAATGAAATCCGTGAAGTGGCCCTCCACCAACTGACGTATATGTACATGTATATAATCTCAATACTATAAATGCTTATAATAACACTTAAAGATTAAAAAAATAATGCATAAAATATAAATACACACGTGCATGCACTGATGTGCGCCTCACAAAAATGTAATTAGTTTTGATGGGGTGTTTTGTGGTGGGTTTTTATTTATTGATTTATTTATTTTTGCATAATTGGCTTTGTTTTATGTCAATTTCCTTAACTTTTCTCGTATTCTTCCTTAATTTCCTTATTTTTTTTAATTCGATGAATATTTAAAAAACAAAAAAAGTGATGAATTGAAGCGCGAAGTAGCGATGGATCTCTGTACATTATTTATCACAGATGAGTGAGAGTCCAAGTGGATGAGTTTAAGTATCTCAGGATTTTGTTCACAAGTGACGGAAGGCTGGAGCAGGAGATTGACAGGTGGCTCTGTGCAGCCTTTGAGCTTATACCAGTCCATTGTGGTGAAGAGGAAAGTAAGCCGGAAGGCAAAGCTCTCAATTCCACAAACAATTTATGTTCCTTCCCTCACCTATGGTCACAAACTTTGTGTAGTGATTTGAAAGAACAAGATTATGGTTACAAGTGGCTGAAATGAGCTTCCTCCGCACAGTGAAAGAAGGTGAGCAGCTAAGCCATCTGGAAGGGGCTCGGGGTAGAATCACTACTTGTCCACATTGAGAGGAGTCAGTTGAGGTGGCTCGAACATCTGGTTAGACTGCCTCCCTGGTGTGGTGTTTTGAGCATGATCAACTGGGAAGAGACCCCAGGGTCAACCTATAACACGACAGAAGGATGACGTCTCTTGGCTGGTTTGGGAACAATCTCATTTTTGTTTGTTTTTCTTCCTGTCTTTCTTAGTATATTATAAAAGCACCAGAACAGAGCATGGTTTTCTTACACTTTTGAACAAGTACACCAAACCGTCCAGGAAATGTACAGTTGGCTGCAACAGTACTATTAGTTAGCTCAAAGCACGGAGCATACCTGACCTGCCTCACTGTGATGGTTAAAATATGTAAATGTAAACAAAGCAATCTCAATTTAGTTTGCTCTACATTGCTTTTCCACATTGTGTATAGACTGTACTAATAATCTTCAACAGAGATTCTGTCTTGTGATGCCATAAAGGGAGTTAAAGATTAAAGAGCACATAAACTCTCTTGCATACGTCGTTATTTTAATAAATGTAAAAGAAAATAAGTTGATCGTAAAAAAAAAAATCACTTTAGTTTGCTTTTTTGCTTCTGTCCCCATGTAGTATGTTTCAACAACTTTTGCACCTCAGGCCCACCACGCCTTTGATGCGTAATTGTTGTTAATTGTCCAATTCGCAAGAAAATAAAATGAGCAAATCATTGGACAAAAACAGGTTGTCATGGTCACTGATTCTGGAAACTTAAAAATGTAATGTTGTAGTTTTTTTTTTTTTTTTTTTTTTTAAAGGTAAAAATGCACTTTTAAAAAATATATATTGAATACCGGTAGGTTTCTATCCATGCTATCATGACCACTGTGATTTAAGCAGATTTCATCCTTATACTTTAAAATGCATAAATGAACCATAATCATGCTTTAGTTTTCTCTTATCCATATATAATATATACTACAACCCTGTGTTTTGAAAGACGTTGTCACAGAGCTCACTTTTTATTTTGTTTCTACATAGTATATAAATGAATAGAGATTTTTCTTGAGTTTGGTGGATATCGCTGAATGGTTCCATCATTACGATATTTCGGAGACCATTTGGAGATATTCATCTCGCCTTTGGTGAATAAATGTTTATTTTTTTACTGTTTGTTAAAAGGATAGTACGGTAGTTTCTCCAATTAGCTTACCGTACCTTTAAAAGTAACCAAGCTAAATTATATGTACATAGATTTAAAGAAATTCTTAAAAATTTAATTTTTTTTTTTCTGTTATAAAACAAGAGGAGGTCCAAGAAGAATCTTGATCACTCTGTTCGCAGATAATTGCTAAGTTCAAAACCCTGGAGTGGAGTAGCCTGCAGAAGCTGGGAGAACTGCAAGCACAACTGGGCTGCAGTCTGGACAAGATGCTAGATTTGGTGGATGAAGTCCTGCACCCCGAGCCCTACAGCAGAGAAGAAATTTGTAAGATTCTGGGAATTACCATTCAGCAGCTGTGTGACAATATCCTCAGTGCTAACACACAGCATGGTAAGTGCGTAGAGGACCGAAACAGGATATCAAAATCTGGACCATCTGATTTGTTCACTTTGATGTAATTTGGATAAAATGCAGGAATGTGTTTCTCTAACTCCAGTGGCTAGCTTTAGGCTGTACCAACGGGCCAGGCACGTGTACAGTGAAGCGGCTCGTGTACTGCACTTCAAGGCTGTGTGCGATTCTGCACCTGCTGATGCTGTTATGCAGCTTGGAGAGCTAATGAACCAAAGCCATGCTAGCTGCAGAGACTTGTATGAGTGTAGCTGCACAGACCTGGACCAACTGGTGGGCATTTGTCGGTGAGTGAGAGGACAGCTTCTTACACGAAGTCATCACTCATCTGACTTACTTGCTGGTGGTTTTTGGGGAAACTGGTGTCCAGTGCCAGTCAAGATGGGCACCAGTTTCCCCAAAACCATGAAAAACTTGTTCAGACTATCGCAACACACCTACAACCATTCACACTCGCACCTTGACTCAAATTGTCATGGCCAGTTAGCCTATTATGAATGTCTTTTGACTGAGAGAGGAAACCCACACAAACACATAATAGTCCTTCTTTTCCTTTCGGCTTTTCCCTTCAGGGGTCGCCACAGCGAATCATCTGCCTCCATCTCACCCTATCCTTTGCATCTTCTTCTCTTACACCAACGACCTTCATGTCCTCCTTCACCACATCCATGAATCGTTTCTTTGGGGTTCCTCTAGGCCTTCTGCCTGGTAGTTCCAGCCTCAGCATCCTATTACTAATATAGTCACTATCCCTCCTCTGTACATGTCCAAATCATCTCAATCTAAAACATGATAGTCCTTCTAAAAAAATTGGCATATTGTACTAAAGTTCATTATTTTCTGTAATATATGAAAGTTTAATTTTTTATCAGTACATTTTAGATTCATTGCACACCAACTGAAATATTTCAGGTCTTTTGTTTTAATATTGATAATTTTGACAAAGTAAAGAAAAACCAAAAATCCCTATCTCAAAAAATTAGAATATTTCTTCTGACCAATTAAAAAAAAACAGTATTTTTAATACAAAAAAAGCAGATGATAATCAATGAAATTTCCCAAATTTCCTTGTGTATAACTTCTCAAATTGCATTATGCATGTAATTTATGTGTGGGGCAGCGGTAGCCTGGTGGTAATGTCGGCTGGATCACTAATCCTAAAGTTGGGTTGTCACTGCCCACCCCCCACACGTACAGCTAACTGGGTTATCAAAGGCCAAGCATGTCTCTCACTGTCTGATTTCTGGTCTGATTCATGTAAAAGAACCATTGCTGAATTTCGTCAGGAGTAGCTGCATAGCTGTCAGTGTGTTTCTAATCGAGACTCAGTCCCCTGAGGCAGTGCGTTCACAGCAATGATCTGGCAACTCGTGCAGCAGCAGCACTGGAACCCAGTCCTCCATACTTCCTACCCAGGCTCTGCACACTGGAGAGTATCTCCATCCGGGATACCAGCCAGAACACATAGTCCATAGTCCTTTGAAGCTGACAGAGGCCTACTACTATGTAATTATGTATACAGTACACATAATCAACTCTCATAGAAATAATTGAAAGTCGCTGTAAATAATTGAAATTCCCCGAAATCAAAATATGTGGGATGGCCCACCTTGGTTCTTCAGTTCATTTTCTGTAACCGCTTAATCCTAATTAGGGTCTCGGGGAGGCTGGCGCCCATCCCATCCGACTCCGGAAGGGGGTGGGGCACAGTATACCCTGGACAGCTCGCCAGGCCATCGCAGGGTGTAAACACAGTGACGGATTTGCAGCCTACTCTTGTCAAGCCTTTACATGCCTCACACCATAGACGGTGAGAGACATGGCCAGCCTTTGATAACCCAGTTAGCTGCAAGGGGTGGGGGGGGGGGGGGTGTGTGTGTGACAGTGACAACCTTGTGGATATTGGACTTGAACCCCCAAACTTTGGATCAGTGACCCTGCACCCTATACCACTAGACTGCCACTGCCCTACCTTGGGTCTTGGAGGCTCAATTATTCAGCTCTGTAAGAATACTGACCTCCAGTGTGAAACATTTTTTAATGTAACGATCTCGTAGCACAGAAGAAAATGTACCTCTACTGATGGAAGGTTTCAGTGAATTTGTTTTGATGACACCATATTGTGTGATTATCACGTTATGACTGCACTTCCACAAAGTTTTGATATTGCCTGAGAGTGTTGTGTTACTGAAATAAGATGATGGAAACCCAATATCACCACAGGGTAGCGAGATGCCATTCTACTGGAAAGGCTTACTTTTGTAAGGATGTTATATGTGCCGGAAACGTCGCGCGCTCCAATTTGATTGGCTTAGAATCCTTTCTATTCAAATGAGTGATGCACTGCGTGGCAGTAATAGATTATGTTTCCAGCTAAAAAAAAAAAAAGATACCTACTGCATGTTGTACATAGAATATTCTGTTTGCGTTAATTAAAAAAAGTGTTTTAATTTATGGCTTGAAACAAGTAACTTTTTGGAGGGAAAGATGGAGTAGAATAAGTTATCACTCAGACATTCATTCTTATGACCGTTATACACTTCTTCTTTTCCTTTCGGCTGTTCCCTTCAGAGGTCGCCACAGCAAAGGATCTGCCTCCATCTCACCTTATCCTCTGCATCTTCTCTTATGCCAACGACCTTCATGTCCTCCTTCACCAGGTCCATAAATCTTCTCTTTGGTCTTCATCTCGGCCTTCTGCCTGGTAGTTCCAACCTCCGCATCCTACTACCAATATATTCACTATACCTTCTTTGTACATGTCCAAACCATGTCAATCTAGCCTCTCTGACTTTGTCTCCAAAACCTCGAACATGTGCTGTCCCTCTGATGTCCTCATTCCTGATCCTATCCATCCTCGTTACTCCCAAAGAGAACCTCAACATTTTCATCTCTGCTACCTCCAGCTCTGCCTCCTGTCTTTTCCTCAGTGCCACTGTTTCTAAACTATACAACATCGCTGGCCTCAACACCATCTTGTACACTTCTTCATTCTTGCCGATACCTTCCTATTACACTGGACACTTTTATCCATCCATTCCAACCTGCCTGCATGCGCTTCTTCACCTTTTTACCACACTCTCCATTGGATTGTTGAGCCTAAGTACTTAAAATCCCCCACCTTCTATCTCTGCTCCCTATAACCTCACTGTTCCTCTTGGGTCCTTGTCATTCACACACATGTCTTCTGTCTTACTGAGGCTAACCTTCATTCCCCTCCTTTCCAGGGCATACCTCCACCTCTCTAGATTTTCCTGCACTTGTTCTCTGCTCTCACTAGAGATCACGATGTCATCTGCGAACATCATAGTCCATGGAGATTCTTGTCTAACCTCGTCTGTCAGCCTGTCCATCACCATAGCAAACAAGAAGGGGCTCAGAGCTGACCCTTGATGCAGTCCCACCTTGAACTCTTCTGTTACACCGACAGCACACCTCACCACTGTCTTACTTCTCTCATATATGTCCTGCACCAATTTAACATACTTCTCTGCCACTCCAGACTTCATGCAATACGAGTTCCTCTCTCGGTACCCTGTCATACATTTTCTCCAGATCTACAAAGGCACAATGCAGCTCCCTCTGACCTTCTCTGTGCTTCTCTATTAACATCCTCAAAGCAAACACTGCATCTGTGGTGCTCTTTCTTGGCATGAAACCAAACTATTATTCACAAATGATGACCTCTGCCCTTAGTCTAGCTTCCACTATTCTTTCCCATAACTTCATATGGCTCGTCAATTTTATCCCTCTGTAGTTGCCACAACTCTGCACGTCTCCCTTGTTCTTAAAAATGGGCACCATCACACTTCTCCTCCATTCCTCCAGCATCTGCTCACTCTCTAAGACCTTGCTATACACTGGCATGTGTAATATTTCCAGAGTTCCATCATGTTTATGTATGGATGGACGGACCGACGCAAAAATCAGAAAAATGCTTCACAAATTTCTCTTATGGTGAATCATTCTTAGCCGAACTCGGCTGATGGCAATAACCTATAATTCTTTTTATTTAGAATTCAGTTTTCCTATCTAACAATGCAGGTCCCAGTGAACCAGGCCATCATTCAATAACATATTTTAGAATCATTTTAAAAAGTCCACTTAACAGAGAACCAAGACAAATGCATCCCATTCCATATCTTATCTTCAAAGACCTGTCATTTCCCCCCCCCCCCGCCTTGTTCTCCTCCATCCTATTCTTTTAGAACTGCTTTGCACCATCTGTCTTCTTCACACATGATTAAGTTAAATATCTGATTAGCTTGATGTGCCATGATTGGGGGGTCCCTCACTGCACCCACCCAGACAGTCCAATCTACTTGCTCCCATGACCCTCAACCTCATGCCATGGTCATGATTTGAACCCTTAATAATCGAGTAAAACACTTTTTCTGCTCAGTGGTGAAGAACCATTTTTAGAAATGAAATTTTAGCATTTGTCTCATTTATATTTGAAGAGACTGTAATCCTGACGTCATGTTGTGACATGGTGTTCTTCACAGAGAGGCGGGTGCAGTGGGTTCCAGGTTAACAGGCGCTGGATGGGGAGGCTGTGCTGTTTCCATGGTACCCACCGAAAAGACAGAGTCTTTCCTCCGGACAGTGAAAGACCGCTACTACATGTCTGATGCTCGTCGAGCAGCTCTGTTGAAGCAGAGCCTTTTTGTAACAAGGCCAGGGGGAGGAGCAGCGATTTTCACAGAAGAATAAAAACGGAGAGCTAGCTTTTTCCAGAATTTTCAAACAATTGATTTTAGTTCTTCTGATCGTTCCCCGAAGGAATATAAAGAGGCAACATGTATACCACATTTTCTTGCCTGTAGGTGTGATTCAAAGTGATTTTAATAGAAATCTGAATTATGTACTGATTAAGAAGACTATGGAAGGTTCCTGTGTTAGGTGATGTGCTGTCTCTGCAGCAGGACATCTGTATGAATGAGGAACATAAGCCATTGTTTGGTTGCCATGGTATCTTTCCTAACTAACTTCCTCAAAATGTCACTCTCAACATGAATGTGCTCCCATGTATGCATTCTGTGCTCACACTAAAGTGAATAAACTTGAAGCAAACAGAACACGATTGAGAGAAGACCAGTTCAGAATGGATATTTTATGTTTCATATAAAAAAAAAAAAAAAAAAAAGTAAATGAATTGTATAAAATCCATGCATGAAAAATAAAAATGATAAACAATTTGCATGGTTTTCATTGACAAAATTCACAGCGGGAAATTCTTATACATTCTTAACTTATGTAACATTCATTTAAATGAGGCAAAATGTACATCCATATAAACAAAACTCCCTATAACTTAAAATAAATATGCAAAAAACAGTGTAACGTAAATTGTTAATTTAAACATTATTCTGTACATCAGGTATCTGCAGTGTTTGTAACATGGAACAAAAAAGGCCTTGATGGCAGAAAGATAACTATAGAACAAAAATCAAAAATATACTTATTTTACTGAGAGTCAAATCAAAAAGGCACAAATATTTCCTTTAGTAAAAGGACAGTGAAACAAATGCCCGATTATTCACCCTTTCAGCAAACGGTGTAGTTACTGTACACAGGAAAAGCTTTACCTGCCAGTGGAGGGGGATGAAAGGCACAGCTGTGCAGCATCTGAACCATAACCTTAATCGTCTGGACTTTTGCTCTTTACATCATTCTGTGGTCTGCATGCAAACCTGATCCCAACTATAACATGGTATATGGACATGAGCGAGGTATAATAAGACATAAAGTCAATGGGCATGTAGTTATAGTCTAGTTGTGTGGTTAAGCTTTTTAATTCCCCTAATGTCAGAAAAGAGAGTACAGGCCCATGCTGTGCTAAGAATGCTAATAATAACTTGCAAGCAATCTAGATTTCTAGTATAAAACTTACACTGCACAGTTTACTGTTACGATCTTTTAAGAGAAAGATGTTACATGTGCATATGTATATCTCCGATCAGTTTAAAAAGTTGGAAATGAATCAAACTCGAGCAATGGAACAAGTGATTAAACATTACAAGTATTCAAGTAGAGGTATTAATTGTATCGGTATGTGCAAACTCTTTCAACTGTGTCTTAAAAATAAAGAAAAACAATGTTCAGCAAGAAGTAAGATCATCTTCAGCTTCCCATACCAGAAAATCATACTTTCATATTCATGCTCATATTTATCAGATTTTTATTTTTTTTGCACTTAGTGGTGTCACATAGTACATCAAGATAACTATTTCAGACTGATTTCTCTGCGACCACTATAATGCAACTTTACTATATTTTCGATCGAAACAAAACAAAGTTCTCCACTGTGCGTATTAGTGGAATGTGCCATTTGTGTCCTTTGGACGTCATTCGTGTACTACGATTGGACGGAAAATATGAACCAACTGATGGATATCACCTTTCCTGGATTTTCTACAAAAAAGAATATATCTAATAAGGGTCGCATGAAGGCTGTCACTCATCTCAGTCAACTGGACAGTTCGCCAGACCATTGCAGGGCACAAACACACTGACAGCTGTACAGCCTACTCTTGATGAAGGTCAGCAATGGTTCTTTTACATGCCTCTCACCACAGACAGTGAGAGATATGGCCGGCCTTTGATTACACAGTTTGATTACTCTGATGGACAGCAGTGACAACCTGTTGACTTAAATTCATTTGCCAAACTATTTATTCGCAGTCGACACTGAGCAAAGGAGGGGGACACCCTGAACAGTCCACCAGACTATTCCAGGCCAACACACATGCACATACACCATTCACATTCACGCCTAGACGCAATATGGATACAGCCAATTAGCCTCAGACTGTGGGAGGAATCTGGAGTGAGATTTCCTTTTCAGCCTTTTCCTTTTATTAGGGGTCGCCACAGCGAATGATTCGCACGTTTGACTTTGGCATAGGTTTTTACGTCGGATGCCCTTCCTGACACAACCCTTTAGCAAGGGACAGAAACACGCTGACGGCTTTGCAACCTACTCTTTACGAAAGTCAGCAATGGTTCTTTTACATGAACCTCTCACCATAGACAGTGAGAGACATGGCCCGCCTTTGATAACCCAGTTAGCTGCACTGGGGGGGGACAGTGACAACCTTGACAACCTTGTGGAGAGTGGGACTCAAACCCCCAACCTTAGGAGCAGCGATCCAGCGCCCTATACCACCAGACCACCATTGCCCCAGGGAGGAATATGGCGTAACCAGAGGAAATGTACACAAGCGCAGCATGAACATGCAGACTTCACATGATAACGCTCAAACCTGTAACCCAATCCCAAATCCTTTTTGCTGTGAGGCAGACATACAGTACTAACGACTACACTGCCATACCGCCCAACACAGAGAATGTGAACACTATTTGACAGGGGCGACTAGTCATAACTCAGGGTCCTTCCAGAAGTAAAAAATAAATAAATAACAATTCTGAGTTATCTCTCCTCCAATGATTGTTTTGGGAGTTAAAAAAACCAACATGCGTTTTTCTGGTTCAGGAAGCCGACACAGTTATCTTTCCTCCATTGTGTGCGTTTTCTTTTCCTTTAAATAACTGAATTGCTTTCAGACCCCTTCTTTCTAATTCTGAAACTGTGAGTTACATATAAGTTTGTCATAATATTGAAACTAGTTACAAATAATAGAAATCCTG
This sequence comes from Plotosus lineatus, assembly GCA_024760905.1. Classification (NCBI taxonomy): domain Eukaryota; kingdom Metazoa; phylum Chordata; class Actinopteri; order Siluriformes; family Plotosidae; genus Plotosus; species Plotosus lineatus. The sequence goes on from CM045742.1 coordinate 21,840,617, forward strand.
AAAAGACTGCAGCTGTATAACCAGTACCTCATATAATTGCACTGACAGTTTTCACACGATTAACTCAGTTGCACTGCAGTGTCCCAGAAGCATATGCAGAAATTCTCCAAAATTGGACGCAGCATCTCTCCATCTGCATGCTTGTCTCAGTTAGTCAGGGAAATTCAACAAAAAGTAAGTTGAGTAGAAATTTACCATAACAAACAGAGTAGAAAGCTTGTTCTCTGAGTCAGCGACTCACAATTTGGCCCGAGAAAAAGAGAACATTTGCATGAGTGAGTAAATAATTTAAGTAAGAAATCTTATCTGTGCTGTATTATCTTTGGAGTCTCTTCTGTGCAATGCTGCTGTTGTTTTGGCACCACCCCATGTGCACGTCTTCTGCTGTTTGACCACCCAGAACTACTCTCCATATAGAGTACTGTACAGCACAGAACACACCCAGAACATACTGTACTTGATATCACACTGGGATTGGATGAAGAATTCTGGTTGCAGTCATGCATCTCGCACAGCCTTTTCACAGAGTACCTACATGAGCTTGTGCTGCTCCGTGTTCTTGGACATGACTATAGAGAATTGCCCTTACCTTCACCGAGCCAGGGCTTTCAGCTTGCCAAACATCATGCATTTTGTGATAGTTGCTTTTAGACTGTGTATAGCATCTCTAGGCTATGCTTGCTTCCATGTCTGTGGTGGGTTGTAAATTCAGAACATATCGTCTCTTCAGCAGCGGTTGTATGGTTTATGCCTGTTTCCTTGTTATTCATGTTCTCTATCCAACTGGTACAGCTTTTACTTCTCTGTGGAGATGCACCAGGGATTGCTGACGTGGAGGACGTGGGGACCTTCATGTTCTTGCCAGAGGTAATGAGCTCTCCATATCCCTGCTGGTGGGCAAAGGCGTAGGCAGAGCGGCGGGAACTGGTCCGGCGCACCCGTCTTAGATTCTGTTCCTGAGGCCCCTGCCTCCTGCTGGCCTGCTGGAGCAAGCGCACCTGTACAGAAGAGGACAGCAGTTACTTTTGAACTCTCAGAGATAAAACTCGTGACTTCATTCATTCATTCATTCATTCATTCATTCACTTGCCAAACTGCTTAATTCTACAAGGGTCATGGAAAGGCTGGAGCCTATCTCCACTAATATTGCAACTTTGGGTGACGGAGAAGCACACAATGAACAATTTTCCAGACCATCACAGGGCCAACACACACAGGGGAAATTTGAAATCATCAATTAGACTAATGTGCATGTCTTTGTACTGTGAGAGGAAATCAAAGTACCAGGTGCAAATCCATGCAAGTTCATGGAGAACATGCAAACTCCACGCAGAGATGCCTACGCTGAGCCGGGAACTCAAACCTAGAACATTCTTGCTGTGATGCAGGCATGCTAACTTTCGATTACCATACAGCCCCACAACATGTGACTTAATTTTAAATTTTTTTATACTTGCTCTGTCAGTTTGTGTAGGACGGAGGTCAGTCTTGAGGAAACGTATGGCCACAACTGGCATAATACAAACCACTGTCACAAGTAGAATGACCAGCCACACACTCTTTTGTGTTAAAGTGTTACGTGCTGTGCCTAGAATAGAAGAAACACATTGTGTAACAGATGTACTGGAAGAGCTTCAGATAGCATGCACTCTTATCTAAATATAGAAATCATAAGAGCCTGAGTTACACTCTCAGGCTATTAAAGTGGTGTTGTGTTACACTCACCTACAAATGGGAACTGGTTTGGAAAAATTCTGAAGAGGCCATCACTGTTCATTGCAAACAGTATAGCAAAATACATGGCCAAACTACCCCCTATAAAGAAATGGTTCACAGCAGTCCAGTAGTTTGTGTCCAAGCCAATCTGTAAAAGGGACTCAGCATTCCCATACAAAATATACTCTGCACATGTAATAATAATAATTAAAAAAAATAAATAAATTAAAAAATATATATAATAATAATAATAATAATAATAATAATAATAATAATTATTATTATTATTATTATTATTATTACTATTATACATCAACCATCTGACACAGTTCCCTTTTAAAGCCTGGACTAAGAGCTACAAGGAATATGTTTATTCCCTAGAATGTGGTTTATGCCAGTCATGCTGACCTCCGTATACGATGGTTTGAATTTACCCTGGTGGATAAACAATTACGTTTTTATTTGATTTGAAATATAAGGCTTCCTCTGGTCACAGACAAGCATGAGAAAAAGGAATGTCTGGAGGTATTATAGTATTCTGTGTCCCTCAACCATGCAGGGACAATATTGCCTGGATATTAGCTTAAAGTGCATTCAACTTGATTAGATTAGATTAGATTAGATTAGACTTAATTGCCACTGAGCAGAGTAGCAGTCAAAAGCTAAGCCAATGGGAATGTAGATAGGATGCAACCAGAAGTGGTATGAAGTGCAAAACAGATAATGACAGGGTGACCTTCTGAATATATCATGAATGTATTAGAATTAATGTTACAAAAACAAACGCTGCCATTTTACCAAAATTCGAACAGTTTGAGTGTCTTTGAAGTAAATTTAATAGTACAATCTTCTTCTTCTTTCTCCCTTTATGAGGGGTCGCCACAGCGAATCATCTGATTCACATGTTTGATTTGGCAAAGGTTTTCACGTCGGATGCCCTTCTTAGCAAGGGGCAGAAACATGCATGGCCGGCCTTTGATAACCCAGTTAGCTGCACTCGGGGGGGGCAGTGACAACCTTGTGGAGAGTGGGACTCGAACCCCCAACCTTAGGATCAGCGATGCTTCGCCCTTTTCCACCAGGCCACCACTGCCCTTTCTTGAGATAGCATTATCAAACAGAAAACAATACATAAGATGATTTAATTTGTCCCCTCCCTGAATAGCCACCTTATCGTGGTGGAGGGGTTTGCGTCACCTAATGATCCTAGGAGCTATGTTGTCGGGGGCATAATGCCCCTGGTAGGGTCACTGATTATAATTATTCTAGTATATTTATCATTTATTCCAAATAGAGAAAAGGAAGCATAACTCATGACATATTATGTGAGCTACAAGTAATTTTTAGCTTCTAACATTATAGCACTTACTATTAAGCTAAATACATACATGTATATTTATGTATAACACTTCTAACATAAGAGGTTGTAAAATAATGTTACCTGGACACTAACCACGATGACCAATGAGGTTGCTATTGTAACGGCAAAAGATTGTTGATCAGATATGTGAGAGCCATCATCTCGCACAGCACACAGGAAAGCACCATAGGGGATGAAGAAGAGGACAAATGAAGTATATACACTCTGGATGGTGCACATGAAGAACTTCCGCTTGTTGAACAAGAGATTAAGCTGCCCAGGTTGGTATAAATTAGGGTAGCGCAAACTGTATTGCTCATTTACATCCTGTCAGAAAGCCGAGAAACAATTTTTAAACATTTTCACATTCACGTTTTAATATACTCAGTTCGTATGAAAACGCACCACTCACGAAATCTGGAATAGCTCCACGGATTGATATGTGAAGTATATACTTATAATGCATTTGAGATAATGAATGATTTAAGAAGACATGTAAGCATCATTCAATTTCATTCTCGATAATGTTAATGCGATAATGTTAATGCGTCAATATGGGGGCCAAAATAAGGACGTCGTGCACGCTAGGCCTGCAGCTCGCAGACGGTTCCGTACGGTGTTGGGGGGAATGAATTCACGTCGTCCTTGAACTTGAGCAGCTGTTCTTGTCGCTGGTAGTGTTCGGTCTCGGACATGATACCGTACGATCTGCCGGTCCTAACGTGCCGTTGTCACACGTTGTTGACCCGATCGAGGACGGTCCCGAGTGCTCCCCGTTTGCAGAAACCTTTGATGGAGTCTTGCGATCGTTGTGTGTGCGCAGTGTAGTCGTCTGGCAATTTCCCTGGTGCTGGCACCATTTTGAAGCACGTCTATGGCACGTTCTCGTTCAGGGGCTGCAAGTCGCGGCATCATGTCGACTTTTCACAAGTGTCAGTGAACACGTGAAATTTTATTCGGATTCACATGCTTTTAGAGGCAATGTGTGCACAAATTCAGAGTGAAATTCATTTTTCCCGTGGTGTGCGTGCAAAATGTTGCGTTTTTGCGAAAAATTGCCTAGCGTTACAGTTAATATGAAATTCTCGCATTTCTTGCACCTGGTATGTCGGGTGACGTCACTGTAGTGTCGTTGTTGTTGTATAAAAATTATATTGAAGTTCATTTGAACTTAAATATTGACTTTTTTCAAGTGGTGCCTTTTCATGTGTACTCAGTATATTATGGTGCAAAGGGAATATTTGTGTGTGACACTAAATTTCTGACCTGGTCAAACAAGCCCATGGCAAGAACAGGCAAAGATGTGTAGACTATGTTGAACAAGGTGATGAACCACTGATCATACACGGTCTGATATAGAACAGAATAAATTATACATATTTTTGTGATATTATAGTCATTAATGTTTACAGGCAATATTAAGGGCTTACTTGTGCAGAAAAGCCGCACAGAAACCCGAACCAGAAATGCACCAGCGTGAAAGCAAAGTTCTTGTAGAAGAAGTAGCAGAGGAAGTTGCACATGCGATGGTAGGACCAACGGCCATGGACCAGCAGGAGACGCTGTAGGTAGCGAAACTGAGCAAAAGAGTAGTCTGAGGCTAGAACAGCCTGCATGCCCTCCTGCCCACTGATTCCCACACCAATGTGGGCCGCTGAAAAGAACAAAAGTTCAACAAAGATCACTGATTCCTTTCACTTATTAACAAAACAGAGCTTATGTTCAGTCACTGTGCGAAGACCTGAAATATATTACGACATGTAATTATAAATTCCTTTTTAAAAAGTAGTTACAGTATCAGACAAAAATTATAACATATGATTATTCATTCATTTTTTTCTGCTGCTTATACATTACATCTTGTGGGCCAGCTGGAGCTAGTCCCAACTGACACTGGGCAAAAGACAGGGCTGTCTATTATCGCAATTTAGAGTTGCCAGTTGACCTAATCCATATCTCTGTGGACAGTAGGAGGAAAATAGAGCACCGGGGGAACCGACACAGATATAGGGAGAGCAAGCTCCACACAGAAACACCCAAATCAACCAATGCATTTGAACCCAAGCAGAAATGCTAATCTCTCCACCCCGACACCATCCACACCTGATCAGTGCCAATATTTTCCATGTATCTGGTGCAGGGGTGTGAAATTAATTTTCACTGAGGGCCACATCACTAAATTTAAAGGTGATTGAGAAACAAATAATCACTGAACATCTATTCTTAAAGCGCAACCATGAAATCTGTATGGCAAAACGATTTTAGGTATTTGTCCTCTTTTCCTTTATTCACTTACATTATCTGACAACATCAAACAGTAACAATCTAGCCTGCAATCTTTCTTGAGTTATGACTAGCTCAAGCTATCTACATGAAATAGGCTGCTACCACCTAGTTTAATCAGATTTCATGGTAGTGGCTGATGCAAAGAATGTATGATAATTGTATACTTTAAAAGCTCTTATGGGCCAGATAAAATGAGTTGAAGGTCCAGATTTGGCCACACAAGCCTTGAGTTTGAAACCTGTGATCTAGTGTGTGAAAATGTTAGCAGAATCATGCATATATTAGATTTAATTCAGGCATAATAATTGCTGTATTATTATTCTTACTCTTGATCATGCTGACATCATTGGCTCCATCACCAATGGCCAGTGTAACAGCTCTTTTATGCCTCTTGACCAGTTCCACCACCTGAGCTTTCTGCAGAGGAGTTACTCTACAACAGATCACAGTTTTACACAAGCAGGCCACTTCGAGCAGGGTTTGTTCCAGGTCTGCCTCCAGTGCGTGAGCCTACAGAACAGAAATTAAAGATTTGGCTGCTCTGAAACTTGAGACTCAATGATGTTTTAACACCAGTATTAACTTGAATATACCCAGCACTGTGTCAGTAATGGCTAGCGAAACATAATACTGTTGTGCTGTAACACAAATTAATGTAAATTAAAGTCTATAATTGGAAATGTGTGGCATCCTGAGAAAACCCTTCCCATGGACAACTTGTAATATTTTTTGCTTTAAGCAGGTATGAAAACCACAGACTTTCCTGAAGCATGAAAATCAGTGCCTTATTGGATCATATAATTTAATCAGAGCTATACTAGTATATCTAAAATTTCCATCAGAGTGACATTTAACCCCCGGCTGGTTATTTAACCAAAGACTAAAACACTGGAAGACAAATTTACAATACTTGCAGACCACAGACATGATTGAACAAAAGTCTTTAAAGGGATCCCTCGCTACTTCGCGCTTCAATTCATGCGGCTTTAGTGCATCGCCTTTTTTTTTTTTTTTTTTTTTTTTAAATATTCATCGAACTAAAAAATAAGGAAATTATGGCAGAATAGGGGAAAAGTTAAGGAAAATGCTGCAAAACAAGGCCAATTATGCAAAAAAAAAAAAAACCTTAACAAACACAAAACTAAAAACAACCAAAACCCCCCATCAAAACTACAGTCAGCTCCCAATTTACAAAGACCCCTTTGTATGAAATCCCCGGATTACGAAAAACATTTTCTTGAGTTTCCGTCCCCGAAATACGAAACAACCCCTTCTTACGAAAAGAAATTCAAGATTCAAACGCCCCGATCAAAATTTCACACGACGCGGGAGTTGCTCTCTCACTGGCTGTCTCTCAACATCCCGCCCCGCTGGCCTCCCAGATAAAGACAGAAGGAAGCTTTACACTTTAGTTTTTAGTTTAGTTTTTTAAATTGTTTTAATTCAGTAAATGTTTAATAAATGTGGGTGCATTTGAGCTCATCTGGAATTCCGATCCCTCAAGGAATCAAATTAAAGTTGAGTTGTCAAGCAGGGAATGTGCTTTGAATTCCACGTCTTGTGGGCGTGGCCCACAGTGCGCGCACGAGAGAGAGAGAGACAGAGAGAAGGAATAAAGCTTTAGTTTTTAGTTTTGTTTTTTTAAGTTGTTTTAATTCAGTAAATGTCAAGCAGGGAATGGGCTTTGAATTCGTGTCTTGTGGGCGTGGCCCGCAGCGCGCGCGAGAGAAGGAGATAGAGAGAGAGAAAGAGAGAGAGAGAGAGAAACAGAGAGAAAGAGAGAGAGAGAGAGAGAGAGAGAGAGAGGTGTGTGTGTTTGTTAATAAAAATGTTTAATAATGGTTTAATTAATAAATATGTTAATAAAATGGTTTAATATGTTAATAAAATGGTTTAATGGTTTGATGAATAATTTTCTTTTACTTTTAACACATATTTCATACAAAATTGGTGTACTTTTATCATTTTTAAAGGGTTTATGGGGTTTATCCAGTCCAAGGACTGGAGCCTTGGAACGAATTAGGCGTTTAACATGTAAGATGCGACCCCTACTTACGAAATCCCCGCTATACGAAAATGGCTCTGGAACGGATTCATTTCGTAAATTGGGGACCAACTGTACTTACATTTTTATGAGAGGTGTGCATCTACGTGCATGCGCGTGGCTGTATGTGTGTGTATTTATATTTTATTTACATCTTATCCATTATTTTTTAATGTTTAATTGTTATTATAAGCATTTATAGCATTTAATATTTATTTATTTATATTATATACACATATACATATACGTATTGTCCCTTGCTAAAGGGTTGTGTCAGGAAGGGCATTCGACGTAAAAACCTATGCCAAATCAAACGTGCGATTCATTCACCGTGGCGACCCCTGATGAAGGGAAAAGGCCGAAAGGAAATCTCTCATACATGTACGTATACGTCAGTCGGGGGTGTGGGGTGTGTGATCCTACTTCGCGGAATTCGGTGTTCGTGGCGGGATCTCGGTCCCAATTAACCGCGGAAAGTGAGGGATCCCTGTATATGTTTTCAATTTTCCAATAACTGGTTCATACTCAGGGAGCGATGCAGTTATCTCGTAAGATGTTCACCTTGATAAAAACTCCACATAAAACTTCTTACCAAGCTGTGTCCATTAATGATAAGTGCATATTCTGCAATAATGGTTTCCTCAAATACAGAGTCACTGGCATACGTATCAGTCTTTCTCACATCTTGGTCACTGTTGAATCTCTCCTTGCTGGGACCCACAATTATCTCTTTGGCATTTCTAAACAACAACAGGAGTCAAGAACTTATATTAATTTCTGAAAAGATGTTTAGCATCCAAGGTAGTTTAGTGACTGGAATGTTTTAATCAAAGAGCATTCATTATCTGTGGGTGAATAACATGTTTCAATACAGCTCTTGCTGAATAGCCAGTGATATCTGCCTCACTGCTGGCGAATAAATTGAATAAATGTTGGCGTATATATTACATGGAAACAAAAGAAAAAGATATTCACATTAAGTGTTCCAAATTGGTGTGCGCGCGCACGTGTCTGTGTGTGTGTGTGTGTGTGTGTGTGTGTGTGTGTCTGTGTGTGTGTGTGTGTGTGTGTGTGTGTATGTGCGTTGTGTTACGATGGTCTGTCCAGCTAATTGTCTCCAGCCTCCCTGCAATGCTAATGGGGTTATGAAGTTCGGAAAATGAATGAGAATGAGTCAATAAGTAAACTGTCCTTGTGGGCTGCATGTAAAACACGAAATGTAAAACGTGCTGTAAACATTAAAACTAGGTGCAAGTTACCTCAGCTCCTGCTGAACTTCAAATGTGGTATGACCTGAGATTATGAACACCTCATTCATGTCATCTCTTAACATATTACAGGAGTAGCCAATATTCATTGCTGTCTCTAAAACATAAGAAATAAGTGGAAGCAGTTATCTTGGACTGGGTGTTACAAGGACACTATCTATAATAATATGTCCACTGATACTGCTCACCTAGTTTGTCCCCAGTAAGAACCCAGATCTTAATATTCGCAAGGGTCAAACAGCTAATAGTTTCTGGCACCCCTTCCTGTAATTTATCTTCTATAGCTGTAGCTCCAAGAAGCTTGCGGAGATAAGGAGGCACAGGACATATTGTTTTTTCAATACAAAAATGTTCCTCTTATTTTCAAAAGACATATTCAGATATGGATAACAAATAAAGAGGGGGGGGGATCTGCCTTTGTAATGCCTTGAAGGATTTTTTTTTGGCATCTATTGCATCTACTTGTCCTCTTAGCAAGAAGAGTCACTGTAAATCAATACAAAGTCCTTGGTTCTATTTTTCCGATGATGACACATTTCTATCCTGATGGGAGTGATCTCTCCCAGGATAACAACATGTCCATGGTCAGTGCGCAAGGACGCACTGAATTGTTTGTTATGAATAAGCATGATGCAATTCATATGTTATGCATTTCACAGTTAACTGATCGCAACCAAATTATAAACCTACGTATAGGAGATTTTAGACGTTACTGTCCTCCACCATCATCAAAATACAATTCAAGTTAATAACAATGGAAGAATGGCGAAATCCAAAGAGTTATATTGCTGGCGTGCTGGTCCAAGACCGTATTCAAAGTTTACTGTACATTGAACTACAGAAATGTGTTGCAGAGACAAAATTACACATAGTACACTGCTATATACTCCACACACACACACACACACACACACACACACACACACACACACACACACACACACACAAGCTGTCCATGCATCTGTTCTTACCCACAGACCCTGTTCAATTTCCTCGTAAAGAGCCCCAAGTTTGTCTTCTCTGTTCTCCAGTGCTGTGCTAGCAAACAGCAGCTTCTTCATCCACTCATCAAACATGTCCTCATCCAAATCCTTATAGGCCAGAGCTAACGTCCTCAAACCCTCACCGGCAAACTCCTTCGCCAAAGATATATTTAATTCAAACCAAAAAATTATTAATCCTATTTGAAGGTTATCTAAGTTAATTCGATATGTTCAGTGCTAAGCATCTAGGAATACATCAACGTACAACATTTCAATATTTAATTTACTGCATTTATGGCTCTATGAAGCATAACTGTCATCTATCGTCAGCTTGGGTAACATTAAATATACTGTAAATTGTACATAAAAGTGAATGGAGGCTAATTGCTCATTGAGAAACCACAGACAGAGATAAAAGACACCACAGTTTTAAAGAAAGTCTGAAATGTTGCTTTCAGGACTTACACTTGAATCTTTACAGTAAAATGCAAAGCAGGCTCAACTCCTGAGCTAATATGCTATGGTAGCTTAATGCTAGCCGCACCCCAGCTAACAATAAGCCCAGGCGGAGATCTTAGAGTCTCCGGCGCTTGGTTAACAGTGGAAGGTTAGCACTTCTGGTCATACTGCTTGAAAATGTTCAGTCCCTGCGAAACAAGATGGACCAGCTTCATGCTCGGATTGCAGTGCAGAGGGATCTACAGGGCTGCTCCATGCTGTGTTTCTGTGAAACATGGCTCGAGGAGAGTACACCCGACGAGGCGATTGCACCAGCTGGCTAAACGGCCTTCTTCCCCTGCGATCCCAAGCGCCGGAGTTGTCGTTCGACCCCTCCCCACCTGGGCTTAGTGTTAGCCGGGGTGTGGCGAGCATTGAGCTACCATAGCATATTAGCTCAGGAGTTGAGCGTGCTTAGTTAAACACGCCCAAAGACTCCGATTTCATAGCTGTGGTAGGGTCGACCGTTCATAGACAAGCATAGTGCAAAACATGAACAAAAAAAACAAATTAAAACGAACAAAGAAACAATTTGACTCTGAGAACTCCGCAACGTTGCCCTCTAGGCAGCGCCATCTTGGAGACGTTACTCCAAGACGTCACTCCAAGTTTAATGTAAAAGGACATGGAGCGTAATAAAGTTCATCCTTTTGGTATTGTTTGTTAAACATGCTACAGAACATAAAATCTCACGCACAAACATTCTAAACATTAACTTAGGTACTGTACTGGAATAATAATAGAAAAAGACTTTAATAGTAGTGCTTTACAACAGTATATGTTGTATAATGTTTATACTCTACTGTATTTTCTCATCAATAATTATAACAGTAAAAATTGAAAAGTTATTCTTAATCAATACTACATTTTACGACACTGATACTGTATTAATGAGTAAGACTGTCTGTAGAATGTGTTTAAGAAGTATATTTTAGCGCATGTAACAGATACACAGTATTTTACTTCTGGCTGCTCATTCGCGCATGTCATATGATACATGGGGTTTTACTTCCAGAGACAGCACTCGTGGATTGTCTTCATTCATGGGAGAGGCCGGAATCGAACCCCCGCGAAAATCGAGGGCCTACTATATACTGTATATATATATATATATATATATATATATATATATATATATATATATAAATAGAGAGAGAGAGAGAGAGAGAGAGAGAGAGAGAGAGAGAGAGAGAGAGAAACCCCACATAATTAAATAAATGCCCAGAATTCCAGAATGAACATTTGTTGATCAGACAAGACATTTGTTTTTTGCTGCTCGGCTTTAATAGCCCATTTGATAAAGATAGCGTTTAACAGTTTTAAAGCTGGTTTGCATGTCTTCTGTAATGTCTACGGCCTTGGAAAGAGGATTTTTTTTTCCAGTACCCTCTTTATGGAACATCTTTCTGATGGTCCTGGTTGACCTGGTCTTTGATCTCTGATGGTCTTACCTTCACTGTTGCACTTTTCACGGTTGACAGAGGAATATGCAAATTGACAGCTATTTGTCGCTGGCTGATGCCACCTTCTGACTGAAGCATAATTCGTTGTGCTAAAGTTATGCAAGCATGCTGTGCACTCCAGGAGCTGAAGACTTTTTAGAATTTCAGAGAGGTTGTACCATTATGGCTGAGCAGCAAGACGTAAGCCTCATCTTCTGACCAGCAAATATTCATTCAGAAACTTTGGGTCCTATTTACTTGTGTCCGATCTCGCTTTCTCTCTCTTCTTGTGGTGTATATATAAGTATATTGGGGCAGTGGTGGTCTAGTGTTACAGGGTGCTGGATCGCTGATCCTCAGGTTGGGAGTTCGAGTCCCACTCTCCACAGGGTTGTCACTGTCCCCCCAGTGCAGCTAACTCGGTTATCAAAGGCAGGCCATGTCTCTCACTGTCTACGGTGAGAGGTTCATGTAAAAGAACCATAGCTGACTTTCGTAAACAGTAGGCTGCAAAACCGTCGGCGTGTTTCTGTCCCTTGCTAAAGGGTTATGTCATGAAGGGCATCTGACGTAAAAACCTATGTCAAACGTGCGAATCATTCGCTGTGGCGACCCCTGATAAAGGGAAAAAGCCAAAAGGAAATCTCATATATATATATATATACATACATATATATATATATATATATATATAATTACACACAGGGATCCCTCGCTACCTCGCGGCTTCAGTGCATTGCGTTTTTTTTAAATATTCATCGAATTAAAAAATAAGGAAAATTAAGGAAGAATAAGGGGGAAAGTGAAGGAAAATGCCACAAAACAAGGCCAATTATGCAACAAAAAAAACCCCTAAACAAACACAGAACCAAAAACAACCCAAAACCTCCTATCAAAACTACTTACATTGTTGTGATGTGCACCTCTGAATGTGTGCACGTGCATCTACATGCGCACGCGTGTCTGTATGTGTGTGTATTTACATTTTATTTACACTTTATGCATTATTTTTTAATATTTAATTGTTATTATAATCATTTATAGCATTGAATATGTATTTATTGATATTATATACACATATACATATACATCAGCCAGGAGGGGTTGGGGGGGTTGGGGGGTGATCCTACTTTGCAGATTTCGATGGTCGCGTGGGGATTTCGGTCCCGATATATATATATATGCTGTGGCTATTTCATCAGGTTTACCTTGATAGTGTGTAATAGATTACATAAAAGTAAATTAGAAAAAGACACTAGACTCACATTAAGGTGTTCAGAGGTAGTGTACATAAGGTCCTCGTTGGATGGATCTAATCTCTCAAAAATTATTGTGTCAGCTCCTTTAGAATACAGTTTCAGTTGCCCCTCTGGATTTCTCACTGTATAAAAGAAATGATGAACCATCTTAGAGTCAGTGCCTCTTCTAAGTAACACAATACGTATAGAAGCCAGACAGGACAAATATATATTTTTCTGGGCCACAAGCCTCTGTACTGTATCATAGTACTGATGCATTGATTTGAAAGTTGCTGTTTGTCCCCAGTGTGACACAATGGCGTAGTGGTTAACACATCCGCCTCACAGTATAAAGCTCTGGCTTCAAGTTCCAGACATTTCTTTGTGGAGTTTTGTTCTCCCCATGATTCAGTTTCTTCTGGGTGCCCTCGTTTTCTCACACAGTACAAAGAAATGCACATCAGGTTAATTGACTGTTCCAATTTGTGTTCAGGTGTGTGTGAGTGTAAATGCTTGAGCGTTGGCACTGCAGTAACATGACAACATGCAAACTCCACACAGAAACACCTTCAGCCAGCTCAGGACTCAAACCCAGGACCTTCTTGCTGTGAGGCAGATGTGCTAACCACTGTGTCACGATACAGCCCACAATTTTAATATGTAGAAGAAAAAACAAATTCCATAAATACTGCATTTAAATATACAGTAAGAGTTTAAAATACACAATGTGTATATATACAGTGTGAAACTATTGTGTTGAGTATTCTGTATTTTCCTCCAATTTATTGTCTCTCATCTCATCTCATCTCATCTCATCTCATCTCATCTCATCTAATCTCTCAGTCATCAGTAAAAGACCACTTTTTAAACACTTGAAAACATTTTTATGCAGAACATTTATAATGAATTATAACACATGAAAATCAGTCCTGTAGGGGTGGAGCAACAAAAAAAATATTTTTTTAATCAAAGAGAATGTTATTGTGTTCATGAGTAAATTAAATGTGACTCACCAATAACACTCATTCTCTTCCGGACATTATTGAAATCTAGTATAGCCAGAAGCTTGTAAGTGACTGGTTGTCCCATCTCATACAGGGTAATAGTTTCTGGTGTTCTGGCTCGAAATACAAAACCAAAATTACGAGCAGCAGTTACCAACGCTCCTTCATCAGGTGACTGTGCCTGATACAAGAGCTCCCCTAGGACAGATTTCAGAAGACAAACAATCTAATTTATATCAATTACAAGAACACTCTGTTTACAAAAGTAATCTTTGCTCATCATGAAGAGTTTACCTTCACTTCTCTCTTCAGGCATGACTGTATGGCACAGAGCTAGCAACCTGAAAAATTCCTGCACCAATGGCTCCTCCAGTTTAATGGCCTCTACAAGGCTGCTGTCATAGAAACGAAACTTCCTGTCCATTAGTGGGTTGAAGGAGAAATCCACAGATGGTGTTTTCTAAACAATAAGAGTAATAAATTGGGGCGACTTTGCCTTTTGTTAACCCCATTTGAGATTCAATGCCTTAAATTGTGTCATGGATCGGCATCAGATATGATACTACATTGTAAATTGTACCTCAGTGATATCCACTTTGTGTCCGAAATCATCATACGCCTCACCTACCCACGGACAAGTACCAGTTAGAAAAATAAAGCACGAGTATTTCAAAAAAAGTTGATTATTTTCAAGAGTGAGGCATGAAATTTGAAAACATGTACTCACCATATGTCTTGCCATTGATGGAGCATTTGTTAAAGACCATAATGTTCTGAGTGAGGGTTCCTGTTTTATCTGAGAAGATGAACTCCACTTGGCCCAGCTCCTCATTCAGGGTGGTGGTTCGTGCCTCAGCGGGGGTGTCCTTCGAACTGTAGTACATCTTACGGTCCCAGTTTATAAAATAACTGTGGCCTAGACGCAGTATCTCAACACTGCAAGGAAATAAAATACCTGTTTGCAATTAAAATGATAAATTTAAACCCAGAGGCTATTTTAATCAGAATATATCTACCCCAGGGGTGGTATGGTGGTATAGTGGTTGACACGTCCGCCTCAAAGCAAGAACGTCTAGGGTTCGAGTCTGCGGTTTAGCATGGGCACTTCAGTGTATAGTTTGCATGTTCTTCCTGTGCTCGTGTGGGTTTCCTCTAGGTACTCCAGTTTCCTCCCACAGCCCAAAGACACGCACATTAGTTGTTCCAGTATACCCCTAGGTGTGAATGTGATTGTAAATGGTTGTGTGTGTTTTAGCCCTAAGATGAATTTAAGATGAATTGACAGGCTGTTCAGGTTGTATCACGACTTCACCCAGAGTCATCTGAGATAGACCTCAATCTCTCAACAATCCTAGTGTAAATGAAGGCACGAACATCTACCACAATGTCCCATCAGCAAATCACCCGACAGAAACGCAGTGCACCAAATCAAGGATATATTCATTCATCACAAAAACTTCACCATTGAAAATTTAAGTTTTTTTTTTTTCCTGTTCAGTTTTGAGTTTCTGCCACCTGTAGCCCTGCATCCCTGTTCTTGGCTAATAGAAGTGGAATCTTCTGCGAGTGAAACCCATCCACTTCAATTATGTATATGTTGTGCATTCTGAAATGCTTTTCTGCTCACCACATTTGTAAAGAGTGGTTACAGTATTTGAATTATTTTAGCCTTCCTGTCAGCTCAAATCAGTCCAACGTTTCTTCTCTGATCTCTTATTAAGGCATTTTTGTTTGCTTGATTTTCACAGAAATAAGCAATTTCTCAAATAGTCAAACCAGTCTGACTGTTACAAGAAAAAAAAATCGACATCAATGACATTACAATTTCCCCTATTCTTATGTATGACGTGAAGATTACCTGAAACTCTTGACCTGAGTATACATAATTTAATATCCTGCATTGCTGACACATGATTGGCTATTTGGATAATTGAATAAATGTGCAGGTGTACAAGTGTAGGTAATGACAGTGAGTGTATCTGTGGCATTCTTCATGGATTGTGATGATTTTAAATGGTATTATAATGTAATTCCAGCTGTATTATAAGATTTTCATGTTCACCTCCAAGACATTAAAGGGTACACCGGGTGAATTAATGTTACTAGCGCTTTAAAATCATTAAGTAGGACATTAATGGTTCCTTCTGGCAACCTCAGTCCTTGTTCCTTGTTAAAGTACGCATGAGTGTCACGGCACTGGGCATATTCAGAAACACACTGCCTTCCTCATTGGTTGTTCCAGCCTGGTAGTGACGGAAACTTATTGGGTTGGATGGGCTGTGTCACTGACCCTGTGCATCATAATACATTATTCACTAGTGTTGAGCTGTACAAACAACAGAAGAAATCACGGAAACCAGTTCTCTGTTGTTTCTAAACCAACTGATGACAAGAAAGCCACATTGGCAAAACGTTAGCTGCACAAGTCCTTTTGGATTTACCATCACGCACATCTCCGGGTCACTAGAATATAATGTCTCACTGTCTCCACAAGACTCCTCCCTGTCTAGTTCAAATAACTAACTATTTTCACCCATTTCCTCGAAAAATGCCTGCCGTAGTTGCTGCTTGATCACTTTCTAAAACGTCACCGTTATGTTTACATTAACATGCTTACAGTATGCTGTAAAGATGACCAAAACCGATACTCTTAATTGGTGAAGGATCTGGTAACTTGGGAAGAACAGATCCGGAAGTAATGTCAAAGAGCATTCAGTGAGCACCGTTTACTGACACATTAACTTTGTGCTGCTGGTGTTTACATACCAAGAGCTTTCAAAGTAGACACTGTGAAAACAAAAAGCTTCTGACCTATCCCAGAGTCTATAATCAGCAACTAAGAATTAAAACATAGTCTGACTGTAACCAATTATCACACATCATTGTTTGGAGGGGTCTATCGTTGCCTGTCAATGATTTTGTTTCTGCACAGAAAGATAAACAAGGGCGCATTAAATAAACAGGAAGAAAAGTCCTAGCTTGGTGGAGGAGAGACAAGTCTCGGATCATAATGGAGTGACTGATTTATTTTTAGGACACAAAAACAAAGACAGCAGATGTTTCACCAAAGGTTTTCGATGTACTTTTTCTGAAAATAGCTTTCGCTACCAAAAATTATCAGAAGATAAAGAGTGCAGTAGAATATAAATCAGAAGAGAAGTGTCCTCAAAGAAACTGGATGGAGCAAAGCTACTTATTAACTGAGTGTGGGGTCTGTCCGGCGGCACGGTGGCGTAGTGGTTAGCACGTCCGCCTCACAGCAAGAAGGCCTGGGTTCGATTCCCGGCCTGGGTGTTTCTGTGTGGAGTTTGCATGTTCTCCCGTGCTTGGCGTGGGTTTCCTCCGGGTGCTCCGGTTTCCTCCCACAATCCAAAGACATCCACAGTAAGTTAATTGGCCGTTCTAAATTGCCCGTAGGTAGTTAACGACCTGGAGAGGGATGGGCGCCGCCAGGCCAAATCAGCCCAAGTCTTGCCATGAAGGCGCCCCAACGACATCCCTGGATGTTAAGGGATAAGCGAAGTCAAAAAGAAGGTCTGTCCAAAGAAATCTGTGCCTGCACCAAAAGAGAGAAAAAAGACCAAGAGCTGGGATTTCTCTGTGCAGACCAAACAAACAAGATTAATAAGTAAGTTATTAGATGCATTTTAAATTTCACTTCAGGTTCTGTTATTTACCTTCTTCTGAACAAGGAGTCTTCATTCATGTTGATGAATTCTCTAGTCGTGTCACACTGCCACTTCTTATCCATCAGCAAATATCCTGTTTCCCAGAGTGGGTGGCCTTCATGGCATCAACCTTGGTTTTCTTTGTGTTCTAGTTTTCTGGCTTTTAGTGTATTCCATGTCGTTGATGTTGCCTCATTTCTTTTTTTTTTTTTTTTGCTTTGTTTGTACTTTGTTAACTGGCAGCATGTTACTTCATTCAGTTGTGTGTTTTATTTCCTTGATCTCTTGAGACATGACGTCATGACTTCACCTCTCATGAAGATTCTGGAGAGGCTCATACCCATGGTTAGCCAACACAAGGACCCCCTTCAGTTCACCTACCAGCCTCATGTTGGAGTTGAGGACACCATCATCTATATGCTTAACTGTGTCTAAACCCACCTGGACCAGCCGGCGAGTACTGTAAGAGTCATGTTTTTTGTACTTTTTTTCAGTGCATTCAATACCATCAGGATGATTCTCCTGGGGTAGAAGCTAACAGCGATGCAAATGGATGCCTTTTTTGTGTCCTAGATTGTTCACGACCTGACTAAGAGACCCCAGTATATGTGCCAGCAGCACTGTGTGTCAGACATGGTGGTCGGCAACACCAGAGCAGCACAATGGACCGTCCACTCCACTTTTGTCTTCACCCTCAGTTCTACAAAACTAACTTCAGTTACAGCACAGAGGCTTGTCATCTTTAGTGGTTTTCTGATGACTCAACTGTAGTCAGATGTATCAGTAGAAGTGAGGAGACGGAATATCGGGCTGTGATGGATTCCTTCGTCACATGGTATGAGCAGAATAATCTGCAGCCTAATGTGACAAAGACCAAGGAACTGATTGTGGATTTTCAGAGATCAAAAACACCAGCACTCCTTGTTTTCATTCATGGCATCAAAGTGGAAATGGTGGAGGATTACAAATACGTTGGAGTTCAGACGGACAAAAAAACCAGACTGGGCGAAGAACACTACCATATTTTACAAGAAGGGTAAGAACTGTCTCTACTTTTTGAAGCAACTAAGGTCATTATACATCTGGCCAACACTGCCCAGGATGGTCTGACAGTAGTGTCAGAGAGACAAATTTTTGCCACAGTAAATCGTTCCTACCTGTGACCATTAAACTGTAAATTTAAAAAACCAACAAACTGGATTCCAAAAAAGTTGGGACACTATATAAATTGTGAATAAAAACTGAGTGCAATGATGTGGAAGTGCCAAATTTCAATATTTTATTCCGAATAGAACATAGATGGCAGGCTCAAAAGTTTAAACAGAAAAAGTATAATTTTAAGGGGAAATATGTTGATTTAAAATTTCATGGTGTCAACAAATCTCATAAAAGTTGGGACAAAGCCATTTTCACCATTGTGAGGCATCCCCTCTTCTCACAACAGTCTGCAAACGTTTGGGGACCGAGGAGACAAGTTTCTCAAGTTTAGAAATAGGAATGGGGGCAGTGGTGGTCTAGTGGTATAAGGCGCCGGATCGCTGATCCAAAGGTTGGGGGTTCGAGTCCCACTCTCCACAAGGTTGTCACTGTCCCGTCCCCCCCCCCCCCCCCCCCCCCAGTAAAAGAACCATTGCTGACTTTCGATAAGAGTAGGCTGCAAAGCCGTCAGCGTGTTTCCGCCCTGCGATGGCCTGGCGAGCTGTCCAGGGTGTACTCTGCCCTCGCCCTGAGTTGGCTGGGATGGGCACCAGCCTCCCTGCGACCCTAATTAGGATGAAGCAGTTACAGAAAATGAACTGAAAAATAGGAATGCTGTCCCATTCTTGTCTAATTACAGGCCTCTAACTGTTCAACTGTCTTGGGCCTTCTTTGGTGCACCTTCCTCTTTATGATGCACCAAATGTCCTCTATAGATGAAACATCTGGACTGCAGGCTGGCCATTTCAATACCCGGATCCTTTTCCTCCGCAGCCATAATGTTTTTAATTAATGCTGCATGTGGTCTGGCATTATCATGTTGAAAAATGTAAGGTCTTCTCCTAAAGAGATGACGTCTGGATGGGACCATATGTTATTCTAGAACTTGAATATATCTTTCTGCATTGACGGTACCTTTCCAGATGTGCAAGCTTCCCATGCCACACGCACTCATGTAACCCCATGCCATCACTGAGGCAGGCTTCTGAACTGAGTACCGATAACAACTGGGGTTGTCCTTGTCCTCTTTAGTCCGGATGACATGGCATCTCAGTTTTCCATAAAGAACTTTGAATCGTGCTTTGTCTGACCACAGAGTAGTTTTCCACTTTGCCCCACTCCATTTTAAACAACCCCTGATCCAGAGAAAACGCCTGGGCTTCTGGGCCCTGTTTAGAAATGGCTTCTTCTTTTCTTCTTTGTACTGTAGAGTTTCAGCTGGCGACGGCAGATGGCACAGTGGATTGTGTTCAACAACAATGGTTTCTGGAAGTATTGATTTTCCCTTCCAGTAGCGTTCCTGTTTGTGGTGCAGTGCCGTTTAAGGACCTGAAGATCACGGGCATCCAGTATGGTTTTTCGGCATTGACCCTTACACACAGAGATTGCTCCAGATTCTCTGAATCCTTGGATGATGTTATGCATTGTAGATGATGATAAATTCAAACTCTTTGCAATTTTTCACTTTGAAACACCTTTCTGATATTGCTTCACTATGTTTCTGTGCAACATTGGGAGAATTGGTGATCCTCTACCCATTTTCACTTCTGAGAGACACTGCCACTCTGAGAAGCTGTTTTTCTACTTTGCTACCTTGCCAATAGACCTCATTACTGGTAATTTGTCTTCCAGCTGTTATAAGTGCAGTTCACTTTTCCAGCCTCTTATTGCTACCTGTCCCAATTTTTTTGAGATTTATTGACGCCATGATATTTAAAATCAACATATTTTTCACTTAAAATGATACATTTTCTCAGTATAAACTTTTGACCTGTCATCCATGTTCTATTCAGAATTAAATATTGACATTTGGTATTTCCACATCATTGCATTCAGTTTTTATTCACAATTTGTATAGTGTGCCAACTTTTTAGGGATCCGGTTTGTATATGGCAACAACATCCACTGTTGTTTTATATATATACATATATATATATTGGGAATCCACAGTAAACTCTTTAACTAGCATATCGATCGGATCTCAACATGCAATTGAATAAGGTGGTTTGTTTCCATCCTTGTGGAATCTGGTAAAGATCACAATGCATACTGTAGTTAGCTAATGGCTACCTTGAAAGGTGATACATACTGGGCGATACACAATTTAATGGCCATATGATAACCAATCAGATTGCGTGTTCTGTTATTGCCATATAAGAAGGTTTCTCTTTCGGCATTGGACAGATCTCCAGGATATAAAAAACTTGTAACTGATACCCATCTTACCATGCGGAATATGTTGTCATTGTTTTGTTTGGTAATTTTTCAAGTAATTTTTCATTCTCTTAAACATTTGTAAGAATATTTTACATTTCACACTTTATTTTCATTTTTGTATTACTTCAGGTCACATAGAGATTGCATCCCAGAGATTTGAACAAAAGCACAACAAAGTCACTTCCTGATTAATGTAATGCAACGTTTTTGCAGGTGTTTTTTTCCGAAGCAAGTAAGTGAGCCAAATAGATGAACACTAAGTCCCTTATCTGTGTGTGATGCCAAGATCTGAACAAACAAACAACCCTGGCATCAGTAGTTCAGCGATTTTAATCTGTAAAGCACGACTTTCACCCCATCACTTACCTAACATAAAGAGAAATGGGAACCACAGTGTTAAGGTTGATGATGTAAGACCAGAAGGTGAGGAATCCAGATAAGACAGCACTGCTTAGAAGTTCATCCCAACGCAGGAAATCCCAGAAGTTTTTCCCAACTTTTTGTTCCCAGATGGTGTTCCCAATAGCCAGAATGATTCCCATGCAGATAAGGAATCCAAAGATCTACAAACCCAATGATTTTTATCAACACTTTCTTTCCTCCAAACAAAAAAATAAATCAAATAAAATCACTCAGCTTATAGCCTGCGTTTGAAATCAATAATTGCTTCTACTGATTTGTACTGTTTAATATTTTTTTCCCGGAAGTTGATGCAAGCTTGTACAAGCAGACATAAAATGAACTCATCTCAAGCACTACACAACAAAACCTGGCACATACTCACCCACAACACTAAAGTGTTCATCAACTTGTCAATGCTGGTCCTTTTGAATTTCGTCCTCCCACAGTTTTGCATCAGCTTGGTTTGGCGCCCTTCAGACACACACACACACACACACACACACACACACACACACACACACACACACACACACACACACAACACACACACACACTTTGTTTCACACTGTGCATGACAAATAATCATAAGGAACCAAAAGGACAGTGGTTACTTCAAACAATTCCAAAATTCCATTAGCATTTAGATTAAATAAAAAAGCTAAAGAAATTTATAAGAGCTTAAATAATAACAAAAAGGAAAATACCGGCAAAGATGACAAGGCCAAAGCACCACTCAGTGTTCCTCAGGATACACCCTCTCAGCAGCATTTTCTCATTGTCCAGTGGATATTTATTGTCTTTCCAGTACAGAGTCCCAGTAAATCTATCCAGCTTGTTATTAGGAGGTTCACATATAACCTCGCCTAATAAACAGCAAAAATGATACGCATGTAATGTTAAATTGGTAAAGTCTCAGATAATCTAGACCTATAAAGAATTTAAATGTACACATTGGTATAACTGTGCTCTTAACGGTCTCATATTATATTCCTTTTCCTGTGTATAGAGGAAGATCGGTTTCAGGCTACTATAAGCTTTAATCCCCTGTAAGATACAGTACTTATTCCTTCATGACTATAGTGTACATTTATACCCACTGGCAGTTCTGCATTCTGATTGGCTTATCTACTACTAAAGGTACGTTGTGTAGGTACATAACTGTTTAAAAGAGGGGGAACTCGCAACTTATGCTAAGCTAATTGCTAGTATGTCAGCTGTTTTGTTCTTTCTGAACTTATTCCTTAAAAAGCAATCAATTTAAGACTGAATACATCTGATATAAAAATAGATTTTTTTTCAGACGGTTTATTTACCCCTTCTTGAATCGCTACCTTATCGTGGTGGAGGAGTTTGCGTGTCCTAACAGTCCTAGGATCTATGTTGTCAGGGGCATTATGCCTTTGGTCGGGTCACCCAAGGCAAACAGGTGAAGGTCCAGACAAATTGCGGCTCAAAAGACCCCTATATGGAGAAACATATAAGGTCACAGTTTCCCTTGCTCGGTCAACGGGGTCCCCCCCCTGGAGTCAGGCCTGAGGGAGGGGCTTGAAGATGAGCCCCTGGAGGTCAGGTTTCTGCCCATGAAGCCTGGCCAAGTCTGGCCCAAAAAAAAGACATGGGCCCGCCCTCCCATGGACCAATCATCTGTTGGAGGAGATATAGGCGTCGGGTGTGGTGTGAGTTGGGTAGCAGCTGAAAAGATGGATTCTGCCGTATTTTCCAAGATGGCACTCCCTAGAGGGCGGCGTCATGGAGTTCTGGGAGTCAAATTGTTTCTTTGTTTGTTTTACTGTCTTGTATGTTGTTTTTGTTTGTTTGTTTTTTGCACTATGCTCGTCTATGACCGTGCAACCTTACTACAGCTATGAGAGCGCAGTCGTTTTGGACATTTAGAACTGAGCACGCTCATCTCCTATCCTGAGCTAATCCTGAGCTAATATGCTATCACAGCTCAATGCTAGCAGCACCCTGGATAACAATAGACCTAGGCAGAGACATGGTAGGGAGGGAGGGGCTGAATGATGACTCCAGCGCTTGGTTAGCAGTGGGAGGTAAGCACTCCCGGTCATACTGCTTGAAAATGTTCAGTCTCTGTGAAACAAGATGGACCATCTTCATGCTCGGATTGCAGTGCAGAGGGATCTACAGGACTGCTCCATGCTGTTTCTGTGAAGCCTGGCTCGAGGAGAGTACACCCGACGAGGCGATTGCACCAGCAGGCTAAACGGTCTTCATCCCCTGTGATCCCAATATTATTATTATTATTATTATTATTATTATTATTATTATTATTATTACCTTTATTATTATTATTATATTGTTTACTGGGTCTCTGTAAGGTCCTTTAAACATAGAATTTTTATGTATTTATTTTATAGCAGTTTGTGTGTTGTTGATTTGAGCCTTCTTTTCTGTTTGTAACTTGACTCCTTGAACAACCTAGGTGGCGCTGCTCGTCGGCGACGCACGTCATAATAATACAACGTCACCAAAATTTCCTCCGGGATAATAAAGTATGATCTTATCTCTTATCTTATCTCGCCAGACTGATCCACAGCTACTGACTCTGACTCTTGGAACAGGGAATGCCACCTCTCTGGCAGGGAAGGAGATTGAGCTGTTGTGTGAGGTTGAAAGATACTGACTAGACTCACCTCAACACAATGCTTGGGTTCTGAAACCACCCATCTTGAGAAGTGCTGGACCTTATTCCATTATTCCATTCTAGACTTGCTCATAGGGAGAGGTGGCAGGCCGGTGTAGGCATCCTTGTTCCCCCCCATCCTGTCCCCGTCCCCATTCCCGTCTCGGTGCCCCCACACGTTGGGGTTTTCCCTAGTTGACGAAAGGGTAGATTCACTCTACATTCAGGTGGGGGATACAGATCCTGACTGTTGTTTGTGCTTATGCACCAAATGACTGTTCAGAGTACCCACTCTTCTTGGAGTCTTTAGGAGGTGTGTTGGAGAACGCTTCCCCTGGAGACTCCCTCATTGTCCTGGCAGACTTCAACACCCATGTGGGCAATGATAGTGTGACCTGGAAGGGTGTGATCGGTAGGTGTGGCCTCTCCAATCTGAACCTGAATGGTGTTTCGTTGTTGAACTTCTGTGCTCATCACAGCTTGACTATCATGAACACCATGTTTGAATCAGCACCTCGAAGTCCAAGGCCATGGTTCTCAGCCGGAAAAGGGTGGAATGCACCCTCTGAGTTGGGAATGAGGTCCTGCCCCAAGTGGAGGAGTTCAAGTATTTCGGAGTCTTGTTCAAGAGGGAGGAAAGGATGGAGCGGGAGATCAACAGGCAGATTGCTGCAGTCTCTGCTGTAAAGCGGAACCTGTACTGGTCTGTCGTGGTGTAGAGGGAGCTGAGCCGCAAGCCAAAGCTCTCAGTTTAACAGTCTATCTACTTTCCAACCCTCACATATGGTCACACGCTTTGAGTAATAACTGAAAGAACAAGATTGCGGATACAAGCGACTGAAATGAGCTTTCTCATTTCAAAAGAGCTGGAGAAAGTGGTTTGGGAAAGGGATGTCTGGACCTCATTGCTCAGGCTGCTGACCCTGTGACCCGACACCGGATAAAGCGGAGGAAGAAGAAGAAGATGGTGATGATGATGATAGTCTATTTTACAAAAAACACTATAATATTGGTCTACTGCAAATAACAGGGCGACAGCCCTCAGTGTTGTCTGATGCTGGTCACCAGGGTACAGCATTTGCTGCTATGCTAGTTCCATGCCAATTGACTGATTCTTTTGTAATGCATTTGATAGGAATAAATAAAACCGTTTTTTTCAATCCTCCCCATTGAATATTCAATAAGAGGCTGTAAAATAACTGTCAATTATAGAAATACATACATGCATGCAGTGTTCTATAGAACTTTACAGTGGTCTGTCAAATTTAGCCTATCGAACGTAAAAGTTCACAAAAGTAATTCACTGAAATGCTGAAATGGCATCTTCACAGGAGTTCAGGCATAAAATTGCCAGTACTGGACTCACACTAAAACAAATTAGTGTGAGAAAAAGAATAGGTGTTTTGTGTGAGGTCATCTTGAGAGCACATCTGTAATGATAGTGCACTACTCGTGTTCTGAAATACCATCGAACTGTGCAAGCTTGGCAACGTCTGCTCCGAGGTCTGAGGTTACAGTCAACGCTTGCCGCACCTTCAGGTTGGTCTCTCTATTCAAACAAAAATCCATAGAGAAGCTTTTTTACACAGATGATGGTAGGGTAATAACTATAGAACAGAATCTGGAGGACATTAGACACCATATCCTTCAACAGTGATTCATGTCTTGATAGCATGCTCTTACCCATCTAATTCTGCCGTCTCAATGTAGCACAGCCCGTAGGGCTCACTGCTGGAGAGCAGGAGTAGATCAGCCTATCGAGCGGGCCCACCAAAAAAAAAAAAAAGTAAAGCAAAAAAAAAGAGTAAATAAATCAATCAAGCACTCCAGAAAGGCTTCCACAATGGCACTACTGTGAGACCGGTTAGTGGCCCATTTGCAAAGCTACACTCATATCTCAGGCTGGAGTTGATTCCATTTATAGTTTAAACGAATGCTTAACAACATAATGAAAGTATTTCCTTGCAAAGATCCATCGACTTCTTTTTTTATTCCATTTCTAAAAGACAGAAACTTACAGCAACAAACTGATTGTTCTCGAGTTTTATAATGTCTCCAACTCGAACATTCATCCACTTCTCATTCTGTAGCCTGTAGAATTAAAAAAGATAACACATTTCCTTCAGTAAGGCTTGATCATGCTTTTTAGTTAATATTTATCTTAGTTTATAACGTGATGAAGATTAAATAAAATAGGACTTACATTCCCTTGATGAGTACCTGAGACTGGCGTGAGTTGACTTGTAGATCACTTTTATGGCGGAACTGGAATACAACAGGCAGAAATTACAACTCAAGGCAGTTAAGAAACATGAGCATATGTGCAAAACAGCTTGTAATGAAAACTGTAATGAAGCTAAATAAGGTCTCCCAGGCACACAGAAGGGTAACTGAAGGTTATTACTGAAAACATATTGCATAGAAATTCATTAAAAATGTTTTTCCTTTATAAATATACAATAGATTATTGGTTATGGGATAAGTATGAAGCTATGAATGGGGTCAGTATGTCTGTTGGATGAGTGGAAGTTTCTTTCTACAGTGCTCAGGGAAATAATATGACCTGATCAATAAGTTATATACTATACTGTAATTGGACGCTGTGGATAACATTGTGGTTTATCACATGGCCATCAAAGTATGATTAACGTTTATTTGTTTGTATTAAATAAGCATCAGTGGTGAAACTAAAGCCAATCTTCAAGAACACTGAGTGTGATGGGAAGGCAGTCCATTACATAGTACCATGTAACCCCCTCACACACACACACACACACACACACACACACACACACACACACACATCAAAACAATTTAATTGAAGCCTTGTTTCCACCAGGTGTGGCCGGGTGATGTCATATCTGCCTTACATGTTTGCTCTATCCTCATTGAGTCTCTATTCCTCATTGGAGGTCTTCAGAAATGGCACATTCCAAAAGCAGAATGTCCTGCCTGGCTGATTATATCATGTTTATGACATTACTCTTCCTGCCTCTCTGCGTGGCCAGAGTGGCAAAAATAAATCATATTTTCAGTGAACGAGCATGGCGAGCCGCTTCTGGGACGCTTCTAATATGCACCATGGAATGTCCACTGAAATTTCAAGTGTCTTGCCTAGACTGGCTGTGATGAGCTACAGCAACGCAGTTGCAGATGGAACTTGACACAGTAGAGTCTGATGGAAACCAGACTACAGTTCACCAATTCAGCAATTTTTTTTCTTTGTGTGGTTGGTGGAAACCCATGCAGATTCTGGGAGTACATGTGAGATTAACACAGAGTTTAATTCGAGCTCAGAAATGAACTTAGGAAGCTGGAGCTGTGAGGCAGCAATCATACCTGCGGTCACTACTGTCAAATGTATTAATTATAATTCAGTTTGATCTAATCATTCGACAAATAATTCATGCACACGATATGAGCTATTAATGAAAAGCATAAAATTATAAAAGTCAGCATGTCAGTATATGTCACATGGGATGAATAAGATCACAAATGACAGTTACGGTGAAATCGAGAATTTTTTGAACAATAGAACGCTACAACTGTAATGCCCTCTTCTATTTCCCAAAATATATTGCTATCAATGTATATACAGTGGTAGAAAGTACAAAATTATTCTGATAAGTAAAAGAAAAAAAATAACAAGTTGATTTTCTCAATATTTGCCAAAATTTGCAAAATGTCACCTCCAACCTTAATCCTCCTGCTAGATTTATTATGTTCTAACAGCTCACATAGTCATCAGTAGCATCTTTGACAGCGGTGATAGACAGTACCAACACCAAAGGCACAATAGTGGTGAACCAGGAAAGAGAGGAGATCTCCGGGATTAGCTATTAATAAAGAATCAAACACACATTAGTTCAACATGAGCTTAATAATTATCACATGATTCAGTACAAGATTTTAAAACAACAAAACTATGTCTCTCAGGAGATGGGTTAGGAATTACTGATTAAATTAAAGTTCACATTGGTTTCAGTTGTAACAATAAACAAAGAAAATATACCTGCAGAATTAGCAGAACTATGAAGTACGCGTTGGCAAACCGCTGAAGCTGCTCAAATAAGTTAATAGGTAGAAAGGTATAGAAGGTGTACTTCGCTGTCTTGATGTGATTATCCTGGAGAAGAATGAATAATCATAACAGCGTAGAATGTTTCAGTTAAGCTTAGACATCTTAATATGATAAGTCTTTTTTTATCCCTTTAATCTGTGGCTGAGGATATTTATCCGAATCATTATCACAGTAAAGAACAAAAAAAACAAAATGCCTGTTTCATATCCACCCATCCATTTGTTGAACTGTTTAATCCTACCAGGGTCATTGGGAAGCTGGGGCCTATCTCAGCTGACTCTGGGTGAAGGTGCATACACACTGAACAGCTTGCCAATCCAGTGCAGGACCCACACACACAACATACACACGACTCTTTATACTCACACCTATGTGTAATTAGGAGCAGCTAATCAGCCAAAAGCGAACGTTTATTGACTGTGGAAGGAAACTGAGGTACCTGGAGAAAACCTATGTAAGCAAAAGGAGAACATGTAACCTCCACACAGAAACACCTTCATTGAGCCAATGACTCAAATTCTGGACCTTCTTGTTGTGATATACCCTGGAATGATTTCCTTTCGGCTTTTTCCCTTTATCAGGGGTCGCCACAGTGAATGATTTTGCATAGGTTTTTTTTTTTTTTTTTTACGTCAGATGCCCTTCCTGACACAACCCTTTATCAAGGGACAGAAACACGCTGACGGCTTTGCAACTACTCTTTACGAAAGTCAGCAATGGTTCTTTTACATGGACCTCTCACCATAGACAGTGAGAGACGTGGCCGGCCTTTGATAAAACAGTTAGCTGTACTGATGGGACAGTGACAACCTTGTGGAGAGTGGGACTTGAACCCCCAACCTTAGGATCAGCATTCCAGCGCCCTATACCACCAGGCCATCACTGACCTTTGTGATATACCTTGGAATATTAATCATATTCTATTTCAAGTGAATTCATCTGTATTTGTTTTGGGGCAGTGGTGGTCTCGTGGTATAGGGCACTGAATCGTTGATCCTAAGGTTGGGGGTTCGAGTCCCCACAAGGTTGTCACTGTCCCCCCCCAGTGCCGCTACCTGGGTTATCAAAGGCAGGCTATGTCTCTCACTCTCTATGGTAAGAGGTATGTAAAAGAACCATTGCTGACTTTCGTAAAGAGTAGCTACAAAGCCGTCAGCGCGTTTCTCTCCCTTGCTAAAAGGGTTGTGTCAGGAAGGGCATCCGATGTAAAAATCCATGCCAAATCAAATGGGTGAATCATTCGCTGTGGCAACCCCTGAAAAAAAAAGGGGAAAGCTGATAGGAAATCTCGCTCATCTGTATTTGTTTTGGTAAAAAGCAAGATGAATCAAGCAAAAAACATGTGATTTTGATATTGTAAGAGTGTCCAAACATGAAGAGTAACAGTTAGGATTTTTTTTTCTCTCTCAGTGTATGATTGAGTAAACGTGGGCTCTACAGAAGATTGCTGCGGGGCTGTACTGTGGTTTGTTTAGTATTTACTAATAACTGCCGCAATTAACTATGTATTAGTTTACAGTGTATAGCGTTTACTGATATGTTCGTGCTGTGTTCCATCAATGTCATGATTTACTCGCTTCCCAATTTTACAATTCTTCAGGACCGGAAAGTATAATAGATTAAACACAGTGAATAAAAAGGATAACTGGAAATTGCAACACAGAGTGTACTCATTTATGTCTAACTAAGGTCCGCTATACCCTTTGCATAATCCGAGAGGCTGGAGTTAGGACAAGTTGGACTACTGAGGAAACACATATATCTGCAAGAACATCTATACATATAAATTTCAGTCCTTCCACTAGCCATGTTGCATTCTATAGAGCAACTCTTAAACATGACACAGAAAAATAACTTACAGCGTAACTGAACTTTTCATTGTAGTCACGGTCGTTGCCTCGAACATGGCGTTCCTCCTCTTAAACAAAGAGAATCATTCAAAACACAGCATGTTATATTTTATAATAAACAAAAATACAGTATTGGGTAAAGACTTTGGCAGTTTACACTGTTTTACGTTTCACACTTCCCTCTTAGGTTTTACAGGTTTTTGTTTAGTATTACACTACAGACTCAGGTACAAACATCACTTCATTAGATGATTACAGACACTCCCCGACTTACATTCATTCATTTTATGTTTTTTCAATTTTATGTTTTTGTTTTTTTTTTTTTTTCAAAAAAAATTCATGTCAAATTTTGAGTTTAGCGTGCTCTCTGTCGTAAGAGATGTACCTACGTAGTACAGCGACGCAATGACGCAATGACATAATGACGCTGCATCCATTGTTTACAAACGACAGACTGAACGTGCCCCTCCTTCTTCCCCAGTTCATCGCTTGTTACCCTTGTGATAAGATGTCATCTATGTGATCTTTGTGTTTACAGTGTTTTGTGGACTTTTGTAACCCTAAGCAAATATGGTTGGTCAGAAGTGTAAACCTACTAGCATGGGTGCAAGTTTTTCGGCATATGCCGGAATTTCCGGTTTTCCCAAGACTGAATTAACTATCTGCTCGGATCGGCACAATCTACCATGCATACTTAGTAAAGCAAAGAGAGTTGTAAAATGAATGAAAACCCGAATCCAGAAAAGAAAGAGAACTCTCCGCTCTGCTGGTGATTCACATCAGTGCAGGCTGAGTACTAAACAAGTATTCAACGGCGCCCTTGCTCACTTGAAAGACCGGAAGTCCGGATAACCCATGGTTTGTCTCAAGCACAAGCAAGTGAACTACTTTTGGTGTTGAGCGCCATACATATTGTAAGCGTTGATTGGCTGTTTTAAGCTTAATGTAAAGTGACCCGGCTCTGCTTCATGTAATGTGACCATCTGTCGACCATCAGAACCATTTACAAGCAGAAAGATCGCATCATAGAGAATGTTAAAAGGTTATATTTGACACTGTATTTGATATTTGATGAATGCATTTGATTAAAATGTATCTATTTGAAATTATTTTGTTTTAATTTAATTTATTTGAAATTAATGTTGATATTATTTTCTAGACTGTATTTGATATTATTTTACAATGTTATATTTGTAATAATTGATTTAGGGGTGTTTTATGAGATATGGTCATGGCATTTGTGGATGTATAGTACTGTACAGTATGAATGTCATACGTCACTGGAACATACAGTAACAACTTACGTTTTTTTCACCTTACGTTCGGCTGTCCGCAACCGAACTAAAACATAAGTTGGGGAGCGTCTGTATAAAGGAGATGCCCAGGTACTTCAAATTCCTGTTCTGAGACTTCAGCAGTTATTACATATATGTGTATACATACAGGAAAGGAGCTACTATAAAACCCTGTTCGATACACTACGATATCAGTTATAACACATTTATAACTTGTTTTTCTTACAGACTCCTGACTGAGTCCTTGCATGTCTTATAAGCAGTACCTTTCTTACAAGACCCATACACAGAGAAAAAGGAATAAAGAATGCTTCATCTTTTACTCATCTGCTCTATACGCCTCTCCACTCCCATGATCCCATGCAGCACTACCTTGTCTAGCCGCTTTGGAGCGTGGGTTCCAGCCTCCTCTCCATGGCACTAACATCCACAGCCATCTCTCCGCCATTGTCTGCCTGCACTGTCATTCTTATACAGCACAAAACAAGATTCATCAATAAACCTAAGTTGTCCTCATCACAACAATCCAATTATCACCTCGGAGCATCACTACACGCTAATCACACCCATCATCTGTGCACAGATATATATGTGGCTTTGATATTTCTCTCAGGCAGGTAATTACAGTAATATTAAAAGAGCTTCAGTGTTCACTCTGGAATGTAATGAGCATTGCCTGCACTTGCCTGAATCTCTAATAGACAGAGACGTGTTATCCTTAGCCATTGCTGTGAAATTCCAGAAACCAGCAGGCGTAAAAGTAATTACCATGAGACTATGGTAAATATTGAGAAGCAGTGAACAGCAGGGTGTTGGGCTGTCTAGCCTTATAAATGCACTCTTTTCTACTTAGGTAGGTAAAGACAACGTAAATGCTAATGCAATAAATTGAATCGTACAAGCACACACACACAAAATGTAAAAGCAAATACAAAAACAGTGAATGCTTAACTAAGCATAACAACCGAAGCCATAATATCAAATGTGTCCAGACGGCAAAAAAAAAAAACTTAAGTCAAAAAATCCTCAGGCCTGAGTGGAGTTTTTATAGTGAAGTCACATAATATTGAACTGTTAACCGTACACCTGATATACAGCAATGAGGATCAAATCTGACTTACATTTTCTGCTGACTATCACATAATAACAACCAACACCTATCCTCTAAAAAGCTTTAACAGGAATCCTGCAGGAGAGCTCTTAAAATATAAACAGTCTCAAATTACATTAGTGTTAAACCGTCCTACTGCATTCCGAGTCCTCCTCATTTCCGCTTTTAAGAATGACAGGAACATCATTTCAAGTTCATATACTCTAGCTAGTGTATAGGTCCTACTAATATCCTAAAACAGAAATAAAGCCTTGGACGATAGACAAATAATTTCTGAATTCCAGCTCACACCAACAAAACCCTTAGTAGGAAATGGAGTTACTATTTCCAAATGTGCCATAAAGCATTAAATATTAAACAACATTTAATTGGATGTGTCTGATCTGTTTACACCTTTGGTTGGTGTTGGTTTCTCACCATCGTGAGCAAAGGTCCTGATGACAAATAATAATAATAATACTGTATAATGGACAATTCAGGAAATACATATTTATATCCAGTGCCTGATTTTTACTGTTTAACATACAGACAGGGATTTTGGCATCCTGTTGTACATATAAATATAT
The DNA here is from genome assembly GCA_024760905.1 of Plotosus lineatus. NCBI lineage: Eukaryota > Metazoa > Chordata > Actinopteri > Siluriformes > Plotosidae > Plotosus > Plotosus lineatus. The sequence goes on from CM045742.1 coordinate 21,873,487, forward strand.
TTTAAACCTACCTAAATTTGCATAATATAATTTCAAACTCTTACGCTGTGCCACTTTCTACATACTAAAACATGGAGCTTTAATATGTATATAATAACAACAATTAGTACACTTTTCTCACCAGTGAATGTTTACTGTAACAACGACAACAACAAAAAAAACCTTTCTTGGATAAGTTAAAGTAAGTATCAACAGCAGACATATTTTCTCCCCTAACATTTAATATCCAAAACCATAAAACAAAGCAGTATCACTTCTTAACAAGTGCAGACCAACAGACACTGAGCTGACAAGAATGATTCTCAGACAACCAGAGTATTACCTGCAGGCTCCACCTTTATGTCCATTTCTGTCCTAAGGCTCAAGACATCCACAATAGTGACCTCCCAATAGCCTTAAGATAATATGTGTGTGCAAAGGTGAACATATGCACACAGTCTTGTTCCCTCGTGTGAAGATTGAATAACATAATGATCTCTGGTTTGTACAAGGTCACAAAGACTAAGCATTGCATCAGTGGACAGTTCCTGTTACTTATTCCCTCTTAGCGGTAAGAAATGTGTGAGCATGCACAGAAGTATGCACGGACGTGCACAAACACACACACACACACACACACACACACACACACACACACACACACACACACACACACACACACACACACACTGCCTTACTCTTTCAGAATACTTCCGATCACACAACAATATCCAAGTATAAGACAATCCAGCTTATCTCTGGAGAGCAGCACAGCGTGCCATGAATAGCCGGTCAATAGTATTCAATAGTATTCATAGATAGAGTGTATGTGTGGGTTCTTTGATAAGGATTGATGATGGATGTGACTGTATATTTCATTTGTAAATATACAAGAGTGCCTGAAGAATCATCCTCAGAAATTGAATGGCACCAAGGTTTCCAGGCAACTAGACCTGAGAGAAAATTACCTCAACTAAAACAGACAGTGCATTTAATATACACCAGACTACAGACCTAACACTGGCTAAGCCACACACAAACACACACACACACACACACACACACACACACACACACACACACACACACAAAAAAAAAAAAAAAAATATATATATATATATATATATATATATAAACAGTATTATCATACATTTATTCATAAAATGTACATTTATACCAAATGTTGTAATATATATACTGTATATATTTTTACCTGCCCAAGAGAAAAATCATAATAACTACACCAACTTCAACCAAATTAATTTACATGATGATGATGGTGATAATTTTCTTTTGGCTTTTCCCCTTTCTCAGGGGTCACCACAGCGAATGATTCGCACGTTTGATTTGGTATAGGTTTTCACGTCGGATGACCTTCTGACACAACCTTTTAGCAAGGGACAGAAACACGCTGATGGCTTTGCAGCTAATCTTTACAAAAGTCAGCAATGGTTCTTTTACATGCCTCTCACCATAGACAGTGAGAGACATGGCCCGCCTTTGATAACCCAGTTAGCTGCACTGGGGGAGACAGTGACAACCTTGTGGAGAGTAGGACTCCTACCACCAACCTTAGGATCAGCGATCCAGCGCCCTATACCACTAGGCCACCATTGCCTCCACATTAATTTACATGCTTGCAAGTACAGTACTGTATATATCACAATGAAATCAATATAGTTATTGATATTGGCTCTTACCAATGCAAATGTTCTTCCACCAAATCGCCATAACATCAGACTACCTCCAACAGTTCCCAAAGATTTCACTAGAAAATAACAGCTTTGTCACTGGATGATAAAATTCACAACAAAATATATGCATACAAACTATGTTTTCCAAAATTCAGCATCAAATTCTAGCTCGATACTCAATGATTCTTCGTTGATTAACAATGGAAAGCTTTTGCTTCTAATTAACTCCATAGAGCCCAGTCATACAAAGCAACATGGAAATTCTAATTAGGACTTGTGGCCCATATGCAACATGGGGTGCTGCAGGGTTAAACTTTTGATTAAAACGTAATTAGCATGAAATATTTATCAAATACTGTATTGAAACTACAAGAAGGGAACTGACGTAAAACAGTAATATATACATATATATATATAAATATATATATATATATATATATATATATATATATATATATATATATATATATATATATATATATATATGTGTGTGTGTGTGTGTGTGTGTGTGTGTGTGTGTGTGTGTGTGTGAGAGAGAGTCTGGATATGTACTGACAAGTCCATGGAGTTCACACGGTTAACTAATGGTTGAAAGTAGTAGCTCAGTAGTGAAGGCTTTGGGTTTGTGAGCCGAAGGTTCGGGACTCGATCTCCAGTATCCCACTAAGCTCCCACTGTTGAGCCCCTGAGCAAAGCCCATAACCTTCAATCGTTCAATTGGACAAAGAATAAATGTAAGTTGCTCTGGATAAGAGTGTCTGCCAAATGCCGTAAAGGTAAAATATAAACTTAACTTGATCTAACAAAGCAAAGCTCACATGGAGGTTTCTCAAAAAAATCTCAACATTCAACAATGTTCTAATGAACTGATTACCCACAGTAAACAGGAACAGCTCCATGCACGTGAAATATTTCAGCTCAAATGCAGATTTTTATATTAATCATCTCATAACAATATACACAACTCTGGCTGTTTGTAATGTCTGGCTCATGCTGGAAAGCTCATCTTAATGAGAACCCGATGGAACTGCAGCCAATGGAAACAGAGCGTCGCAGCACTAGATTGGTGTATCCACAGGGAATGCTGCAGGCCTGGGAGAAAACAGATAAATAAGCATATAAGCCCAATAAGGACATAGAAGTCAGTCATTTACCATGACTGAATTAAAATTATAAATTTGGTAAGTCTGAAAGTAATGCAAATGTTAGAAATTGTGTGTGTGTGTGTGTGTGTGTGTGTGTGTGTGTGTGTGTGTGTGTGTGTGTGTGTGTTTACATTTGTGGGATCGGTTTTTCTAGGTATTCATTATTTTGTGTGATCGAAATCTATTTACACAGTCAGAATATGGGCAGCCCTGTGATGGCCTAGCGGGCTGTCCAGGGAGTACCCCACCCTCACCCGGAGTCACCTGAGATGGGCGCCAACCTCCCTGTGACCCTAATTAGGATAAAGCGGTTCAGAAAATGAATGGATGAATGAATGACAATATGGGCATTTATCTTTCTTATGAGGACGCAAACACGAGTCCCAATAAATGGCTCTCACACACTCATTCGCCAGCCTGCTTAATCCTATTAACTTCACAGCAAAGCTAGAGCCTATATCAGCCATCCCTGGGCAAATGCGGGGTACACCCTGAACAGGTCGAGAGACCGTCAAAGAGCGTACACATCCACCCACCCACTAACACACACACACACACACACACACACACACACACGTGCACACACACACACACACACACACACACACACACACACACACGCACACACACACACACACACACATTTACACCAAGGGCAAATCTGGAACAGTCCATGAGTCTAATTTACATGTTTTTTTCCCCTGGGGAGGAAACCCGGGTCCTGAATAAAACCTACACAAGCACAGGGAGAACTTCACACAAAAAAGGACTCGAACCCAGAACCTTCTTGCTGTAAAGTGTACATGCGAACCACTACGCCACCTTTCCGTCCAAGTCCCCATAACGTCACTCATTACATTTTTGGATGAAAACTTGATTTAAGATGAGGGAGAAGGTGAGAGTATGTAAGTCTCTGAAGCTAAGAAGATGTGCATACATCACGATTCTAACAATCTCTGATTCTCCTCAGTATTTCATGTCACACTTATTCAGAGTAATCGGATAATATTCAAAGACCTGTAAAAGCATTTGTATCTTATGATGTCTGGTGCATTTGTCATCCTTTGTAACAGCCTGATCCATTTCAGAAGTTCTCAATACAGTATAAGCTCATCTGGTACCCATGCTAGGTAGTATCACAGCGTCATGTTCAGCTAATGGTTGATAACATCATGGCACCTCAAGCCCAATATTCCTCATATAAATAAATCATTGGTGTATAAGTAACATTTATCTCCACTGAGATCAGGCTCTGATGTACTGTAAGCAGGTTGTTCAGGTCGACCTGCTCTGGATGCTTTAGTGATGTGTTCCAGTGTGGAGGTGTAGATGGATGTAGTGGAGGCTGTGTGTACCTGCTGTACTGAGCCTCTTCAGCATCACACAGAAGGAGCGTGCAGGCGATTAACGCAGCGGCAGCAGCAGCAGCAGCAGTAGCGGGAGCTCAGCACAGCACAGCACAGCACAGCACAGCACAACCCAGCACAGCCCAGCACAGCCTCCTCTACACTCAATACATCATGTTCTACTACCGACCAGAAGATCTCCGAACATTCCCATCGCCACTGTGGAACCATGCATCACATACAGCCACTGTGCGATTTACACACGATGACCCAAAAATAAATAAATAAATAAATAAATAAATAACCGAATAAATAAACATCAAAGTATTTTTTTTACCGGAAACGTGCTCCATTCAGGCGCGGACACGCTGGTGGTGTGAGAGCCACCGCTGCTCCTGGATCTCTATCCACAAATTAGAGAAATACAAGCCAAGTACTCTCTCTCTCTCTCTCTCTCTCTCTCTCTCTCTCGCTCGCTCGCTCACTCGCTCGCTCACCTCTCTCCTTCTCACTCACTCTCTCTCTCATTCTCTCCATCTCTTTCTTTTCATCTCTCCAACTCTCTCTCTCACTGTCACTCTCTCCATCTTTCACTCTCTTCTCACTCACTTTCTCTCTATCTCACTCTCTCAGTCTCCCCCTCTCTCTCTTTCTCTCTCTCTCTTTCCCCTCCCTGCCTCTCTCTTTCTTTCTTTCTGTCTGTCTGTCTTTCTTTCTCTCTTTCTCACTCTCTCTCTTTCTCTCTCTCTCTCTCTCTCTCCCTCCCTCCCTCTCTTTCTTTCTTTCTGTCTGTCTGTCTTTCTTTCTCTCTTTCTCACTCTCTCTCTTTCTCTCTCTCTCTCTCTCTCCCCCCTCCCTCCTCTCTTTCTTTCTTTCTTTCTGTCTTTCTTTCTCTCTTTCTCACTCGCTCTCTTTCTATCTCTCTCCCGCCTCTCCCCTCCCTCTCTCTTTCTTTCTTTCTGTCTGTCTTTCTTTCTCTCTTTCTCACTCTCTCTCTTTCCCCTCCCTCCCTCTTTCTTTCTTTTTGTCTGTCTTTCTTTCTCTCTGTCTCTCTCTCTTTCCCGTCCCTCCCTCTCTCCCTCCCTCTCTCCCTCCCTCTCTCTTTCTTTCTTTCTATCTGTCTATCTTTCTCTCTTTCTCACGCTCTCTCTTTCTATCTCTCTCTCTCTCTCTCGCCCGCTCTCTTTATCTCTCTCACTCTCTCTTTCTCCCTCTCTCTCTCCCTCTCATTATCTCTCTCCATCTCTCTCTTCCCCCTTTTCTCAACCCTCTCTCTCTTCCTCTCTTTCTCTCTCTGTCCACTCATTCTCACATTCTCCCTTTCTCATTCTATCTCTCTCTCTCTCATTCTCTCTCTCTCTCTCTCTCTCTCTCTCTCTCTCTCTCTCTCTCTCTCTCTCTCTTACACGCTTGCGCACACACATGTCCTTGTGAGGACCTTCCCTATATTGACATAATTATTTGAGGTGGATTAATGAGATACCTTTTCATGCCATACCTCAGTCCAAGCATAATTTTAAACTCGGTGGGTTTTGAATTCCTCATTCACCTCAGCCAAATGTCCCTTCAAGTTTAAAATCAAAACTGACATCCTTTTGGAAGTACAGGAGTCGAATTAGCACCTTCATTAGTATCCCACTCTCCACAAGGTTGTCACTGTCCCCCCAGTGCAGCTAACTGGGTTATCAAAGGCAGGCCATGTCTCTCATTGTCTATGGTGAGAGGTTCATGTAAAAGAACCATTGCTGATTTTCGTAAAGAGTAGGCTGCAAAGCCGTCAGCGTGTTTCTATCCCTTGCTAAAAAGGGTTGTGACAGGAAGGGCATCCGACGTAAAAACCTCTGCCAAATCAAACGTGCGAATCAGATGATTCGCTGTGGCGACTTCCGAGTAAAAGGGAAAAAGCCGAAAGGAAGACAAGTATCTACTGCATTTGTGAAATGATGTTGCAGTGGTTACCAAGTCCATCTCACATCAAGAAGGTCCTGGGTTTGAGTACCGCGTTACCGGGTTGTACTGGGCGAGGGTGTTTTAGTGTGGAGACCATGTTCTCTGCATGCTTGCATGGGCTTCCCTTTGCTTTCTCTAACAGTCTGAAGACATGCACATTGTGTGTGTGTGTGTGTGTGTGTGTGTGTGTGTGTGTGTGTGTGTGTGTGTGTGTGTGTGTGTGTGTGTGTGTGTGTGTGTGTGTGTGATCCGAAGGTCATCTGTTCAATCCCCACTATCAGCACTGTTGGGCCTTTGAGCAAGGCCCATAACCTTGAACTGCTCAGTTGGGTAAAAAAATAAAAAATAAATAATTGTAATCGCTCTGGATTGGATCATCTGCCGAATGCTGTAAATGTATGTAAACTTATGTGTGCTGGCTCATGGTGTTGCAGTCAAACGTAGTAGCACAAAGTCCCTATAGACAATGACTAACACCTTTGCTTTAGTATGATTTACCCTGAAAAAACCTAGAAATTTACAACAAACAGCTTACAGTAACAAGAGGCAATCCCTCGTTCTTTTTTTTACCTATACAACTTTATAGAGTCTATGAAAACCTCCACAATTAAACATTCATTCATTTTCTGAATCGTGTAATCCTAATTAGGGTTGTGGAGAGGCTGGCATCCATTCCAATGGGGACTCCGGTGTCCTCCCAAAGTCCAAACACAATTATTTGAAACTCAGTGTCTGCTCCAAATTAATTGTAGAGTTCCAGGACATTTGCTCACAGGACAAATGCTCACAACCTCAATGGAAAAACAGACATTTGCTCAGAACATAAAAAAAAATTTGTTTAATTTTAACCCAAAGCCTAACCCTAACCCTAATCTTAAACTCTAACACTAACCCTAAACCCTAACTCTAACCCTAACCCTAAACCCTAAAACCTAAACCCTAACCCTAAACCCTAACCCTAAGCCTAAACCCTAAACCCTAACCATAACCCTAACACAAATGTATAATGAGTTAATTTATCATTATGTATTTATAAAAATAAATAATTTTTATAACACATTGTGATCTTTTTGTATGATGTATTTATTAGAACAAAGAAAAAAAGATGTTGTGAGCAAATGTCTGTTTTTTCATTCAGGTTGTGAACATTTTGTCCTGTGAGCAAATGTCCGCGTACCAATCGTAGATGTGACTATGACTTGTGTGTGTGTTGGCTCTTTTATAGAGGGGCAAGCTGTTCAGGGCGTACCACGCCTTCGCCAGACAGCAGTGTTGGTTGACGTGAGCTCATGAAATTAAAGATGGCATCATCAAATAAGCAACTGAATAAATAAATGTAGCATTATTGTGCCTTGGATAGTTAAAAACAGACCACATCTATTGTTGATCATTCCTGGTTTAATTAACTTCATTCCCCCAGTGCAGCTAACTGGGTTATCAAAGGCTGGCCATGTCCCTCACTGTCTATGGTGTGAGGCATGTAAAAGAACCATTGCTGACTTTCATCAAGAGTAGGCTGCATAGATATCAGCATGTTTTTAATCGGGAGTCGGAGTCCCATGAGGCAGTTCGTTCACAGCAATGTCCTGGCAACTCCTGCAGTGGCACTGGAACCCAGCCGTATCAGCTTCTGCCTTTTCACTGGATCCTTCTGATGGCGCCGAGGGAGGGGGGGGGACTTGCTGATTGGGTAACATCCTGTGCTCCATACTTCGTACCCAGGCTCTGCACACTGCACTGGAGAATATCACCAGCCGAGATATCATCCAGAGTACAGCTCCATAATCCTTCGAGACTGACGGAGGCCTACTACTACTAATTAACTTCAATGAGAGCACACCAAGTGAAATACAGTAAATCAAAACCTGTGTACTGTGTAACTGCAGGTGCATGCTGGGTCTGGCTAATACACTAATGCTGAAAAGATCTCCGCTGGATCCTTTAGAGACAACATCGGAATTGATTCAGAAACATGGACCTCCAGTGAGACATGGAAGGGCTTTCTGTTGTGTGGGACAAAAATGCTTGATGTGTCTGTTGTGCTCCATTCATTTCCATCTATTACCGCTTAATCCTAATTATGGTTGCTGGGAGGCTGGCACCCATCTAGGCAAAGACAGATTATACCCTGGACAGCTTGTCAGGCCATCGCAAGACAGAAACACACTGATGGCAACTCAATGACCTACTCTTTATGAATGACAGCCATGGGTTTTTTTTCATGCCTTTCAACACATATAGTGAGCGACATGGCTGGCCTTTGACAACCCAACTGCATTGGGGAGACAGCAATGACCAAATGGTAATGGTGGGGCTTGAACCCCAGACCTTCGGATCAATAAGTCAGCACCCCACTACCAGGCCACTACTGCCCCTTCATGCATTTACATAAAGAAGTTAAAATATTTGATGACATGATGATTCAGCAGTAGAAGCAGATCATGCATGTTCATGTTCAAGTAGTGACATTGATGTAATTAACAACTTCCCCAAAGTAATTAAGCAAAAACTTTTGCTGCAGTATTACTAAGATTAGAACATTTCTCACACATACAAGGCACAAAATGTAATTAGTGCTTAGAGGAAATGCACTTGTTGTTGAATTCAGCAACAGTGCCCCAGCTATTAATGTTCCTGAATGTTTATTTCAGAAACATAGGCCCCATCTTTTATAGGCTTTTCTTGTTGTCCTTATAAATGTGGAGTGCCCCAGATTTAGTTACCCATGTTCTTACTCACTGTGCTTCTGTGATGGTGTTATTTAATTTTTATTTTCAAGGAGCTTATTGCACTACAAGAAAAGGCGATAATAATATTATGCAACGTTACCGTATTTATTTGACATCAGATTATCTCAAGTGTAGGTCTTATAGTGGAATGTGAGGACAAGGATAGTTATGTAAAAAGCACAAGATAAAGCTCAGTTCAGTTCATTTTCTGTAACCGCTTCATCCTAATTAGGGTCGCGGGGAGGCTGGTGCCCATCCCAGCCAATTCAGGGCGAGGGCAGAGTACACCCAGGACAGCTCGCCAGGCCATCCCAGGGCGGAAACACGCTGACGGCTTTGCAGCCTACTCTTGTCAAAAGTCAGCAATGGTTCTTTTACATGCCTCACACCATAGACAGTGAGAGACATGGCCGGCCTTTGATAACCCAGTTAGCTGCACTGGGGGGGACAGTGACAACCTTGTGGAGAGTGGGACTCGAACCCCCAACCTTTGGATCAGCGATCCGGCGCCTTATACCACTAGACCACCACTGCCCTGGACAAGGTAAAGCTCCTACATTTAAAAGGTAAATTTCAAGAAGTTATTAAAGATAATCAAGTTATTATTTGTATACATGTTTTTATACATCATGTTTTAAAGATGATTGTCCTCCAGATTGTGGTCGTCAATGTGTAGACACAGTTGGAGGCAATTTGATGGGTCATGTTCTTTGGAGCAGTAGCTATCTCCTGCTCAATGACAGGGCTTAAAAAGTCTGGGGTTTAAGTATACACTTTTGATATAAGGTCTTCTTCACTTATCCCTTAACATCCGAGGATGTCGTTGGGGCGCCTTCATGGCGAGACTTGGGCTGATTTGGCCTGGCGGAGCCCATCCCTCTTCAGGTTGTAGAAACACACTGATGGCTTTGCAGTCTACTCTTTATGAAAGTCAGCAATGATTCCTTTACATGCCTCTCACCATAGACAGTGAGAGACATGGCCTGCCTTTGATAACCCAGTTAGCTGCACTGGGGGGGACAGTGACGACCCTGTGGGAACTCGAACCCCCAACCTTAGGATCAGCGATCCTGCGCCCTATCCAATAGACCACCACTGCCGCTAATATAAAGTAGCCCCCTTGAAAAAAAATCACTAGGAGCGAGGTCTTGGGAATGGACCAGCCACCCAACCTGTGAGAAGCAGTGAGATGACCTGATCTGGAAACATTTTACTCAGTACTTCTGGCTCTGTACAGCAGGTGAACTCCGAGCTCTCTCTGTCTCTTGGCAGGCCAAGTGGAGATAATAATCTCCTCGCTTCTGATTGGTCAGCATGATATGGTCTTTCAGTTGTGTGTGCTGAAGCTTTCCTGAAACCTCACATCGAGTTGTTGGTCTCATGATGTTTCACTTGTTGTTGGGCTACTAACAGAGCCTAACACTACCTCTCCTACCTGACTAAATTTCATGTGTGCAAGTAATAATTGAATTAATTTTAATCAGGCTTTTTTATAGTTTTATTTTGTTTATTCTTAAAATGTGGGAGGTTTTGTCACGCTGCACAAAAATCTATGCTCTTGTCACTGTTAAAAGAGAACCAGTGTGCATTATTATTTATCAGTTTTCCATTTAAACATCAACAATCCAGAGCAATGGAGAGTGTGGAAAAGAGGTGAAGAAGCGTGTGCAGGCAGGTTGGAATTTTTGGAGAAAAGTGTCCGTTGTGATGTGTGATAGGAAGGTATCGGCAAGAATGAAAGGAAAAGTGTACAAGACGGTGATGAGGCCAGCGATGTTGTATGGTTTAGAGACAGTGGCCCTGGGGAAAAGACAGGAGGCACAGCCGGAGGTAGTAGAGATGAAAATGTTGAGGTTCTCTTTGGGAGTAACGAGGATGGATAGGATCAGAGATAAGTACATCAGAGGGACAGCACATATAAGATGTTTTGGAGACAAAGTCAGAGAGGCTAGATTGAGATGGTTTGGACATGTACAGAGGAGGGATAGTGAGTATATTGGTAGTAGGATGCTGAGGTTGGAACTACCAGGCAGAAGGCCTAGAGGAAAACCGAAGAAGAGATTTATGGATGTGGTGAAGAAGGGCATGAAGGTCGTTGGAGTAAGAGAAGAAGATGCAGAGGACAGGGTGAGATGGAGGCAGATCATTTGTTGTGGCGACCCCTGAAGGGAACAGCCGAAAGGAAAAGAAGAAGTTGTTTTCCATTTAAACATGATGGCAGAAATTCTATTTTTTTATTTTTGTACTGTTTGCAAGGAACTGCCTGTGTAAAACATTATCTGCTATCATGTTCTGCTTTGGGCAACATAATTTTATTGGAACATATTTTGGTACTGGTGTTAGGTTTCCAATACTGACACCAAAGTTGCGTTTACTTTTTACAACTTTGTTCAAATGTTTAAGGGGAAGGTCTTTTCTTCCTTTTGTTCAAGATTAGGTACTAAGATCCATTCTGTCAGCACTTTTGTATGTAAGAAAAGCAGTATGCAACATTAATTATTCATGTGCAGTCTGCCCCCTACCTACGAAACTAACCGGTCCAGAGCCGTTTTCGTAACTCTGGGATTTCGTAAGTAGGGGTGGCATCTTACATGTTAAACACCTAATTTGTTCAAAGACTCCAGTCTTTGGACTGTATATACCCCATAAACCCTTTAAAAATGACAAAAGTACACAAATTTTTGTATGAAATATGTGTTAAATGTTAAAAGTAAAAGAAAATTATTTATTAAACAATTTAAACATTTTATTAATATATTAAACCATTTTATTAACATATTTATTAATTAAACCATTATTAAACATTTTTTATTAACACACACACACACACACACACACACACACACACACACACACACACACACACACCTGTCTCTCTCTCTCTCTCTCTCTCTCTCTTGCTGCGGGCCACGCCCACAAAATGTGGAATTCAAAGCGCATTCCCTGCTTGACAAACTCAACTTGAATTTGATTCCTTGAGGGATCGGAATTCCAGATACGCTCAAATGCACCCACATTTATTAAACATTTACTGAATTAAAACAACTTAAAAAAATAAACTAAAAACTAAAGAGTTAAGCTTCCTTCTGTCTCTATCTGGGAGGCCAGCAGGGCGGGATGTTGAACCAATGAGAGAGCAACTTGCGTTGTGTGAAATTTTGGCGCGCTTGAATTTTGAATTTTTTTTCGTAAGAGGGGGTTGGTTTCGTATCACGGGGACGGAAACTTAGGAAAATGGTCTTTGTAACCCGGGGGTCTCGTACACAGGGGTCTTCGTAAGGAGGGGGCCGACTGTATTTACTTATTTTTATTTAACATATTGTGACAAACTCTATTTTTGTGTTTCCAAGCAACTGCCAGTGTTAAACATTATCACACTATTGCTGCCCAATTGGTAAATTAGAAGATATCCTGTTTGTGTTGTTTCTACACTTCATACCATGCAGGCTATGGACGTTCTTGTTTATGTTGTAAAGTCACTCTTTGAGTTCCAGTTTACTGTACGTAAAGACCACGATACATGATACTGTTTATTTCTCAGTCTTCTTCTTCTTTTTCTTTCGGCTGTTCCCTTCAGGGGTCGTCACAGCAAATGATCTGCCTCCATCTCTCCCTATCCTCTGCATCTTCTTCTCTTACTCCAACGACCTTCATGTCCGCCTTCACCACATCCATAAATCTTCTCTTTGGTCTTCCTCTGGGCCTTCTGCCTGGTAGTTCCAACCTCAGCATCCTACTACCAATATACTCACTATCCGTCCTCTGTACATGTCCAAACCATCTCAATCTAGCCTCTCTGACTTTGTCTCCAAAACATCTTACATGTGCTGTCCCTCTGATGTACTCGTTTCTGATCCTATCCATCCTCGTTACTCCCAAAGAGAACCTCAACATTTTCATCTCTGCTACCTCCAGCGCTGACTCCTGTCTTTTCCCCAGGGCCACTGTTTCTAAACCATACAACATCGCTGGCCTCATCACCGTCTTGTACACTTTTCCCTTCATTCTTGCCGATACTCTCCTATCACACATCACACCGGACACTTTTCTCCATCCATTCCAACCTGCCTGCACACGCTTCTTCACCTCTTTTCCACACTGTCAGTGTCAATGATAAACTCTGCATTATACTATTCTACACTATACTGTACACTTATATTTATACACTTTATATAATTTGTTTGCCTAAATTCTTTAAAAACCTATATATACTGGTCAACACTTTTCTAGAGAGTAAATAGTCTAAACTGGAGACAAATTGCTTGTTTATGCCCACAAACTTGGCAAATAGTGGCAGTGATGGCCTGGTGGTAAAGGTGCTGGATCACTGATCCGAAGGTTGGGGGTTCAAGCCCCATTCTCAACGGATTGTCACTGCCCCCCCCCATCCCCCCCCCAGTGCTGCTAACTGGGTTATTAAAGGCCGACCATGTCTCTCACTGGCCATGGTGTGAAGTTCATGTCAAAGAACCATTGCTGACTTTTTCGACAAGAGTAAGCTGCATAGCCGTCAGTGTGTTTCTGCCCTGCGATGGCCTGGTGAGCTTTCCAGGGTGTACTCTGCCCTCACCCATGACAGTTGGCAGAGATAAGTGCCAGCCTTCCCACAACCCCAATTAGGATTAAGCGGTTACAGAAAATGAACAGAAATGAATCATAAAAAGTATTTCCGCACAATTAGGTGGCTTTCTTTCAGCATTAGGCATTTCTGTTGGGCCAAATTAATTTACTTGAGTTCGACAAGCCTAATTTGCTATTGTAAATTTTATGATGGTAAAATTAGTTGGAAGGGCAGTGGTGGCCTGGTCGTAAAGGTGCTGGCTCACTTATCCTAAGGTTCAAGCCCCACTCTCCCCGGGTTGTCACTGTCCCCACTGTGCAACTCACTGGGTTATCAAAGGCCAGCCATGTCTCTCACTGTCTATAGTGTAAGGTTCATGTAAAAGAACCATTGCTGACTTTCGGCAAGAGTAGCTGCAAAGCCATCAACCTGTTTCCGCTCTGCTATGGCCTGACGAGCTGTCCAGGGTGTACTATGCCTTCGTCTGGAGTCGGCTGGGATGGGCGCCAGCCTCCCCGTGACCCTAATTACGATAAAGTGGTTACACAAAAAGAAAGAATGAAAATTAGTTGGACCAGTTGATGAACTTGGACCGAAAGGGAGCCTATTATGTTAATAATTGTGAATTTGTGTTACTAGCTACGATCATGTAGGACATCAGCAGTTCCTTCTGTCAGAATCAGTTCTTACCCATTGCAATGCCCCCCACTGAGCATGCTCAGAGACATGTTGCCTTCTTCATTGGCTGCTCCAGCATGATAGCGACACAAACTCATTGGGTTGACTGGGCTGCATAACTAACCCTGTGCATCAGAGCACATTATCTTTGGACTGTTGGGCAAACTGGACCACCTTGAAGAAACCCAAAATATTTTTTCATGGTGGAATAATGGTCGGCACGCCTGCCTGACAACAAGAACGCCCTGGGTTCAATTCTCAGCTCAGGAGTCTGTGTGGAGTTTGCATGTTGTCACTGTGCTTGCGTGGGTTTCTTCCAGGTTCTCTGGGTTCATCTTAGAGTATAAAAACATGCACACTTGGTTGATTGGCTGTTCCGAATGTTCCCTAGGTGTGAGTGTGAGTATGAATGGTTGCATAAGTGTTAGTCCTGTGATGGCCTGGTGAGCAGTCCAGGTTGTAACCAACCCTTTCCCAGGGATGGCTGAGATGGCTGCCAGCCTCCCCGCGACCATAAGTGGCTCAGAAAATGAATGAATGAACAATAATTTATGCCATATACATGTTTTGATAATATTATATGCAGCTTAAAGAAGGGAACATAAGAAAATGGTTCCACCCCAGAGCTACAAAGAAAGATACAGTTACAGGTAATATTTATTCCTCAGTGTGTTCAACTGACAGAAATCTAAATTCATCTAAAATCGATCAACTCTGGCTACATTAATTCGAGAGGAAATCATCCCCCAATGATGCCTGATACCCTGATTCTCCTTCACATCACTATCAGAAATCTTAATTCTCATCTTTAGGGATTATGTATATCAATGATATCAAATCCAAATGATCTATCCTGCTTTATAATCAGAGTCACAGAGGAACCTGGAGCCAATCCCATCAGTCTTTGTTCGAAAGGTGAAGTATACTCTGGGCATGCCGCCAACCAACAGTAGTGCTATAACAGAGAAAAACCAACATCTACACTCACATTCACAACTCAGAGCATTTTAGAGTAGCCAGCTGACCTAATCCCGCATGACTTTAGATGGTAGGAGAAAAAACCCGGAGGGCCCTGAGGAAACCCAAGCACAAGGCCCAACAGTTTGTGATCAGTCTTTGATCCAAGAGCCTTCTACCTGTGAGCTGTGCTACCGAACCGACGGGAATTCAACTCCTAATTATTAGAATTAGTTCACAAAGGTCGTGCACCGGTCTTTTGCTCGTAAAGGTCGCCATCTAGCGTTGACATGTTATAATTTAGCATTGAATTCAGAGTCAACGTGCCTTTGCTGTCTGGGACACCTTTTGGTATTTTTTTGCACTGTACAAACGTGCACCAAAATTCATCACTCACTCATTTGCCAAACCCCTTAATTCTACTCGGGTCGTTGGAAAACTTGAGCCTATCTCAGCCAATACTGGGCAAAAGCAGAGTACACCCTGAGCAGACTATCACACACAGAGAGAGAGAGAGAGAGAGAGAGAGAGAGAGAGAGAGAGAGAGAGAGAGAGAGAGAGAGAGAGAGAGAGAGAGAGAGAGAGAGAGAGAGAGAAGTACGTATGTGGTTGGCAGCATGGTGTTGTAGTGGTTAGTACGTC
The DNA here is from genome assembly GCA_024760905.1 of Plotosus lineatus. Classification (NCBI taxonomy): domain Eukaryota; kingdom Metazoa; phylum Chordata; class Actinopteri; order Siluriformes; family Plotosidae; genus Plotosus; species Plotosus lineatus. The sequence continues at coordinate 21,889,168 of CM045742.1, forward strand.
CCCCTCACAGCAAGAAGGCCGGGGTTTGATTCCAGGCCTGGGCGTTTCTGTGCGGAGTTTGCATGTTCTCCCTGTGCTTGAGTGGGTTTACTCTGGGTCCTCCAATTTCCTCTCACGGTCCAAAAGCATGCACAGTAGGCTAATTGGCTGTTCTTAAATTGCCCGTAGGTTGGCATTGTGCAGAAGGCAATGGTAAACCACTGCACTATTTTGCCAAGAAAACCTCCATGAAGATGATAATCAAGGCGTTATCCTTCATGGCAGGTCGCCAAGAGTCGTCCTACGACTCGGAAGGTACCAAACCAGACAGTATGTGGTTATGTTTCTAGAGTGAATGAAATTGAGGGGCACTAACTGCATTCATTCGCTGGCCGAGCTCTCACGGGAGGGACAGCATATGCTCACTTCCCTGTCATTCACAGCGATAGGTAGCCAATCATGGGCGTCTGTGAGCTCATTAGTAGGAGGGACATATAGCACTTTCTCTCCGAGTGTGTTAGACCGTCCAAAAATATGCATGTGCTGCAGTTCGAAAAGAGGCGGCTGGCTAGTATCGCATGTCAGGGCCGGGGTTTGTGCATGCTTTTGCCCCTTCCTGGTCAGTGGTGGTGGCGTGATAGGGAAGGCCTAATGTAGCCTGATGGTTGGGAATTGGATAGGACTAAAATTAGGGAGAAAAAAATGGGGGAAATACCCCCTCACCCCCAAAAATGAAACTGCACTATGGGTAAAGTACAGATATGCTGAAGTGGCTGGGATTGCTTGGCAGTATTGGTCAACTTGTGTTGTTAGATTGGATCATGAACTCCAAAGTGCACAGAGACATTTTAGAGGACATTTAAACTTGCTGACATCAGAAAAGAACTTAGTAAAGGTACAGAAGAGATCAATGATCAATGAGCCACTTGGAAAAAAAAAACTTCAAAGAGTTCTAAGTTTATTGCTGTAGAGAATCTGTGGAATGCATTGGAGAAGAATTCATCAAATGTTGATGCTGAAGCTGACGAACTAATCAGAAATAATTGTTGATTTGCATCTTGCAACTTTCTTCATAAAGGTTTCCCCACACACCAAACAGTGAAGCTTATGTAAGTCTTATGGTGGCCCCATACAGGACTTCATGCAGTAAATTGCTTTTAACCATAGATATCCATATAGCGTATTGGCAGTGAGCGTGTCCTGGCATAGGAATCAGTGGCACCAAGCCGCCACCATCTTGGTACTGCAAAATGTGCAAAGAACCCCATTCTATAGTATAGAGATGATCTCAGATAGAACAGCAATCAATCACTCTCATTCAATTGATAAACCGCTTAATCCTATTAGGGTCCCAAGGAGGCTGGAGCCCATCTCAGCCAACACTGGCTGAAGATGGGGTATATCCTAAATAACTCGCTGAATCGTTACAGGGCCAACACACACATACACACCTAGGGGCAGTTTGCAACAACCAAATGGCCTAATGTGCTGTTTTTTGGACTGTAGGAGGCACATAGAGAGAACATGCCTGAGCCGAGCTCTATACTCAGACCCAAGAGATTCTTGCTGTGAGGCAACCACAACAAGTGCTTAACACTACTCTGCCATGCCAACTTCTTGAGAGCAGACTTACAAATGGAGGTTTAATAATTGGGCTCTAATCAGATACCATTCATCTTGTAAGAAGAACAAGAACTGGAGTAAAGACACTTAACTACAGCAGACTTGGTGGTTGGACTGGGCTCCTACTGGGCTCTCCACAGTAATTTGACTCACCAATCAGCACAAAATATACTATTTTTCAATTATTATTATTATTACTGTTATTATTCATTCAATTTCAAAGTCGTTTAATTCTAAATAGGGTTTAAATAGAGTCAGCTGACTGTAGACAAGGGTGGGACAGCTCACGAGGCCATCAAATAGCTGCATGTTTTTGGACTGTGGGATGATACCAGGCTTCGCAACGAGAGAACTGAAGTAAGCATATACAAATTCCACACAGAAACGCCCGAGCTGGGAATTGAACCCGGGCCTTCTTGCTGTGAGGGGAATGCGCTAACCGTCACACCATGCCAACCTTTTATTATTATTGTTATGATTATTATTAGTAGTAGTATTATTGCTATACTATTGTTCAGCTCATTTTCTGTAACCGCTTAATCATAAATAGGGTCACGGGGAGGCTGGCACCCATCCCAGCTGACTCCGGGCAAGGGCAGAGTACACCCTGGACAGCTCACCAGGCCATCGCAGGGCAGAAACACGCTGATGGCTTTGCAGCCTACTTTTGTCGAAAGTCAGCAATGGTTCTTTTACATGAACCTCTCACCATAGACAGTGAGAGACATGGCTGGCCTTTGATAACCCAGTGAGCTGCACTGGGGGGACAGTGACACCCTTGTGGAGAGTGGGACTCGAACCCACAACCTTTGGATCAACGATCCAGCACCCTATACCATTAGGCCACCACTGCCTTTGTTATACTTCTTTTCATTTCGGCTTTTTGGTCGCCACAGCAAATCATCTGATTCGCATATTTGATTTGGCAGATGTTTTTTCGTCGGATGCCCTTCCTGACACAACCCTTTAGCAATGGGACAGAAACACGCTGACGGCTTTGCAGCTACTCTTTATGAAACTCAGCAATGTTTTTTTTTTTTTTACATTCCTGTCACCATAGACAGTGAGAGACATGGCCGGCCTTTGATAACCGAGTTAGCTGCACTGGGGGGGGACAGTGACAACCTTGTGGAGAGTGGGACTCGAACCCTCAACTTTCGGATCAGCGATCTAGCGCCCTATACCTCTAGGCCTCCACTGCCCTCACTGCCCTTGTTATACTATTGTTTATATTATATTTGCATGTTTAGTATTATTATTTTATTATTTATTTGTTCCTAATTCCATATTATTAAAAGGAATCGGCTCCAAATGTTGACATAAAAGATCCGATTCAAAGAGTCGACTCACTCGTGATCGACATTCATTACAAGTTTGCTGCAGAACAGTCGCGTGAGTAAACAGGATCTGAGTGGAACTGTACTGTGGCTGGAGCCACCCTGTCTTCGCTGCAGCCCACACACGGTAAGTCAATATTACATTTCAAGATAAGGTTTTTTTTTTTGCACTTTGTGTGTGTTAATTAATTAAAAAATAAACAACAGCAACAAAAAACCCTGGTGTTTTGTGTTTAGTGTGAAAGCTGAGGTAGCGGAAGTCGAATTTTTGTGTAGTCCGTGTTCGTTATATCCAAAAGTAAACAGTAAGGGTTGTTTTTGGTGGGGTTTTTTTTTTTTTTTTTTTTTTGCTGAGTCATTACTGAACATCAAAATACCGCAGTTCTCTGACCAGGCACTGAAACCCTGCGACGTTAATAAATATAAAACGCATATATGTCCCCCTGCTGTGTGCAGCGCGTCTTCAGTTCCAGCCCGACGGCGTGATGCTGGTTGTGCTGCACTCTTACTGTACACAATGTCGTAGTATTGCGCAGGAAGGTGGGGGAACAGAGGGGTGAGGAGTGAATAGGATTTTAAAGGGTTTTTAATCCTAAATCAAAAGAATAAGCTTTAATTCTCAATGACTTGTGTCGACAAAATAACTAAAATGGCCACAACACTTGTGTCATTCAGTCTGTGCACACCAAGACATGTACAGTGTCTGGTTTCACCTGCATGTAGACACCCTCTGATAGTCATCACACTTATGTGTTCTCATTCAGCACATGCACTGACCTGTTTCTTTTTTTTTTTTTTTTTTTTTGCAGCACCATGGCAGCAACCATTACTTCACAAGTGATTCAGGTTAGAGGTTGTAGCAGACTGCTTTACTCTGTGAGGTCCCACTTCCACACCAGTAATGGATTGTCCTCCAAGGAGCATTATAAAGTTGTGGTGCTTGGGGGTGGCAGCGGTGGTATTACAATGGGTGCCCGCATGAAAAGGAAAGTTGGCGCAGAACATGTGGCTGTTGTGGAGCCTAGTGAGGTACTGTGTGTTGTGTTCTCCAGCCTTTTCCTCTTTGTGTGTTTTATTTTCTTTTAAAAATGGCTGGAAATGTTGACACGTTTGATTAATTATTTTATCCAAAGTGATTTCAATATGGGCCGATTACCATCAAAAGCAAAGTAGGAAAAAAGTACTAAGATTTTATTAACTATAAAGGTAAGTGGCAGTGGCTCAGTCATGAGGGAGTGGCAATTTAATGGTTGTGTGATATAGCAAATATTGTCATTATATTTTGATCCAAGGGTGGCATAACATGTCTGCCTCACAGTCAGAAGGTCATGGCTTTGGGCATTTCCGTGTGGTGTTTGCTTTTCCTTCTGTGCTTGCATGGATTTCCTCTGGGAACTCTGGTTTCCTCCCACACTCCAGAGACATGCACATTGGGCCAATTGGTTGTTCCAAATTGCCCCTTGGTCTGACTGATAGTGTGACTGGTTGTGCATTTTTGCTGCAATAGTCTGGCGAGCTGCTCAAGGTGTACGTTTGCCCAGTGTAAGCTGAGATAGCCGCCGGCCTCCCCATTACCGTAGTATTATTAAGTGATTTTAGCAAACCAGTGAGTTTTTTGATACATTACTTGTAGACACTTTTTTTTTCTATCAAAAATGTTAAGGAATGCTAACAAATTGCAAGCAATAGAGTGTGACTGTATTCTTTTAAATGTAGAAAACTGGACGAGCCTTTCAAATGGTTTTCCAGGAGGAGTTGGGCGTTGGACAAGTTTATGACGATAACGATGATACCCATGATATGCCTGAACAACCGATTGAGACATCATTTTATTACAAGATCCATTTCTTATTGCCCTGTCCTAGATAGCATGCCTGTCAGCATTACTACAAAGGAAAAGGGCAACGTTTATCACAGTTGTGATCAACTTACTTAAACTAAACACATACAGTATTCACCAATTTAAAATCATTTAAAAAAAGTTTTGTAATATATTTTACAATTTGTCTGTAACCTTGCAACTCTGTACAAGTGAGTATACTGGAATCTGAGTTATTAATTCTGTCGCAGATGCATTATTACCAGCCCATGTGGACATTAGTTGGAGCAGGGTCAAAAACTGTCAATGCATCTGGACGTTCCACTGCCAGTGTGATGCCTTCTGGAGTCAAATGGATCATGTCCAGAGTCACAAAGATTGACCCTAAAAACAATACTGTCTTCACAGAATTTGGGAAGGTGGTGAGGGTTTTTTTTTTTTATAAATATAAAAAGTTGTAGCTCGGATGAAAAATATCTACGAGTAAAAAAGGAACTGTGATATTACTGAGGATTTTATTGTTAAGTTGCTGTGGTTAAGCAATAAGGACTGAAGGTGTGGCTGGTCTCCAGCATTTACTGGAATTGTTTTAGAAAGAAAATTACTCATTGTGAATAGATGTGAATTTACACTGTGAACAAAGTTTAAGTCATCCTGACAAGCATGATCAACTGATTAAAAATGTGTAAACACTATATACACTGACTATATATAATATTTTTTAGATTTCCTATGACTACCTGATTGTAGCACTGGGTCTTGAGCTGCATTATGAGAAGGTATGTATGAGAAAGTATTTGAATATCTTTTCATTCTGGCAGTGTTGGTTAAAGGTGCAAGGTTTAAGTTTCCATATTGACTGTGTACATATCATGGCTGGAAAATTATACAGGGCAACAACATATGACAGAATTAAATCATATACTGAAGAACATCTTGTGCTAATAGTAATATTTTGCATGCCTGTTTTAATCAATTTTCTGCATTTAATCAAATCGCAAAACGCATTTGTGTGTGTGGAGCAGCATACTTAACAAACTATCTGCTGGACTTGATATGGCGTGTACCTCAGTCCGTTTTTTGCATTGCAACTGGCTGTTAACTGGGAATGAAGCATTATGATGCCAAATGGCTGTAATAGATCAGGATTCTGACTGCCTGTTTGCTATTTGGAAAGGATTTGTTGTTTGCCAATGTCTGAAAATATATGCTAACACCGTTTTTGAATAGAAAAACTTGAGGTGCCTTTTTATTTATATATATATATATATATATATATATAAATAAAATATGAGGTGTGTGTGTGAGAGAGAGAAGACACAGAGAGAAACAGTGTATGTGTGTCTCTGTTGGGAACCATGTGAGGGAGTGAGAGAAAGTGTGTGTGTGTGTGTGTGTGAGGGAGTGAGAGAGAGTGTGTGAGTGAGAGAGTGTGTGTGTGTGTGTGAGGGCGTGAGAGAAAGGGTGTGTGTGTGAGAGAGAGAGAGACATATATGTGGCAACATCAACATGTTGACAGATTAAAATAATTTTCATTTACTATTTTTTGCACTAGGCAGCACGGTGGTGTAGTAGTTAGTACGTCTGCCTCACAGCAAGAAGGTCCTGGGATCAATTCCCAGCTTGGGCGTTTCTGTGTGGAGTTTGCATGTTTTCCTCGTGCTTGCGTGGATTTCCTCCGGGTACTCCGGTTTCCTTCCACAGTCCAAAAACATGCACAGTAGGTTAATTGGTGGTTCCAAATCGACCCCATTTGTGAATGTGAGTATGAATGTTTGTGTGAGTGTTGGCCCTGTGATGGCCTGGCGATTTGTCCAGGGTGTACCCCGCCTTCACCTGGAGTCGGCTGAGATGGACGCCAGCCTCTCTACAACCCTAGTTAGGATTAAGCGGTTCAGAAAATGAATGAATTTTTTGCACCATGTCTACTTTTTTTCCCAGAGAACTTAAAACATTGACAGGATAATTAATAATGAAACACTGGTTGATACAAATTGCTGTACAGATGACTAAAACATCAAATGATTAAATATATAAACAATAGATAAATAAATACAGAAATTAGAAACCACAAAACCCTGAGGGAGGTCCCAAAGGCCAGGGAGAAGAAATGTGCTTTAAGGAAAGACTTTATAATGGATGACGAGGGGGGCCTGTCTCACGTAAACAGGCCAGTCATTCCACAATCTTGGCGCTGCATCAACGAAAGCACTGTACCCCCCTGTGCTAACACTTAGTCCTAGTCAGCTGACCTGAGTCTGTGCATGAGTCCATACAGCTGAAGTGGCTCTGAAAGATTTAAAAGTAAATGACTTTTAAAATGTATCTTAAAATGTATGGGCAGCCAGTGGCGCGAGTCTAAAAGGGGCAAGATGTGCTCATAGTTTTAAGTCTGTGTTTGTAAACGTGCGGCAGCAGATCGGACCATCTGGGTATGAGGGATGGATGACCCACTAATCCCCAGGTAAAGTGCATTACAGTAATCCAGCTGAGTAGATACAAAGGCATGATTTACAGTCTCCAAATGCTCCCTAGAGAGAATTGGCTTTTTTATTTGGCCTTGGTTTGACTTTACAACTTCCCTGATCTGGCTGTTCAGCTGAAGCACTGCCTTTACCTTCGTGCCTAAAATTGTATACTCGCTCACTTATCCAGCAAACTGCTTAATCTTCTAGGGTAGTGGGGACGCTGGAGCCTATCTCATTCGACAGTGGGCGAATGTAGTGTACACCCTAAACAGGCCATTTCAGGGCAACGAACACAACTATTCACACCCATATGCAATTTGCAACATTCAATTAGGTTAATGTGCATGTCTTTGAACTGTGGGACGAAATTGACGCAAGCACAGGGTGAACACGCCAACACTACACAGAAACACCCTCACAAATTTTGGGACCAGAACTTTCTTTTTATGAGATGAACCATGAAGCCAGCACACCACCCTAAATTTATATATTATTCTAGGTACAGTATTAGCTTTCAAAACAGATCTGTAACATACAAAGCATGCCTTTGTAGACCATTTACTGCTCTTTTAATTTAAAAAACTGATTCAATGATGGTCCTTTCCTTTCTGCCTTTAGCTGTACAATCAGCACAGTCTAAGTCTAGAGCCAGTGTAGTTAACTATTAATCATGACTTTGTCTATTTTCAGATTAAAGGACTTCCAGAAGGTTTTGAACATCCAAAGGTTGGGTCAAATTATTCTGTGAAAACAGTGGAGAAGACCTGGAAAGCATTACAGAATTTTAAGGAAGGAAATGCTGTTTTTTCCTTTCCCAACACTCCTGTGAAGTGTGCAGGCGCTCCTCAGAAGATCATGTACCTTTCTGATTCCTACATGAGAAAGGTATGTACAGATACATGTATTGTAAAGAAGAAAAGAGTAGACAAGTAATGCAAGGCAAAGTTAAAGGATGAATTCTTCAGTTCATACTTACTTTGGGGGTTTTATTTATTTATTTATTTTTTGGTTAAGAGCATTTTTCTTCACGTGCTCTGATCATGTCCACTGCATATATGTTTAAAATGATGACCGCCTTGAGGACGGAGTGATTTTGTTTAGAACAGATGTAGGTTGGGTCACGTTATTGTGTATTTTGACTGTTGGGGAAACTTGGAACATTTATTTTTGCATTTACAATTTGAATATTATTAAACATCACAAACGATACACTAATTATGAAAATGAAGGAAAAGCCACTTGGAAAAAATGGATGTGACCTCATTTGCAAGTAAATGGAACACTGCATAAGCATTGTTTTGATAGCAGATTTTCATGTATGACATGAATCCAAATATTATGTAAATGTAGATAACCAAAATAGAAGTGTGCTGGGTTAGTGTATGAAGACATTTAAATTTATAATCTTTAGCAGAAACACTTACCCCGAGCAACTTGCAGAATTTAAAGTCACTATCACCTGAATATATTCTTATCCTGGTTTGTTAGAACACTGACTAAGTATACCATCAGACAAACTCACGTGTGTGTGTGTGTGTGTGTGTGTGAAGCATAATGCAATCTAAGTACTGCCTAAAAAGGTAGGTTTTCTGTTGTTATTTGAAGATACCCAGTGATGCAGCTCTCTGGATATCCAGAGGAAATTCATTCCACCGCCTTGGAGCCAGAACAGAGAAGGTTTAGATGCATTTTCCCCTTGTCGCTTGACAGAAAAAGGGACCAATTTAGCAGAGCTAGAGGATCTGCATGTGCTTTGATATAGGAAGGGGCAAGCATTATTGTGTTAATTATAATGCGAGCAGATACAGGAAGCCATTGGAGAGATCATAGTAGGGGAGTAGTGTGAGAAAATTTGGGAAAGTTGAAAACAAGCCGTTCAGCTGCATTCTGGATCAGGTGCAGCTGTCAAATTGCATTCAGAGGCATACCTACCAGGAGTGAGATGCAGTAGTCGAGTGTTGAGATGACAAAGGACTGAACAAGTAGCCGAGTGGCCTTGGTGGAAAGAAATGGATGAATACGTTGGATGTTAAAGAGGACAAATCGACATGATCTAGAAAGATTCATGATATGAGAAGAGGAGGACAGGCAATTGTCCATGATTACTCCAAAGCTGGGCAGTCGTGGCCTAGTGGTAAAGGTGCTGGATTACTGATCCTAAGGTTGGGGGTTCAAGCCCCACTCTCCACGGGTTGTCACAAAATACATTTTGATGAGGACTGGTAGGGAATGCGTGTGATTTCCTTGGCTGTTTGTCTCTGTTGTTTATCTGCCAGAGTTGCAGGGAACACTAGAGCCAATCCTAGCTGCCTTAGATGGTCGAGTTGTCAAGGCTGTATATACCTTTCGTACTATTTCAGTTATATGTACATATTTAGTATTAAAGGCTTACTGATGACTTAAAAGCTGTAGAAAAATCAGGCAACACAACATGTTGAAACTCCATATTGCTTTTTAAGTGGTGCACAACTGTGAAAGTGTTTAACTCAAGTGCAGAATATGAATATATACACAACAAATGCTGATTTTGGCCTTGCTTTATTCAGAGCATGTAACTGCCTTCATGGTACATATAATTACACCGAAAGGAGAATTGTTGCTTTCAATGAAAACAAAGCCCTTGAAGTTTGTAATGAATATGGAATAAATTAAATTACCAGTACAGTCTGCCGCCTACCTCAGTGGTGGTCTAGTGGTTAGGGCACAGGATCGCTGACCCTAAGGTTGGGGGTTCGAGTCCCCACAGGGTTGTCACTGCCCCCCCACCCCCACCCCCACCCCAGTGCAGCTAACTGGGTTATCAAAGGCGGGCCATGTCTCTCACTGTCTATGGTGAGAGGCATGTAAAAGAACCATTGCTGACTTTCGTAAAGAGTAGCTGCAAAGCCGTCAGCGTGTTTCTGTCCCTTGCTAAAAGGGTTGTGACAGGAAGGGCATCCGACGTAAAAACCTCTGCCAAATCAAACGTGCGAATCAGATGATTCACTGTGGCGACTCCCGAGTAAAAAGGGGAAAAAGCTGAAAGGAAGACCGACAGACACAGTTGGCCCCCTACCTACGAAATTAATCCATTCCAGAGCCTGTTTCATAACGTGGGATGTCATAATTAGGGGTGGCATCTTGCATGTTAAGCGCCTAATTCATTCCAAGGCTCCAGTCTTTGGACTGGATAAACCCTTTATAAATGACAAAAGTACACCAATTTTGGATGAAATATGTGTTAAAAGTAAAAGAAAAATTTATTACACAATTTAAACATTTTATTAACATATTAAACCATTTTATTAACAGTTCTTAATTAAACAATTATTAAACATTTCTATTAACACACACACACACACACACCCCTGTCTCTTTCTCTCGCTCTCTCTTGCTGCGGGCCACACCCACAAGACGTGGAATTCAAAGCGCATTCCCTGCTTGACAAACTCAACTTTAATTTGATTCCCTGAAGTTATCGGAATTCCAGATGAGCTCAAATGCGCCCACATTTATTAAACATTTACTGAATTAAACAACTTAAAAAACTAAACTAAAAACCAAAGAGTTAAGCTTCCTTCTGTCTCTATCTGGGAGGCCAGCGGGGTGGGATGTTGAGAGACAGCCAATGAGAGAGCAACTCGCGCGTCGTGTGAAATTTTGACTGGCGCGTTTGAATTTCTTTTCATAAGAGGGGGTTGTTTTCGTATCCCGGGGAAGGAAACTTAGGAAAATGATCTTCGTAACCCAGGGATTTCGTACACGGGAGTCTTCGTAAGTAGGGGGCTGACTGTACTTTAAATCTGAGCATAGTCACCTTCATTAATAATGACACTGAACCTTTGTTTTGTAAGACAGGAAAGAGGTCTAAAGCCAACATCATTTACAACACATCACTGCCCGTGCTGTTTGGAGTTAAGAAATATGCTGATGCACTCTGGGAGATTGTGAAAAATCGTGACCTGAATATAAACCTCAGACATAATCTCATAGAGGTCCGAGCAGACAAGCAGGAAGCTGTATTCGAGAACCTTGACAAACCTGGAGAAACAAAGGTTTTCAATGTAAGACAGCCATCTTCCTTGATTTACCTTGTCATTATGTTGCCTTGTTCGATTTTAAGATGTTTTGTGCATTATTTCAATAGTATGAGATGCTTCATGTTACACCCCCTATGGGACCACCAGCAGTGCTTAAGGGCTCCTCGTTGGAAGATGAAGGCGGCTGGCTTGATGTAAATAAAGACACACTTCAGCATAAAAATTATAGTAACGTGTTTGGAATTGGGGACTGCACCAATCTCCCAACTTCCAAAACTGCAGCTGCTGTAGGTAAGCAATAAATGAATGATTAATACTTTGTAAATTATGTTTCTGTCAAATGAATAACTGGACTGGGACCACAGGCTTGCACTTGAGAATATGAAATGAAGAGATGCACTGCCCGCCATAATTATTGACACCCCTGGTTAAGATGTGTTCTTTGGCTTCGATTAAATTCAGTTTTTTGTTCTAAATGATATCAGATCACAATGTAAAAAAAAAAAGAGGAAAATCCAATCTTTAATTCAAGTGCATTTAGTCAGTGGGATAAAATCCCACATGAAAAAGTAATTATTTTACATAAAGTCAAGTGTGCTATATTTATTAGCACCCTGACGTGAATACTTTGTACAACGAAACGGTACCTAATCTTATCGTATCATGTTTCACGCGATGATGGAATACAGGAAGAGAGATCTTAAACCATTCCGCCCTGCACAATTTCTTTAAATCATCCAGCCACCTGGTTCTCTTCTCTGCACTCTCCTCTTCAGCTCACTCCACAGGTTTTCAATGAGCTTGAGGTCTGCCGACTGGGAGGTGAACCATCGTAGAATTGGCTACATGTTTAGGGTCATTGTCTTGCTGAAAAACCCAGTGACGTTCCAGCTTCAGCTTTCGGGCAAATGCCACCAGATTTTTATTTAAAAATATCCTGGTATTTCAAAGTGTTTATGATGCCATGCACCCTAACACGATTCCCAGGGCCACTGGAAGAGAAACAGGCCCCAGCATCGCTAATTCTTCCCACCCCCAAATTTCACAGTGGCCATGAGGTGCGTTTCTGCATGCTCATCTTTTGAGATCCACCAGACCCACTCAGAGTGTGTGTTGCCAAAAAGCTCTATGATGGTCTCATCTGACCAAAGCAGAGGATCTCGGTTGAAGTCCCAGTACCAGTTAATGAAAGAAAGACATTTGTGTTTATGATTGTGAGTGAGGAAAGTTTTTTTTTTTTTTTTTCTGTGCATGCCTCCCAGACAGTTTGCTGGCAGACCATAGATGGTGCCTGATGGTTGTTTTGGAGACTTTGTGACCCCAAAATGCTGCCATTTGTTGCAATTATTTAACAGTTCGTTTTGGAGAATTTTTAATTTCTTTTACCATCCTCCTCACTGTGTGTGGTGGCAAAATAACCTTGCTTCCTTGTCCAGGCTTGTTTACCACTGTTCCGGTTGTTTTAAACTTCCTGATGATTCCTCTGATGGTAGATAAGGGCAGGTGCAGTTGAGGGGTGATTTTTCTTGTAGCCATTGGTTGATTTGTGAAGGTCGACACACATCTGTCTTACTTGAATGGCGTGTTCCTTGGTCTTTCACATGTTGAAGAGAAGATAATAGAAATGGCCTCTGTGTCATGTCATATTTATACCACAAGGAAACAGGAAGTGAAAAATTACTTATTAAATGTTCCTTGATACTCTGATCAACTTTGTAAACTACTGTAAAAATGACAGAAATACTTGAATTACATTTATTTCCCAGGAATTGATGTCCATATGGGTGGACATTATATGGGTTCCAATAAATATGGACATCTGATTTTATGAAATATAATTATTTCTCAGTCATGGATTTTTTCCCCCCTTAAAATTCATTTGAGTTGATTACATTTTTGAGTTTTAATGAGTGTGGCTGCACGAAAAACTGAATTTACTAGTCCTTCTCAAAAAATTAGCATATTGTGATAAAGTTCATTATTTTCTGTAATGTACTGATAAAAATTAAACTTTCATATATTTTAAATTAATTGCACACCAACTGAAATATTTCAGGTCTTTTATTGTTTTAATACTGATGATTTTGGCAGACAGCTCCTGAAAACCCAAAATTCCTATCTCAAAAAATTAGCATATCATGTTCAGGTAGTCTAAACGAGCTATTAACCTAATCATCTGAATCAACCAATTAACTCTAAACACCTGCAAAAGATTCCTGAGGCTTTTAAAAACTCCCAGACTGGTTCATTACTCAAAACCACAATCATGGGTAAGACTGCCGACCTGACTGCTGTCCAGAAGGCCATCATTGATACCCTCAAGCAAGAGGGTAAGATGCAGAATGAAATCTCTGAGTGAATAGGCTGTTCCCAGAGTGCTGTATCAAGGCACCTCAGTGGGACGTGTGTGGGAAGAAAAAAGTGAAAGCAGGGCCGATTCCAGACCTTGGGGGAGCTGTGGAAGCAGTGGGCTGAGTCTGGAGTAGAAACATCCAGAGCCACCTTGCGCAGGCGTGTGCAGGAAATGGGCTACAGGTGCCGCATTCCCCAGGTCAAGCCACTTTTGAACCAGAAACAGCGGCAGAAGCACCCGACCTGGGCTACAGAGAAGCAGGACTGGACTGTTGCTCAGTGGTCCAAAGTACTTTTCTTGGATGAAAACAAATTTTGCATGTCATTCGTAAATCAAGGTGCCAGAGTCTGGAGGAAGACTGTGGAGAAGGAAATGCCTGAAGTCCAGTGTCAAGTACCCACAGTCAGTGGTGGTCTGGGGTGCCATTGTCAGCTGCTGGTGTTATTGCACTGTGTTTGATCAAGGGCAGGGCCAGTGCAGCTAGCTATCAGGAGATTTTGGAGCACTTCATGCTTCCATCTGCTGAAATGCTTTATGGAGATGATTTCATTTTTCAGCACGACCTGGCACCTGCTCACAGTGCCAAAACCACTGGGAAATGGTTTACTGACCATGGTATTACTGTGCTCAATTGGCCTGCCAACTCTCCTGACCTGAACCCCATAGAGAATCTGTGGGACATTGTGAAGAGAAAGTTGAGAGACACCAGACCCAACACTGTGGATGAGCTTAAGGCCGCTATCGACGCATCCTGGGCCTCCACAACACCTCAGCAGTGCCACAGGCTGATTGCCTCCATGCCACGCCGCATTGAAGCAGTCATTTCTGCAAAAGGATTCCCGACCAAGTATTGAGTGCAGAACTGAACATAATTATTTGAAGGTTGACTTTTTTTGTATCAAAAGCACTTTTTTTTATTGGTCGGATGAAATATGCGAATTTTTTTTTTTGAGATGGGGATTTTTGTTTTTTTCTTTACTTTTTGGCCAAAATTATCAATATTAAAACAATAAAAGGCTTGAACTACTTCAGTTGTGTGTAATGAATCTAAAATATATAAAAGTCTAATGTTTATCAGGACAGTACAGAAAATAATGAATTTTATCACAATATGCTACTTTTTTGCAAAGGACTAGTATTTTAAGCTTAAATTGGCTTAACCGGGGGTGCCAATAATTATGGAGGGTAGTGTCCAAGTATTTTGAACCTTACACAGAAAAAGCAAGACATTTGGATTCATACTGCTTCATTTTTCAATATAGTGCCCCTCCAACTCCATGCATTTGTTCAGTCTAGTTTGCCAGTCATTGATACCTGATCATTAGAACTCAACATCTCGCTACCCTAACCAGCCCTCACAGCAGTACTGAGCTCAGAATCATCCACAAATCTCCAGCCCTGAAGATATTTTTTCAGTCTGGGAAAGAGGTGGCGGTCACTGGGGATAGGTCTGTAGAAGAGGGTGGGTTAGAAAGGAGTTTTTAGCCACACTCGCACACAGCTTCCATTGCAACTTGGCTGGTATGGACTGGCGTGTTGTCCTGATGAAGCCGAATCCCACGACAGATTTTTTTCGTGACGTTTCTCCTTGGTGGATTGCCACATCATCTTCAGTAGGTTCAATCAATCAATTGGGGTGCCGAGCCAGAATTCTGACATAGGTGGCAGCCATAACAGGCTTCTCTTTGCGGTTCTTTAGACCCTGAGTGAGCACAATGGGTCTCCAACCAGTTGCATTTTCCAACCATGCCCAGTACATAGTTCGTTGTCTTTCCCTCAATCCCCCCCCTCTACACGGCCAGTCAGCACAACCTCTTCAAGCCTTTCCTCATCACATGCCCTACAAACCGAATCTGCCTGTTCACGATCATCTGTAATAAACATCTACTAGTCCCTGCCCTATGCAGGACATCCACATTGGTGATCTTCAGTAGGTTACTGTAATTATCATTCATTGTGGTTCCATTAGGGGCAGTGGTGGCCTGGTGGGAAAGGGCACTGGATTGCTGATCTTAAGGTTTGGGGTTTGAGTCCCACTCTCCACAAGGTTGTCACTGTCTCCCCAGTGCAGCTAACTTGGTTTTCAATGGCCGGCCATCTTTCTCACTGTCTATGGTGAGAGGTTCATGTAAAAGAACTATTCCTGACTTTCGCAAAGAGTAGCTGCATAGCCATCAGTGTGTTTCTGCCCCTTGCTAAAGGGTTGTGTCAGGAAGGGCATCCGACTTAAAAACCTATGCCAAATCAAATATGAAAATTAGATGATTTGCTGTGGTGACCCCTGAAAAAGGGGAAAAAAGCCAAAAGGAAAAGAAGATTGTGGTTCTATTAGGGCAGGTAAGTGAGGCAGTGGTGGCCCAGTGGTAGGGTGCAGTATTACTGATCCCAAGATCGCTGGTCCAAGCCACACTCTCACCAAGTTGTCACTGCTGGTCCCCCAGTGCAGCTAACTAGGTTATCAAAGGCTGGTCATGTCTCTCACTATCCATATTGAGAGGCTTGTAAAAGAACCATTGCTGACTTTTGTCCAGACTAGGAAATGTCTGTGTTTTAACAGTGAATGGTCAAGATGGTGCTTCCAAAGGGTGACATCGCGGCGTTCTCGGAGTCAAATTGTTTGTTTGTTTTAAATGTTGCTTTTGTTCGTTGTTTTTTGCGCACTATGCTCATCTTTGACCGGGCAACCCTACTACAGATATGAGCACAGTCCTTTTGGACATTTAGAACTGAGCATATTCATCTCCTATCCTGAGCTAATAATATGCTACCGCAGCTCAATTCTAGTTGCACCCCGGATAACAATAAACCCAGGCAGAGACGCAGCAGGCGAGGAGGGGCCGAACGACGACTCCGGCGCTTGGTTAGCAGTGGAAGGTTAGCACTCCCAGTCATATTGCTTGAAAATGTTCAGTCTCTGCGATACAAGATGGACCAGCTTTATGCTCGGATTGCAGCGCAGAGGGATCTACAGGACTGCTCCATACTGTGTTTCTGTGAAACATGGCTCGAGGAGAGTACACCCGACGAGGTGATTACGCCAGCCGGCTCCATGGCTTTGACAGAGAACCGGAACGCAGCGGCGAGCAACAAGAACTGCGGCGGAAGAACGGCGGATTCTTGTTAAATAAACCTGGTGTACTGAATGACTGTAGATTATCTCTAAACCTTGCTCTGAGAATGGAGAACATCTAACTTTGACGTTGTGGCCATTTTGTTTACCCAGAGAACTGTTCCTTTTTTTTCCAACAAAACAATTGGCATAGTGCAATATCAATATAATTATAATACAATATAGTGCAATTTCATTTATTGGGGTTATCTACTGATTTATTATTATATTATAGTATTATTATTATTATTATTATAATCATTTTATTGTTATTATTGTATTGTTTGCTGGGTCTGTGTGGGGTCCTTTTTAGATATAGAATTTTTGTGTTTATTTTATAGCAGTTTGTGTGTTGTTGATTTGAGTCTTCGTTTCTGTTTTGTAATTTGACTCCTTGAATAACCGCACAAGAATTCCTGTGTGTGTAAAAACACAAATGGCTATTAAAAATCTTGTGTTTCTGCCCTGCGATGGCCTGGCGAGCTGTCTAGAGTGTATTCTGCTATCGCCCAGAATCGGCTGAGATGGGCGCCAGCCTCCCCACAACCCTAATTAGGATCAAGCCGTTCAGTAAATGAATGAATGGTAGTTTATTTTGAATCACTCCTTTGCTGTCCCCGAAAATTGTTGCCATAACCTTTTCTTTGGATTTGGTGGCTTTGAACTTCTTTGGATTTGGTGGCTTTGTTTCCAAATCATAATGATAACGCCAGGTTTCATCACATGTTTTGACCCTAAATTGAAAATCATCTGGGTTGGTATTGTACCAAGTTCGTAAGTCTTGACTGATTCTTGACCCTCGATAGCTTCATGTCATCTGAAAGCATTCGCCAGATAAATCTTGCACACACCTTGGACATGTGACCTTTGTCATGAAGCCCAAATGCTTCTAACTTATGGGAAGTGGGTATGGTGATTTTTTCCATCGCTAGTTTGTGCAAAATGTCCGTGTTTTCCTGGTGGTACTGGCTGTTGGCCGTCCTGATATGGGTTCATCTTCGAAATTCTTTCACCCACATAGAGATTCCTTCACCCAATGTTTGATCGTTGCAGGATAAGGGGAAGATCCTCCGTAAATTGCAGCCAATCATGCTTCATCCTTTTTGGCAGATTGACCCTCCAGGACAAGAAACTATATCACAGCTCTATACTCAATTTTGTCAATTTTGCTAACACACTGGTGGGTTATGTCTCTTCCAAAAAGTGTTGCAGCCAGGAATCCTACATGGAATCAGTAGCTGAGACATTGATGCACATCAGGTGCACTGCACTGTATTATTTAACTTGAAAAATTTTTAAGGCTCAAAACTTTCTGATAAACCCTCTACAAAGTGAATTAATGTGCATAAATATTAAAAATCAGTGGTGTAGTGGTTAGCACATCTGCCTCTGAGCAAGAACATCCAGGGTTCAAGTTGTGTGTGCATGTTCTCCCCATGTTTGTGTGGGTACTCTGGTTTCTTCCCACAGTCTAAAGACATACAATAGGCTAACATTTGGCTGCTCCAAATTGCCCCTAGGGAATGCTGCTAGTCGGCGTTGAGAGCAGCCAGTTGAGGTGTCTCGGGCATCTAGTAGGCATGCCTCCTAAATGCCTGCCTACCTGATGTGGTGCATCAGGCATGTCCAACTGGAAAGAAACTGGGTCGATCCAGAACACGCCACCGGGACTATGCCTCTTGGCTGGTATGAGAATGCCCCCTCCCATTGCCCAGAGGATGTGCCTGAGTAGAGGAGCATCTGGACCTCTCTGCTGAGGCTGCTGCCATCCTAACCCAGCAAAAGATGATGATGAAAAAAATGCCAGTAGGTGTGAGTATGAATGGTTATGTATGTGTTGGCCCTGTGACGGTCCAGCTAGCTTCAGGTTTGTACCGGAGTTTTTTGCACAGGCCAGAAAATTGTAGCGTAAATATGAAACAAAGAAAAATTCTTGTTTAAAGTTTGGATTTTATGTGCCCTGTATGAAGCATTTGTCTTTTCTCAGTCACATACAGACTTTTTTTTTTTTTTTTTTTTTTTAAAGGTAACACAAAGTTAATTGCAGGAACATAACATCTGTATTTTAAGTCATCAGTATTTGTGTATATCCAGCAAGGGAATGGTGTTGTCTGATTGGTCCAAGATCAAAAGTCATTCTGAGTGCATTATTCTTAAATGAAAATCAGATATTCACAGCTTGCTAGTTTACTTTAGAAATAAAAGAAATCTCTTTCCCACTCTATATATCTGTAAATTTTATTTTACCATTAATTTCATTTTGCAATGGTCCTACTTGAATTTTTCATGTGGGGTCATTTGATTTAATATTTCAGGAATACTGTTTGGCTGTTCATTTTCTTGTCATCTAGTTAGATATCCCCCATCCACAACAAGCTGCACTGCACTGTGTGTTTCGACACCTTTCTTTCATAGCCAGCACGAACAGTTTCACTGAGCTTTGGGCAGCCATGACACTCTTGCCAGTTCACTGTTTGTCACCAAGTACCACCTTTTGGTCAGTACTTAGCACTCTATGCTGGGAGCATTCCAGAAGAACTGCTGTTTGGGAGACGAATAGTCTCGTTTATCCATCACCGTGTGTCTCACAGCCATCACTTGTGACTCAGATCCCCACACTTACTTTTTCCCCTGCTTCCAACACATCAACTTATAAAACTGAGCATTCACTTCCTGCCTTTCCATCCCAGTTCTTAACAGATGCCACTGCAATGAGATCATCACTTCACCACTTGATGATCATAATGTTTTTGTTATGGCTGATATGTGTGTGTGTGTGTGTGTGGGGGGGCATTGTCCAGTCCAGACTTGGTCCATTAGCAGATGTTAAAAATGCAGGCATGGATAATTGTGCACATTAATGAATGATCTCGCTCTCCCTCCTTTAAAGTTGTTTATTTATTTCTTCTTTTTAAGCTGCACAGTCAAGTGTTCTTGATCGAACCATTTCCAAAGTGATGAAGAAAGACAAACCGGATAAAAAGGTGAGCAAGTATGAGTTGAATGGGAAGCTTTTGTCTAAGCAACTTAGTCTAATTCACCAATCATGGTGAAGTAAGTGAATTTTGAAGTTTTTTTTTTATTCTTCTTCTTCACAGTATGATGGCTACACCTCTTGCCCCTTGGTCACCAGCTACAAGACAGTCATCCTGGCTGAATTTGACTATAATGGACAACCCCTGGAGACCTTCCCAGTAGATCAGAGCAAAGAAAGCAGAATCATGTATCATATGAAAGCTGACCTCATGCCCCATCTGTACTGGCATGGTCTTCTCAAGTGAGTCCTGTTCATTTAAACGCCTTGTGTTGTGCACTGTGAGACTTCTGCCTCTAATTTATTCTTTCTTTTCTTAAAGGGGACTTTGGGGAGGCCCGGGGCCATACAGAAAAATCATGCACCTTGGGATGAAATAGAGGCCTCCAAAAATCAGTTTAAGCACTGCTTACATTTGCTCTTACCACATTCTAATCATAGTTTACGCTAATATTCTAACCTACAATCATGCTATACACAATCAGTGTGTGTGTTGAAAACAAGTAATAAAAAGAGTACACATCTCCCTTTTTGGATATTTTTTTATTTCAGGTACAAAGATATATTTTGGGAATCCAGTTGAGCTTTTGTTCAAATAACAGCAACATTGTTATAAACTTTTTTAAAACAAATGGATATAGTGGAGAAAATACATTTATTACTTGGCTGATTAAGCCTTTTAGTAGATGACAGTGTGAACATTTGTGACTATTTTTGTATGAACTTGTGATGGTTGACACTTTACAGCACATCACAACACTGTTGAATTCTCGAATCTGGTTGAACAACAACAACAAAAACGAAGCTTGGATTCCTGTTCTGGTTATCATTCAGACCACAGGTTTATATCAATGTTCAGTTGTAGTCAGGATTATCGTTTTATTGTACTCTGGGCACAGTCGTGTATGACAGATGTTTCACATAAACAAATGAACAAATATATGTAATGTATTACAACTGACCTGGACAGACCGGAAGGAGTCCCCAGTGTCAGTGCTTCATTACAGTCGAAGAAAAGGCTGTTATTGTAACTACGTGAACATATCTGCTTTTGTGTTTTTTACGTAACATTAAATTATAAAGAACCATGAGGAAAATGTCTGTTTCTAACTGTTTTACCATCCATGCTAACAAAAACTTACTTCTAGACATACCAATAAACCTTTTTTTTTTTTTTTTTTTTTTTTATAAAAAGTACCAGTAGTCGTTATTTTGATCATTAGAAAACTGTTGCTGTATAAAAAAAATACACCACCACTGTGCAGCTTGGTGGTGCTATGTTGCCATTTCACAGCTTAATAATTCATGGTTCAGTCCTGAGCTTGGCTTTTCTATATCTGTATTTCACATTCTGCTCGTTTCTATATGGCTTCCCTCTGCGTTCTCCGGTTCCTTCCTACCATCCAAAACCATACAAGTAGGTTGATTGGCTGCACAGAATTTCCCAGAGTATGAATTTCTATGTACATGGTTGCTCTGTGATTGCCTGCCTTATAGGCTGCATCATCTTTCCTTGCACTTTCCTTTACACCATATAGTATGTGTGTAAAGATTCCGTGTTGTTGCACACAGCCTCATTTTTTTTTTTTTTTTCATTTTTGATTGAAGGATAACAAAATTCTATAACATATATATTAATGTTTCTATATTAGTTTAGTATATTACTGAAAATTTGTAGGAAGTTGACTGATCAGCAAGGCACTTTTTTGACCTGCCATACATCAGTGGACTGCATGGGCTGAGATGGTACATGGATGCAAACAGGCCTTAATTGCAATACAAAATACAGTATTCCATTTCTGAATATTTATCACAATGATGAGTTCGGTGTCATCAGAGCGCTCTTTTCTTTAACTTTTCCTTTTTTATGGAACGAGTTGAAAAATACAACAACCTAGATCTTTAAAACGGCTTTCTTGCTTGTTTTTAAATTTAACAACTTGAGATTTTTTTTTCTTTACACCTATATGCCTGTGTAATGAATGGACTGGGCTGATAAATAAATATTAAATTACAGAATTCACTCATGATAAGTACATAAAATCGCTTCCCTCACCACTGGGTCACGATTGACCCTGCGTCTGACGGGTGAGCTGTTCAGGGTCTACCTACCTTTGTCTGGGGTTGGCTGAGATAGGCTTAAGTCTCCCTGTGTCCGTATTTCGACTGAGGAGTTTAGTAAATGAATGAACAATGGTTAGTATGAACAGTGAAATAAAATTACAATAAAATAAAGTGCATGAATGGCATAGCTATTTATCTAAGCAAATTCAAATTTATTTAAAATAATTTATTCAAGCGATCGCTTTGATGTGTTGAACCAATGATATCAGCGCAGAGCCTAATGCAGATGCATTATTTATATATGCGTGTGTTGTATCAGCATGTGTTTATAAATATGAGTGTAAACATGAGCGTGCTCCTCTCAGAGCTGTGCTGAAGTGTACTTTCTGCTCATGCGCAAGACGGTGCGTTCACTATCATCCGGGTTCTTTCAAGAGTGTCTCGGTGAGGAGGCGGGAAATGGCGTCCCAAGAAGCTGTGGGAGAGGTATGTGTCGTTCCGTGACTCATACTGGACAGACGCGTGAAGGACAGAGACTTTTCTAGTGGTCTCCGCCGTCGTGGCTCCTTCCACAGCCACTGCAGGACTGTACCGGTGTAACCCTTGGCATGTAAGTAAATGCAGTTAATGGTGGAGTGTGAAGGCAGCGCTCGCGCTGTCGTGCAGAAAAGCGTAACTGTGCGCCACGGCTGCAGTGTGCTTTCAAATCTCCGCGTCTTTACGCCTTTGCAATGTTCATGTGAAGCGCAAGACAGCTCGTCTAGCTTCGGCTTGACGTAAAGTTGACGTTTACCGAGTAAAATAATTTCAGACGTGGACACCGATGCTGTTTGTGTGGCGCCGGCGCGAGGTTGAACATGACAAAGCTCTGCGTTGCGCGAGCGGCGCAGCAGCCAGCAATGTCGCGACACAGCTGGAATTTGAACAGCAAAGTAATCGCTAGCCGATTAGCACTAGCACTGGTAGCGTCCCTATTTCAAACGTGAGCTCGGAATTGTATTGTCCAATAACAACCGCGGTTGTAATTTTTTTTACGGTGGGCCTCTGAAGAATGAATCGGGGAGTTTATTAACCAAACTCTTGATCAAAACGCGCGCGGTATACAAACCGTTGTTTTTGAAATGTTAATATGGCTAACGCAGGCTAATTACGCTGCGAGCTAACTGCTAACTAGCTCATAGCCTATTAAGTCCCTTACTAACGGTTTTACGAGCTCACATACTTTACTGGAGTTTTTTGTAAACGGTAACCGTATTTGGTGTACGATTTTTAAAATAACCTCAGTTAGTTATAGTTGCCCAAATACATTATTAGCTTTAGCATCATATAGTCAAGTAGCTAGATGCTAGCCAAGGAGACATGTTTTCACCCCGCCCACTTTCTCCTCTGTTCGAGTCTCAGTCGGTTGTTTATGCTGCTGTTGTGATTTTTTTTTTTTTGTTTTTTTGATATTTTTTTTTTACTTAACTACACACACATAATAACGGACACATTGACCTACTGCGTATTAAAGGAAAATATCTTGACTGAAACAGTAAGCACTGGTACTTAAATATTTAATGTATGCCCACATATTCTGGTGCTAATTTCCTGAGAAGTTGTTAGCGGTTGTTTGCCGCGCTGACGTCACGGAGAGATTGCTAATAATTGTGATTTGGGGGGAAAATATCCGACAAGAAAGATCTTAAAATTAGTTTTTGCTGTTTAAAAAAATTGCATTGTCGTTTGGGTAATCATCAGTGGAGACACTAAATTAGTCATACACACCTTCAAATCATTTTAATATCTTGTTTTTAGGTTCAGAAGACAGAAAAATTCTGCAAAATGTCAACACACATATTGGAGAAGATGTAGGGAATAATTGGCAGTAAAACAGTCTTTGACTAATCCTATAGTGCAGTACAAGAGACAAAAATATTCTTTAAAAGGTTGATTTTGGGTCATGATCAACTGTTATTACAACCTTAACTTCACCACTAGTTCAGTTATGAAAATGAAATTCAATGCGCGGTCTTCAATGTATAAGCTGTCCATCTCTTGTCATGCAGGGCCAAAATGGTTTGATGCTTATAAATTGTTAATAAATACACACATTTTCTATCAAGTGTGATCTGTTGTATACTCGTAGGTTAATTTGGTACAGAAAGTGATTGAGCAAAAATCACTGGACAAATATAATAGATTTTTAAGCTATTGCTCTTCAATTTTCAATCATAACACCAGTGAACATGGCAGCCCCAGCAAAAACAAACAAAAAACCCACTCTACTTGATCACAAAGTGGAATGAAGGAAAAGACTTGCAAATGCTAATGTAAACACAATAAGTAAGCATATTTTCATCATCATGTGGTTTTTACTTACATTTTTGAAGTTATGTGATTAAATGCATTCAGTAGTATTTATTAGCCTGTTTAAAACCTACCATTTGTAGTTTGTTTCATTTTTGTGCGAGTGTAAATTATCAGGAATAAGATACAGGCATATTGGATCTAAGAATGCAGGATGCCAGTAATAATACCACTGTATAGGCAGGGGTAGAAATTGGCAAAAAAAAAAAAAAAGTAACTGGCCAACAGGACGAGTGAAAATATGAATAAACTAGCCCTCCATATTTACTGTTCAGAAACAATGTCTTGTTTTCCTATTTGAATTTATCAGGTCACCAGCAGGATGACTGTGAGCTAATGTCACTGGCCCTACAGTCTTTTTACTTGGCATGGGCCAGTGGATTATTGTTACTTTCCTTACATGTATACAAATACACATGTATAATATACATTAAAGGCAAGGTACTTCCAAAACACTGGACACCTCTCACACCCTCCTAAATGAGGATTTATTACAAATGGAATTTTTAAACATAATATGGATGATATTTTCTATTTTTTTCTAAGGTTAGTTCTGATCCATTAAAATGGAAGACACAAGAAAATAAAATTGTTTGTGTGAAAAAATATATAATTTTTTTTTTCAAGTTTCAAGTCACACATAGTAGTTTCTGATGTGAAATTTGGGGGAAGGGGTCACAGAATTGTTGAGGAGTATTCACTTGTTATTAAATACTAATTACAGTTCACTACCTAGCAAAAAGACTTTTGGGAAGGAAGAGCTGGCACCCTTAAGACATGTTGAAGTAATAGTGACATCAATAGGTACATAGAAAGTTACGAAATATACTGTGGTTATATGGTGAATTGCAGGGAGATTGAAACCAATGTCTTTTGAAAATTCTATCAGAGTGACCGTTTCTGTTTATAAAATATTTGCACATATGTGGCGTTTCAGTTTGGTGATCTTCCTGTGTCGCAGTCTTACATGTGACTTTTGGGACAATGAGGCTGAGAGTGCGCAAAGCATCTCAGCAGCCAAGCCCCACCCCACGTGCCCGCGCCACCAAGGCCAAGAGGAAGCACTCTGAAGTGGAGCACACCAGGTCCTCTGGAGGAGCCGCCATGCAGAAGAGTGATACTGGCATCTTCTCCACCATCAAGAGATTCATTAGGGGCAATGCTGTCAAGGTGGGTTAGAAGTGTATCCTCATGACCATTTTTTCCCCTTTCTTATGCAGATTACTAGACAGGTTTTTATTTTTGTAATATGCTTTAAGATATTGAATAATTAAAAATCTGTCCATTTCCTTCTCATTAGGTGGAACAGTGTACCCCTGCTAAGAGGAGCCGTGTGGATTGTGACTCGGACAGTAACTTGATCACATCCACCCCACCCACTGGGAACCTGTCCAGAGCTAACCCTAGAACTCGCAGAAAAGGTCCTGCAAATGGAGGTAAGTTAGAGTACTGTGCAGTGTTTATCTCGCACTAAATTTTATTTATTTATTTTATTTTATTTGGGGGGGGTTAAAATTAATTGATAATGGTGTAATTTTTTTTCTTTTCTTTCTTTTTTTTTAATATTAAAAATTTGTAAAGGTATAATGACAAAATCTTTGCTCAAAGCGGTTGGGTGAAGCAACTGTCATAACTGGTCTGATGCTTATGTGTTACAGGTTATTTGTTTTACAGACAGACAGACACACACACACACATATATATATATATATATATATATATATATATATAAATTTGAAGTAGTGTAGTGTTTAGGTAGAAATTAATGCTGACTAAAGCTGTAAAATTTAACTCAAAATAAATATTTATTTTCTTATAGCCTCCAATAAAGAGCTTTACAATGCAGTGCAATATAAATGTGATACCATTTCTGACAAATTTAATGAAACATGTAATATTCCGTTTAAACGTGATTTCATTGAGAATGCTCCACTAACAAAGTTCTATGAAAAGAGTTCCCAAGAGTCGGCTCTACTGAAGGGGTAGAGGTATGAATTGAGTTGACAAGGTTCAAGAAGAATTTGGATACATGTTCACTTGGGAAGTTGGTGGGAACATAGGGTGAAACTCTTACGGCAGTTCTACCTCAAGATGTCTGTGGTAATGCTATTGCCACACTTGGAGGCTGCTCCTTATTTTTCAAAACATTGTTTTCAGAGTCATGATTGTTAAGTATGTTCCTTTCATGGACAAAAAGTCCAAATCAGGCCTGTTGTGGAAATCTTAACTTTTTGGCTTGAATTGCAGTGTTCATGTTTTGGATACAGACGCTCCCCGACTTACGTTAATTCGTTTTACGTTTTTTCGATTTTAATAATTTTTTTTTCCAAAAAAAAGTCAAATTTTGAGTTTAGACGTAACTACATAGTACATAATGACACTGCGTCCATTGTTTACAAACGACAGACCAAACATGCCTCTAGTTCAGTTTTTTATATATATATATATATATAAGTTTTATATACAGATGCTCCCCGACTTACGTTTTTAATTGGTTCCGGATGGCCGAACGTAAGTTGAAAGTGAACGTAAGTTGTTACAGTGACGTATGATGTGTGACACATGACGCTCATACTGTACTATACATCCATAAATACCATTAGCGTATCTCATAAAACACCCCTAAATCAATTATTATAAACATAACATTGTAAAATGATATCAAATATATCAAGTAATATCAACATTAATTTCAAATAAGTCACTTGTTTATACCGAGTCTCTTTGCATGAAGCTTAAAACAGACAATCAACACTTACAATATGTGAGGTGCTAGTGTACTTGCTGTGGGTTATATAGACTTCCGTTCTTTCAAGTGCACAAGGGTGCTGTTGAACTCGTTTAGAACACAGCCTGCACTGATGTGATTCCAGCAAAGCAGAGAGTTCTTTCTTTTGTGTAAGTAAGTAAACTTTATTCAAGAGATGCATACAAAAAACAAGTACAAATCCTAATGAATATTAATATAAAATTAAGTATACACTCTTAGGATTCTGCAAAAAGATAATAAATATCTGTCATTTTTCTGTAATTTGTGTATTCGGGTTTTCATTTTACAACTGTCTTTGCTTAACTGAGTATTCATGGTAGATTGTGCCGATCTGAGCAGATAGTTAATTAATCTCTGTGTATGAGACTTGCACCCATGCTAGTAGGCTTACACTTCTGACCAACCATATTTGCTTAGGGTTGCAAAAGTCCGCAAAAACAGTGTAAACACAAAGATCACAGAGAAGACATCTTAACACAAGAGTAACACGCTATATAACTGATATATACAGTATATGATACTGTATTTGATATTTGATGAGTGAATTTGATTAAAATGTATCTATTTGAAATTATTTTGCTTGAATTTAATTTATTTGAAATTAATGTTGACATTATTTGATATTATTTTACAATGTTATGTTGATAATAATTGATTTAGGGGTGTTTTATGAGAGACTGTAATGGTATTTATGGATGTATATGAAGGTCATACGTCACTGCAACATACAGTAACAACTTGCGTTCATTTTCAATGTACGTTCGGCCGTCCGGAACCAAACAAAAACATAAGTCGGGAGCGTCTGTATTCCTTTGAAAATCAATCAGGCACTAGAATATGAGCTGTTACCTCTCTTCTCTTCAGACACCATGGCATGTCCGAGCAAATTGGTGAAGCCCAACGGGAAGTTGGAGGTGCAGACTGAAGCCCCCAGTAGTCCACCTCGCACCACCCTACTAGGAACCATCTTCTCTCCTGTTTTCAACTTCTTCTCACCAGCCAATAAAAATGGTAACTGGTCAGCTTTTTCTCCCTCCTAGTGTAGTCAGTGTATATAATTGGACCTTTTGAATTCTTGACTGCTGTTTCTAATAGTAATTTGCATTACAATCAGCAGTTCCTACTCTAATTCTATGAGTCTTGTAATCATGAGTCAGTTGCTGGTGTTTGATATTTCAGTTTAAATTTCAGTTGTAGCATTTTGTGCTTGTAGGAATGTTTTGACTGCTTTTAATACATCATTTAGGGTGTGCTTTTCATAAAGTTTTTCGGTTGAGATATTTAAAAGAAAAATTCAGTTAGTGGTTGAGTTGTTGATTGGCATTTCTTTTATAATGAAGATTTGAGTGTCTGTTTCAGAAAACATTGGTTTGTTTTGAAGCAGAATGTATTTGATGAGAAGAAATGTTTGAGTGAAATGGTTTTATTAATCATTGTTGTTGACATTTGTGAGAACATGTGTCCAGCCATATTGTGGAACCATACATACATATAAATGGACCGTATGGAACCATGGGTCGCTGACCAGGTTCTGTGTCACATTTCCATGAGACTTTGCAGAAAAAAATCTTGATTTAATTTTCTGAGATGTCCGTGAACAGCATAATTTTATGTGCTTGGTACACAGATTTGATTACATCTGAAATTGCTTTGCATTGACGCATCCTGTGCACAATGATTCATATGAAGGTTTAGCATTAAGGTATGCTCACACGATACCGATCATGATCCCGGTTTGCCCCGATCATACTCCAGTGTTGCATTGCACAAAAAAAATCAGAGAACATCAGTACTAACTTGCCAAGGTTAATTGGGACCAAGATCCCCCCCGCGGCCGTCGAATTCCACAAAGTAGGATCGACACACACACACACACACACACACACACACACCCCGACTGACATATACGTGCATGTATATGTGTAGATAATATCAATAAATACATATTCAAAGCTTTCGATGCTTATAATAACAATTAAACATTAAAAAATAATGATTGCATACAGACACGTATGCACACAAATGTGCACCTCACATAAAACTGTAAGTAGTTTTGACGGGAGGTTTTGGGTTGTTTTTTGTTTGTTTGTGGTTTTTTTTTTTTTGCATAATTGGCCTTGTTTTTTCAACATTTTCCTTAACTTTCCCTATATTCTTCCTTAATTTCCTTATTTTTTAATTAGATAATTTTTTTTTTTTAATGCGATGCATTGAAGCGCGAAGTAGCAAGGGATCCCTGAACTAGTCCTTTTTAAAAAAATTAGCATATTGTGATAAAGTTTATTATTTTCTGTAATGTACTCAAACATTAAACTTTGATATATTTTAGATTCATTGCACACCAACTGAAATATTTCAGGTCTTGTATTGTTTTAATACTGATGATTTTTGCATAGAGCTGATGAAAACCCAAAATTCCTATCTCAAAAAATTATCCCTGAACACTGGACTGTTGTGGAGGCGCTCGAGCTGATTGAAGAGCTGTTTTCTTTTCTTTGTATTATTTCTGGTAGTTTTTTTTTCATCCGACCATTAAAAAAAAGTGTTTTTAATACAAAAATGTCAACCTTCTAGTAATGTTCAGTTATGCACTCAATACTTGGTCGGGAATCCTTTTGCAGAAATGACTGCTTCAATGCGGCGTGGCATGGAGACAGTCAGCCTGTGGCACTGCTGAGGTGTTATGGAGGCCCAGGATGCTTCGATAGCGGCCTTAAGCTCATCCACAGTGTTGGGTCTGGTGTCTCTCAACTTTCTCTTCACAATATCCCACAGATTCTCTATGGGGTTCAGGTCAGGAGAGTTGGCAGGCCAATTGAGCACAGTAATAACATGGTCAGTAAACCATTTAGCAGTGGTTTTGGCACTGTGAGCAGGTGCCAAGTCATGCTGAAAAATGAAATTTTCATCTCCATAAAGCTTTTCAGCAGATGGATGCATGACATGCTCCAAAATCTCCTGATAGCTAGCTGCATTGACCCTGCCCTTGATAAAACACAGTGGACCAACACCAGCAGCTGGCATGGCACCCGAGACCATCACTGACTGTGGGTACTTGACACTGGACTTCAGGCATTTTGGCATTTCCTTCTCCCCAGTCTTCCTCCGGACTCTGGCACCTTGATTTCCGAATGACATGCACAATTTGCTTTTATCCAAAAAAAGTACTTTGAACCACTGAGCAACAGTCCAGTGCTGCTTCTCTGTAGCCCAGGTCAGGCGCTTCTGCCGCTGTTTCTGGTTCAAAAATGGCTTGACCTGGGGAATGCGGCACCTGTAGCCCATTTCCTGCACACGCCTGTGCACGGTGGCTCTGGATGTTTCTACTCCAGACTCTGTCCACTGCTTCCACAGGTCCTCCAAGGTCTGAAATCGGCCCTTCTTTCACTTTTTCCTTCCTACAGATGTCCCACTGAGGTGCCTTGATACAGCACTCTGGGAACAGCCTATTCGCTCAGAGATTTTTTTCTGTGTCTTACCCTCTTGCTTGAGGGTATCAATGATGGCCTTCTGGACAGCAGTCAGGTCGGCAGTCTTACCCATGATTGCGGTTTTGAGTGATGAACCAGGCTGGGAGTTTTTAAAAGCCTCAGGAATCTTTTGCAGGTGTTTAGAGTTAATTGGTTGATTCAGATGATTAGGTTAATAGCTCGTTTAGAGCACCTTTTCATGATATGCTAATTTTTTGAGATAGGAATTTTGGGTTTTCACGAGCTGTATGCCAAAATCATCAGTATTAAGACAATAAAAGACCTGAAATATTTCAGTTAGTGTGCAAATGAATCTTAAATATATGAAAGTTTAATTTTTATCAGTACATTACAGAAAAGAATGAACTTTATCACAATATGCTAATTTTTTGATTAACTTGATTGAATAAATTGATTGACTAGTATACATCGCCCAAAAAAAACCCACCAAAATTTTTAACAACTCCTAAAATATTTTACTTTTCCCAGATTTTTTCGACAGCGTTCTCTGATGTGTACCAATGTAACATTGGGAAATGATTTCGTTGTTTTACTGACTTTTTTTTTTTTTTTTCCCCACAACTTAATCTTTCTGTTCTCTCTTAGCCACATCAGGCTCAGACTCTCCAGGGCAGGCAGTTGAGGCAGAGGAGATCGTAAAACAGCTGGATATGGAGCAGCTGGAGGAGACCCCTACTAGCACTACCACTGACAGTAGCAGAGACCTCACATTTGACCCAGCACTAAATACAAGACCTCTGCTGCCTACGGATGCAGTTGAGGAGGAGGGGGAGATTGTCACTGAGGCAGACATGCCACCGTTGACAGGTGAAATAAGAAAATTCTCCTCCTTCAACCCAAAAAAAAAAAATCCAGTGTAGTCAGTGGAAGGACCATGCTTTAATTTTGACTCGAAAATAAAATGGATATTTTCCTTATTTTCTTTTTGGGTAGTTGTTGGATCCAACAACAATTACCCTGATGCTCCAACATCACCCCCTGCAGAGGGGACATATGAAGAAGACTGGGAAGTGTTTGATCCGTAAGTGAGGAAAACATTTGATCACTGATTGATTTTAATGGCCTCTCCATTGCCAACTGTGCTTATGTTTGTAGTTTGTGTCCCACCTATAGCTATTTCTTCATTAAGCATGTTCCACCATTGACTGAGGAGCAGCTTACTCGTAAGCCAGCACTTCCACTGAAGACCAGGAGTACACCAGAGTTCTCTCTTGTCCTGGATCTGGTGGGTTTAAATTAAATATATTGGTGAATAGGCTCATCCTTTTCCTTTCCTATTTTTGTTTATTGCTACAGAAAACATCACCTTTATAAAAATATATTGTGAACTAAACCAGGGGTCCCCAACCACCGGGCCGCAGCCCAATTGGTACCGGGCCACAGAAGTAATTCATTATTTCCGTTTTATTTATTATCTGCGTCTGAACGATGTCTATATTTGAAAAATAACCGGATTCTCTCAGTTGTATGTCGGTAATTTGAGTGCTAAAATGTAACCCACAAGGAGCCAGCGTGTGAACAGATGCGTGTTTGTGGACATGCTTCAAACATTAGCGGGGAATTTTGTATGAGACTGAGCCTGATCCTTCATTCTCAAAGCTGGTGCATGATCACCTGTGGTGTTTT
Source organism: Plotosus lineatus (assembly GCA_024760905.1). NCBI lineage: Eukaryota > Metazoa > Chordata > Actinopteri > Siluriformes > Plotosidae > Plotosus > Plotosus lineatus. The sequence continues at coordinate 21,921,209 of CM045742.1, forward strand.
TTTTTTTTTTTTCCAGAAAAGTTCAAGCTCTACTTCCCAACCAAATTTATTTCAGCTGTTGAAAAATAACATTCATGGAGTGTTTATTATTAATAATAATGATAATACAATGATGATAATATGAATAATTACATTTTATTTACAATATAAACAGTCTATGAACACACACACCCCGGTCCGCGGTGAAATGATCAAGTTTTAACCAGTCCACGGTGATGATAAGGTTGGAGATTACTGAACTAAACAACTGAAAAAGCTAAGAATGCTTATGGTTTTGCAGTTATTCAGTTTACTGTAATTCTCCAAATACATCTATCATATTCTCATAGAAAAGCCATTTCCTGTGTTGAAAATGATAATGTAATATTAATGTTGTACTGAAAACTACAGTTACTGGTAACAGATTTTTATTTAGTCATAAAATTTTACTTTTGCTGTCGGAAACTTGTCTACCTTGTAAGTTTGCAGTTTTTTCTTTTTTTAATATTTCTTTTATTCTTTAAAGTAGCAAGCCATTTTACCACATAGCCTTTACACTGTTGCAGTGTGTTTAAAATTCACCTGTGTCAGAGAACTGAACCGGGATCTCCTGCTTCCTACAAAAATGGACTCGTCTATTGCTGGCCAGTGGTTTATACAATGCAATTGCAGAAGCCCTGAAAATGTAGAACATGCTAAAATCGAACAAGGAATGGTTTTGAGTTTGGATTGATGGTCGTCTTACTGTTTGTTGATGCAGTATTTTTGTATTTTAGGATGAGACATTGGTCCACTGCAGCCTGAATGAGCTGGAGGATGCAGCACTGACATTTCCTGTGCTTTTTCAAGATGTCATTTACCAGGTATAATTGTGCAGACATCATCGCATACCTAATGATTGGTATCTTTGCCGAAGTATCCACTTCCAGGTTACATTTCCTTGTAGTGTAGGGGAATGCTGCTAAAAGTAGATTTTTATCTCATGAATCTGCATCAGATGACCCAGTACACCAAGTGTACTGCTATCACAATGCTTTGTGATATATACACATACAGTCGGTCATTCATTCATTTTTTTAACAGTTTTATCCTAATTAGCATCACGGGGAGGCTGATGCCTATCTTGGCCGACTTGGGGCGAGGGAAAAGTACATCCTGTACAGTTTGCAGACCCATCACAGGGCAGAAACACGCTGATGGCTATGCAGCCTACTCTTGACAAAGGTCAGCAATGGTTCTTTTATATGCCTTTCTGCATAGACAGTGAGACATGGCCAGCCTTTGATAACCCAGTTGGATGCACTGGGGAGATAACAGTGACAACCTTTTGATAGTGGGGCTTGAATCCCCAACCTTTGGATCAGAAATCCAGCATTGTACCACTGGACCACCACTGCCTCACAGTCAGTCATTTATAATAAATATACAAATACGAGGATGGGGAATACATATGACACAACTGATTCTTTGGAGATGGTGGAGAGGTCCAGGGACCAGTTGGGATAAGCTGCTGATGATGGAAGTGTTATTTGTGTTACTCAAATTATAAATTGAGCAAAACCTTTGTGAAGCACTGTAGCATTGCTTGATCTGATATCAGACTTGTTGGTTTTTAAAGATGCAGAAAGAAATGCTGTGTTTATTGAAATACAGTAATACCTCAGCTAACGAGTGTAATCCGTTCTGAGGGCAAGCTCGTGAACCGAAAAGCTCGTTAGACGAAACAATGATTTCCATAAGAAATAACAGAAAAACCATTAATCCGTTCCAGCCCTCTCCCAAACTCATATAACTTGCCACAAATACGTATATTTGACTGAATATATTCACGTTGTCACATTGAAGATAAACACGTAAAAACAATAAATATTTCATAATAATAATAATACATGAACATTAATAATTAATAGAGAATAATAATAAAACGAGAATAAAAAAATAAGTCAACTCACCCTTCCGGTCATGTTACATAGGCAGGGTGCATAGCAGAAGGAGGAGGAGACTGAGGCGTATGGAAGAACAGAGATGAGAATGGCACTGAAGAGAGAATTGTACAGATGGTCGATGTACTTTTCTCTCGCTCCTTACACAGATCGACCACGCAGACTCCTTGTTCAAGTTTAGCTGTGATTTCTAGCTTCGTTTCAAGAGAAGGTTTCCTCTTCTTAGATTCATTGATCACCTTCTTATGACCCATCTTGGAGACACTATCGGTGAGACACGATAACAAAATGAGTAAAAAAGTCGCAAAATCACAACCACAGAGGAGAAAAACTTTTGTGCGTGTACATGCTAAGAATGCCAGTGAGGAAAGGCTCGTGGTGAGCTCGGAGCACAGAGGAATACATGTGGAAGAATATGAGGCGAATCAGCCCAAAAAAGCCATTTCGAGCAGAGATCGTAAAGTGAATTTTTGCTGATTGGATGGAGATTTTTGGTGAGTTCGAAGCTCGTATCATGGAAAAATCATTATAAGGGACACTCGTTAGACGAGGTATTACTGTACAAGGAACGGAACATCTTCACTGAAGATGAGACTTTTTCTTTTTTCAGGTATATGTACGGTTGCGGCCATTCTTCAGAGAATTCCTGGAACGCATGTCCCAAATTTATGAGGTAATGCTATGCATTTGCCTTTATTTCCAAGCTGAAATACTTCATAGTTACCGAATTTAAAATATCTTTACAGAAGACTGAGCTGGTTAGTATGGTGCTAGCTAGTTAACGTTAAGTTAACTGTAACTCAAGTCTTAACTCAAATACTTCGGGGGTTTTTTTTCTTTTCTCAAATTTTTTTAATGGTGAGCTCTGTTCTGTTGCTTTTCCTTTAAAATGGTGATATGATTGTGATCAATCTAATAAATATATGTATATATAATATAATTTTTATATATATATTTTATATATATTATAAATGAATACAGTGTGTGTGTGGGCACAACTAACCCTAACCACCACCACTCCCCAATGTATTGACTGGCAAATGACTTGTCTTTCCCAGATTATCCTCTTTACTGCTTCCAAAAAAGTGTATGCTGACAAGTTGTTGAACATTCTGGATCCGAAGAAACAGCTGGTTCGGTCAGTTACATTTACATGTGTTGTCTTCCCTTCTTTATGTACTGATTATCACTCTTTTTGTGTGTGTGTGTGTGGGGGGGTGGTTGCCACTTGGAGCATTTTTTTAATGGAAATTGCTGCTCTGGGTGTTCATCTGCCTTTTTTGCCGTTCTCATGAAGTTCCTGGTGTATTATTGCATAATAACTTATTCTGTTTGTATTCAGGCACAGATTGTTTCGTGAGCATTGCGTATGTGTCCAAGGGAACTACATCAAAGACCTGAACATACTTGGGAGAGATCTGTCCAAAACTATAATAATTGACAACTCCCCTCAAGCTTTTGCATACCAGGTTGGTGTGTGTGTGTGTGTGTGTGTGTGTGTGTGTGTGTGAGAGAGAGAGAATCTGACACTCAGATTGTGTCTCCTCTTTGCAGCTGTCCAATGGCATCCCCATTGAGAGTTGGTTTGTGGACAAGAATGACAATGAGCTCCTGAAGCTGGTCCCGTTCTTGGAGAAGCTGGTGGAATTGGTATGTGGCTGTGCATGCTTAAAGAGATTATGTAATATGTCATTCAGATGTGGAAGCACAAATATAGTGATTTAACTTGTTTGTTTTTAACATTAATCTGGGGTGCAGTTTATCATCTTATGCTGTTTATGCAAAGTTCCCTCTGAGATGAATAAAGTATCTATCTATCTATCTATCTCGAGTCGATCGGTTCAGGATTTGTGTTTGATACAACTGTGTTTTCTCCTGCAGAATGAAGACGTTCGGCCACACATAAGAGAGAAGTTCCGCTTGCACGACCTTTTACCCCCAGATTGAGGCAAACGATGCCTACTAATCCACCTGACTGTTTTAGTAAATTGGATTTTTCAAAATGGGGGACAGAAATGTACACAGCTATGAACTCTAATGAGGAATTCAACTACCATTTTACTTTTGCTGACTTTGTTTTATGTGGAAACGGGGTGGGTTATCAACAATTTTAAAAATATGAATTTCGAGTATGCATACATTTTTATATAAACACAGATCTAATTATAATTGAAGGAAAGAACAAAATTCCTCAGCTCTGACTGCCTAGCCACTCTACAGATATTTGTAAGGCTTGGTTGGCAATGGAGGAGACTCAAAGCAAGTTGCTGTTCCCTGTTTTCTAATTTGGACTACATATAAAGTGCTGTGGAGAAGAGGACTGATGTCACTCCTTTTGGTGCTCGGGGGACTCAATGCCCTCACCAGCCATCGACCTTTCGCCCGGAATGGCCAGTTAATTATGGTTTCATAAACATATAAATATATACATATTCAGTTGTGTGTATATGTATATATAAAACATTTGTACATATGTATTTTCCTGTCAGGTTTGTAAAACGTTCCTTTTGCTCTTGAGTTCAACATGCATTCCTTTTAGTTGGAAGGCTTGTTTGATAGATATGTTGACTTTTTTTTTTTTTTTTTTCCTCTAGGTTTGAAGTTTTATTTTTAAATGGCTTCTCTTATGATTTTGTTTTATAAATGCTTTTAGACTGGTTAAAAAAAAAAAGAAAAGAAAAGCAAACACATCCAGTCATCTGTAAGATGCGTAGCATAATGATGGGAGGTGGGGTGGGTGGGTGTCCTAATGTAAATCATGAAACTGTCTTTACTGCCTCTTGTGTATTATTCGCTGATATTATGACCGATGAATCAAGGCATTTGGTTTATGACCGCTTTCAATTCGTATGTTCTTTGGGGAGTTTTACTGTTTTTATCCGATTGTTAGTTTGTTTTATATGCCAAGTATAGGTAAAATGTAAAATACTCTATGTGCTTTTAAATTGCTTTTTCTGTGAAAATAATGCCTGGTCTCTTTAAAGAAATGTCTGGTAATTGTAGCACCAGCACATGGACTAGCCTGATCGCTGCACATGCGTCATATTCAGTGTTTTTCTCTCGTCAGTTCAATCTTGCTTTTAAACTGAGTCCACTGTTTTAGGAATCATGTACAATTCTACCTCTCTTGGAAGGGTAGACCCTGCATTTCATTCAGTGTTACCCCAATGTTTTTTTCTATGGACATTAATACATTATTTTTATGTACCAGCATGACTGAAATGGCTGTTTTATTATTATTAGTAGTAGTAGTGGCAGTATCGGTATTATTATTATTATTATTATTATTATTATTATTATGATATCTTTTTTTTTTTTTTTTCCCATGTTCCATTACAGTGTTGGATGATGGCTTCATGGGGGGGGATTGTTCTCTTCCACCCCATCCTAAAATGAATGGAGAACTTGTATCAGACTTGCGCTTTGTAAATTTGAGTTTGATTTTATTTATCTGTTTTGATCCTCATTTTTCTTATTTCAACCCATTTTTATACCATTCAAAAAGAAATCTCTCATGGTATTTGGCAGACACCCTGAACCAGAACGGCTCGCCTCTTATCTCATTTATAAAACTGAGCACTTGAGGTTTCAGGGCATTGCTCAAGGGCCCAACAGTGGCAGCTTTGTGTCAGTGATACTTGAACTCTGACCAGTAATCCAGAGCCTTGACCACTGAGCCACCACATACCAATTTATATATTTTTATGTATAGATGGGGTTAGAAAAATCAGGAGTGATTTAAGTTATAAAATGTTAAGTTTGTAAGATACATCTGGGTCCAAAGGGCTGTTTAGTGGAGTGTGAGATTGCATATTTTGACATGAGGTAGTCACTGTGAGTTGAAAGGTAATCTCATTGCTTAAATTATTATGCTTGAATACCTGATGAAATTATGAGGTGCAGCTGCAGTTAATTTGCATGAATGTTGAATGATCACATTCGCCTCTGCTAAGGAGACTATGTGGGTTTTGTTTTGTTTGTTTTTTTATCTGCAGGGGTTAATTTTTTGTCCTGTCCAGTTTTTGAAAGATAACGCTGAGATTTTTATGATGGGTCGATGATCACCCTAGGATGTTCCCATTAAATTTTTAGTGAGAAGCTGCGTGTTGATGTCATCAAAAAATAGAGTGAATTTGCGTATATTCAGTCCCAAAAGCTTTGATGTCATACCAAGCTTTACTGACATCTCATCAGGACTAAATTGGGAAACAATTAAAATCATGAGTGGGAATCTTGGGGTTTTTTGTGTGTGTGTGTGTGTGTGGTCGTACAGTAGGGGGTGCTGTGTACTTCATTTTTATGGCTTGGTGGAAGTTTGTGTACGCAGTGCTTTTAGCAAATGAGGCTCACTAATAATATGATAGATACCATTTTTAAGCAACAAAGAAAGTACCTTATAGCCTTGGGTACTCTAAACATTGTGTCAAATGGCAACTGCAAAACTTTGATTGGTGTTAAATTACGACAACATTTTTGAGTTCACATGGCATTCTAAAATTAAGCTCCCCTTCTTAGCCCTGGGGTCCCAGATATTGGGTTAATATCTAGAGGGACTTTGCTGTATTTTTCTTCGGTCAATTTAATCCTTTCTCTCAAAACATGCCCCTGGAATAGACAAATGTTTAATAAACACCAATGCATGCCTTTAGAATTAGGGTTCAGTTATTTGACAGTGATGTTTGTTTTACATCCCATATGGACATTTGAGGAAACTTTTTTTTTTTTTTTTTTTTTTTTTCTTTTCTTTTTTGACTGACTGAATTCAGGTTGGGCAGTTGTGACCTGGTGGTAAAGGTGCTGGTTGGTGGTTCAAGCCTCACTCTCAACAGGTTGTCACTGTCCCTCCAGTGCAGCTAACTGGGTTATCAAAGGCTGGCCATGTCTCTCATTGTCTATGGTGTGAGGTTCATGTCAAAGAGCCATTGCTGACTTTCAACAAGAGTAACTGCAAAGCCGACAGAATGTTTCTGCCCTACGATGGCCTGGCGAGCCGTCCAGGGTGTACTCTGCCCTTGCCCGGAGTCGGCTGGGATGGGCACCAGCCTCCCTGCGACCCTAATTAGGATTCATTGGTTACAGAAAGGAATGAATGAATTCAGGAAGTTATTGAGCATTTGGAAAAGAAAGGGTCGATGTCTCAGTGTATTAATCATAAGACTTTTCATGATTACCTTTCCATGTCTGCCTCACAGCAAGAAAGTTTTGGGCTCAGCGAGGGCATTTCTGTGTGGAGTATGCATGTTCTAGCATCTTCATATGCTCTGCTGAATTTTTCTCCGGGTAACTGGCTTCCTTTAACAGTCCGAAGATATACATGTTGGGCTAATCACCTGTTCCGAATAGTCCCTAGGTGTGAGTGTGAATGAATGAATGGATGGATGTGTGTTGCATTGTGATAGACTGGTAGGTCAGCTGGGATGGGCTGCCCATGCAGTGGTTCAGCATTTTGAATATAAATCCCCATCTTTTCTAAAACATGGGGCCGGTGGCGTAGTGGTTAGGGTGCTGGGCTCATGATCGGGAGGTTGTGGGTTCGAATCCCAGTTAGAACCCCACTGTGCTAAGATCCCTGAGCACGGTCTCAACCACAACTGTGCATCTGTTCACCCAGCAGTATAAATGGGTACCAGTAAAACTATACTGGGGAGGTAACCTGCGATGGACTAGCGTCCCATCCAGGAGGAATTGAACTCCTGGTCGCTTCATGCTATGGAAACTGCCATATGCACCAGGCTGATGAGCCACTCGGCTCAGGTGTAAAAAGCCGAACAGACCTACCTACCTATCTTTTCTAAAACATTTTTTCCGGTCTCTGAAATTGTCACATTTGTCTTGGCTGTTTAATCAAAGGGTCTTTGCATTGCCTTGAAGCAGGTCGCATTACTGTTTCACAGCTCCAGGGTAATCGGATCCTGGGCTCAGGATACTGTCTATCTGGACTACGGTTGAGTTTCTAAACTCATAGATTCATCACAGACCACATTTAGGAGTTTATAAAACTCAAAAGTCTCAGAAATAACAGTGCCCATATGTTCTTTATCACTGCGGTTTTATAATCAAGGATGTGTGTTTTAAGCTTTGTTCTAAATATTTATAGAAATGCCCTTTGGGTACAGTTTGCTTTCCTCCTTGCCTCAGCTTTGATTGCCTCTGACTTCCCTGTGGCCTTGAAAGGTAAGTGGTATAGATAAAATGGATGTATTTTCTAATAAACATATTATTCTGTCATGTATATAATCCTTACTGTTTTGCACTGCTTCTAGTAACATGTAAGCCAGTACAACCTGTTGCGTGGTCGGCGACTAAACCGGCTCCCTCACCAGGTTCTAAATTTGGTGAGTCAGGTGGCTAGCAACCCAGTAGGAATAAAAACAAGACCTATCAAAGGGCGGATGAACTCTTTAGAGTGATATAATATAACCATAGAGACATAACCATAGAGACTGTAGAGACAAGGAAGAACTCCTTCCCATCTGTTGGACTAGAACCCAAGTAAAACAGGGTGCCCTAGGAGGTTTCAAATCCCAATTTCTTACAATGCAGAAGAAACGGAACAGGAGTTGCTCAGAGGAGAAGCGCCATCGAGAATGATGGCTTCTATCAGCCAAGGTGATGAATCAGAATGGAACACCCCATCAGAACAAGTGTTGGTAGATATTGTGATTAGGTAAGTACATTAAGCAAGACTTAAGTAAGGTCAATATATGCACAATGAAAGGAGCCCAGTACTGTACCAGAAATGTGCACCAGGTGACAGCAGATCAACCAAGAGGAAGCAGCTCTGAAACACCAAATTAGTCTAACCATGGACTTGTCACTGCGCCAAAACAATGAGCCCCAACAACATTCCAGACGTTGGTGAGACAGTGCACAGCGACATCCAAATACAGTATACTATACTGATCAACTGTAACATTCAGGTTCCTGCCAGTCACCACACACAGATGATGAGCAAAAGAGGCACTACCCATCACAGGTCTGTGTGTGACATGATGTATCATGATGACTGCAGAGAACCAGATCACTTCTCTCCATTCCTTAGTGATGAAGTAAAAGAGGATGACCGAATAGAGGAAGACCCCTCTCATACCCCATGCTCTTCCTCTCCTTCTCTGACAACCCTCATGCAAACCTATGTCGCCCAAGAGCCCAGCCAGCCACAGCAGCCCTTCTATACAGCACATTAATAAAGTTGAAGAAATATGGAGAGAAAAAAGAGAGGAGAAATTCGCTTCGTTGACTCAACTCTACTGATTCTGTTACCTTCTCAAAAGCTTAGATGTGGCGAGATCAAGCTGACCATCCCACATGAAAGAATTCTCAAGGATGAAGGTTGCAGTAGAGAATCTTCTCCCAAATTACATCACAGAGTGTTACACGTCCCCAGATCTTCAAGGACTACCTCAAATGTGAAGAAGTCTTGCTTTTGGCAGAATTCCACTCAACCATTCACATTGACACAATGCTGGGTTTCACTACAACGTATGTTCAGCCTTACAAATTTACAGTACCTGTAGGAGTGTTGTACAGTTGATGTTTGGCTCTGGTACAACTGCAAAGCTTTGATGTAATAAAGGGTTTCTTTATTTCATCGGAAGATTACTACAGTTGAGTACTTACCTGCAATAAACAAAGTAAGATCTCACAATAAGAAAACATGATCATGACAAATATCTTCTATGAGAGCATAATGGTAGGTAGCCTCAGTATATAAATAGAAGAATACATTTCAGCTTGCACAGTGACGCTAATAATTTAATTTTAGCTATTATCTCTAAATGCTCGAGGCCTGTGTGATAAAGCAGGATTAGAGGCTTGTGCAGGTAAATTCAGGAATAATGTTGTGATGTCAGGACAATCTTTATCAGCATTATGCCACTCTGCATAATGATCGATTTTGCTTCAGTCTGATGCATATCACAAATTAAAAACTACCACAGAATATAACATACTGTATACACATTACATTTACAATACTGTACAGATACCCTAATGCTGTGTTTTTCTACACTGCTGGCTCCTTCTCGGGTTGTGTAGAGGCAGGATGTCATACAAATCTGGGCATAGGTGGAGTACTATCTCTTAAAGAGCTTGCCAGACCATCACAGGGCCAACACACGCAACTATTCAGACTTACACCTCGGGGTAATTTAAAATACAATTATTCAAATATGCAGCTTTCACTGTTGGTGGAATCTGGCTGGAGCAGAGGTAGAACATGCAAACTTCACACAGAAATGTTGCTGTGCTGTTCATGTTGCTTCCAAGCATAGCACATCACAGCAAAGCTTTAGTCAGCACAGCAAATTATTTGACGAGACTGAAATATATACAGTACTGTACTGTTCAAAGATTTGGGGTCACTTGGGACTTCTTACATACAATATGGTCAAGCTGCTTCAACAACTGCTCAATAGGGTTGTGATCTACTGACTGCACTGGCCATGCCATTATTAATATAATACCACCAGATCCCATATATAGTTCTTACATAATTTCAAACTGTGTTTTTTGTCATTGTTCTGTTGTAGGAGGAAATCCCATCCAATCAGGCACTTTCTTCAGTCTATGGAATGGTGTTGCAAAATGGAGTATTAACATTCCTTATTCAAGATCCCTTTTTACCCAACATAAATCCTTCAAGGGACATTGGTGGCCTGGTGGTAAGGTGCTGGATTACTGATCCCAAGGTCGTGGGCTCAAGCATACTATCAACGGGTTGCCACTGCTGTCCCTCCAGTGCAGCTAACTGGGTCATTAAAGGCGAGCCATATGGTGAGGCACGTAAAAGGGCCATTGCTGACTTTCGTCAAGAGTAGGCTGCTTTGCCTTCAGTATGTTTCTTCTCTGTGATGGCCTGGTGTACTTTGCCCTCGCCTAGAGTCAGCTGAGAGGGGCATCAGCTTCATTTTCACCATAATTAAGATTAATGGTTTAGAATATGAATAAATAAATGAATAAATCCTTCAACTTACCACCACCAAAGCCCCTCCAGGCCGCATGTTTGACAAATGGTGTCAATCTTCTCCAGCATCTTTTTTCGTGTCCCATACAGTAATTTCTAAAAGTATTCATAACAATTGAACCTTACCAGATTTTGTCATGTGACAACCACAAACATACTTGTATGTTGTACCTTTCACTACAATGACGGCTGCAAGTCTTTTTGGAGTATGTCTACCATGTGTGTCTACTATGCGTCTACCAACTGTTGCACATGTAACTGAAAATTTTGCCTATTTTTTACAAATCAGCTCAAGCTCAGACTGATTGGAGCGCATCTCTGAACAGCAATTTCACAATTTGTCACAGATTATTTTAGAACTACCGTGTACGACGTAATGTCTCACTGTCTATGGTGAGAGGCATGTAAAAGAACCATGACTGACTTTCATAAAGAGTAGGCTGCATAGCCGTCAGTGTGTTTCTGTCAGGATGGGCATAAAACGTAAAAACCTATGCCAAAAAGGGAAAAAGCCGAAGGGAAAATAAGACGTGTACGACGTAATAAGCGCCCTACTCCAATAAGTGCCCCCCCCCCCCATTTTTTTATCTTGTGTCTAATAACCGAACATGTGTACTGGGAGCAAAATCGTAGATCGAACTGACCAATTTTGTTCGATCAGTCTCTGTAACCGTAAAATGAGGCATTCACCAGCTGTAAAAGAGAGTTTACATGGTATTTCAAGACCCTCTGCCATTGGGGAATGTCTATAATGTTCATCAGTAACAACAGGTTTGCCGTGCTTCAGAAAACAGGAAAATATTTTACTGTTCTCTTGGTAAATGTCCAACAACCAATGAACCATTAGAAACTGCTACAGCAAAACTCGGATGCTTTGAATGAATGGAGAGATTAGCCAGATATGGACCACTTTCTGAGAGGCCAATCAACACGGATATCAACTTTAGCAGATGGATAAAGTTGACATTCGTGTTGATTGGCTTGATTTTACTTCCAGGAAAATGTTTAAAGGAACGGCACAGGGAGGGAAAAGTAAGGGGTCTTTTGTTAAAAATTATGCTGTTTTCTGTCTCTTTTCAGCTTTCATGTAAATAGTTTGGTTGATACTACAAAATGAATAACACTAATACCAGTAAAACTCTTTGATTGTTCTGTTATTATTCATGATTTCCACCTCGATGGTAATAAGCACTTACCGTTCCACTCCGCTGGTTACATTTTAATAAGTGCCCACCCACTCTAATTTTTAATGCGCCCTGGGCGCTTATCACAGAAAATACAGTATGTCTTTATTTTGAGTAATGAAATGTGTACAAGACGGTGTTGAGGCCAGCGATGTTGTATGGTTTAGAAACAGTGGCCCTGGGGAAAAGACAGGAGGCAGAGCTGGAGGTAGCAGAGATGAAAATGTTGAGGTTCTCTTTGGGAGTAACAAGGATGGATAGGATTAGGACTGAGTACATCAGAGGGACAGCACATGTGAGAGATTTTGGAGATAAAGTCAGAGAGGCTAGATTGAGATGGTTTGGACATGTACAGAGGAGGGATAGTGAATATATTGGTAGTACGATGCTGAGGTTGGAACTGTCAGGCAAAAGGCCTAGAGGAAGACCAAAGAGACGATTCATGGATGTGGTGAAGACATGAAGGTAGTTGGTGTAGGAGAAGAAGATACAGAGGATAGGGTGAAATGGAGGCAGATGATTTGCTGTGGCAACCCCTGAAGGGAACAGCCTAAAGGAAAAGAAAACATGAATATGCATTGATCTATACCATTCCATTGTAGCTCTGACTGTATGTTTATTGTTGTTGTCTATATAGTATAACTCCAAACCATAACAGGTTTTCTTCCAAGATTGCCTTGTCTTTTCCTCTCTCCATCTTCTCATTAACTCTGAGCAGCTTCCCTGTCTCTGCTGTAGAAAGGCATCCCCACAGAATAATGCTTCCACCACTATATTTCATGTTGGGGATGGTGTATTCAAGGTGATTGTGCAATGTAAATTCAAATGTTCAGTTGATCTTGTGTAGATTGTCCCCCCTGGGGTGTGGATCTTTGCAGGTTCTCCAGAATTGCCATGGGCTTCTTTGCTGTTTCTCTGTATTTCATTCAACAAAAATAAACTGGTGAATTTCAGAAGAAAGTATTTTCTGGCCATTTCTAGTCCATCGTCAAACTCACAGATGTGCATGCGCCAGATACTTAACTAGCAGAGAGAAGCCTGAATGTACTGCCTTTAAAAGGGCTTTCGACTTATCAATTACACCTTTAACGTGACAAATTTGAATAAGTTAATTACTAGAACCCATGAATGATGGATGCTGAAAATGGACCTCTATACGCCTATGCAGATATTCCATTAAAAATACAGTCGTCCCCAACAGTTATTGCCATTTACGTTAACAATGTCTAGACTGTCTAAAAAATGTATTTTTTTTTATTGAAAAGGTGTTTTTCTTTCAAAAGTAAGGACATTACTCAGTGACCCAAAATGTTTGAATGGCAGTGCATGTTCATTCATTCATTAATTTTTTTAACCACGTAATCCTACTTAGGGTCACGGGGAGGCTGGCGCCCATCTCAGCCGACTCCAGATAAGGGGCAGGGTAGATCCTCATCAGGCCATTGCAGGGTCGTGTATGTTATTTACTTTAAAATTTAACCATTACTTAAACTTAAAGTAGTTTATGAAATACAAATTGTAAAATTAGGCATAATAGTATTTTATGTAAATTATAGCTGCAAGTTCAATTCCTGGAGTCCAAGAGTAGACGCTAATAAAGAGTGCGAGTGATGAAAAGGAAAAGGAGTGATGATGATGCAGATGAAGTAATGTTGGGGGGGGGGGGATCTATGAAGAAGTCATTGAGAGGGTTTTATTGGAAGAGGAATAATGAAGAGATGTTACCAAAAGCAGTTAAAATCTGAAGATGTCAATGATGATGAAGAGGAAGATGCGATAACTTTGGTTGGAAATGTGATGTCACAGAGAGGTTTCTTGGTGTGAAGAGTAAGTGATAATATAATGCAAGAGGAGGGATAATTGTAGAATTACTGAAAAGAAATGGTGGTGATGTGGTGATGTCATGAGAATGTTCAGAATCTTTGCAAATGTCTCAAGGATTTTGTAAAAGTGGAGTTTTAAAGAAACAAAATTACAAAACTAATGTCTTTTTTTTAAATCATATTGATGTCACAGTACATGATATTGGCTCATTTACATATTAAATCATAAATCACACAACTTGTACCTCTTTTTACACCAGTATAAGAAGTCAGCATTTGTTTACTCCAACTTCACTCAATAACGCTGAGTTAACCCTCGGTAAGTTAAACTCATTTTGTCACATATTTTGATATCCAGTGGGATGGACTTTAAACCTTTAACAATGCTGTTTATTCATTAATTTTCTGAACCGTTATTAATCCTAATTAGGATCACGGGGAGGCTGGTGCCCATCTCAGTCGACTGTGGGCGAGGTACACCCTGGACAGCTCGCCAGGCTACAGCAGGATTGCTGTTTATTTAACTGTTTTTAATATACTGTATTTAAATTACATTTTGTAATGTACATCAGAAAATCTCACCCTATCCTCTGCATCTTCTTCTCTGACTCCAACGACCTTCATGTCTTCCTTCACCACATCTATAAATCTCTTCTTTGGTCTTCCTCTAGGCCTTCTGCCTGGTAGTTCCAACCTCAGCATCCTACTGCCAATATACTCACTATCCCTCCTCTGTACATGTCCAAACCATCTCAATCCAGCCTCTCTGACTTTGTCTCCAAAACATCTTACATGGGCTGTCCCTCTGATGTACTCATTTCTGATCCGATCCATCCTCGTTACTCCCAGAGAGAACCTCAGCATTTTCATCTCTGCTACCTCCAGCTCTGCCTCCTGTTTTTTCCTCAGTGCCACTGTTTCTAAGCCATACAACATCACTGGCCTCACCACCGTCTTGTACATTTTTCCATTCATTCTTGCTGACACTGTCCTATCGCACATCACACCGGACACGTTTCTCCAACCATTCCAGGCTGCCTGCACACGCTTCTTCACCTCTTTTCCACACTCTCCATTGCTCTGGATTGTTGAGCCTAAGTACTTAAAATCCTCCACCTTCGTTATCTCTGCTCCCTGTAACATCACCGCTCCTCCTGGTTCCGTCTCATTCATACACATGTATTCTGACTTACTGAGGCTAACCTTCATTCCTCTCCTTTCCAGGGCATACCTCCACCTCTCTAGATTTTCCTCCACTTGTTCTCTGCTCTCACTACAGATCACAATGTCATCTGCAGACATAGTCAATGGAGATTCTTGTCTAACCTCGTCTGTCAGCCTGTCCATCACCATCTCAAACAAGAAGGGGCTCAGAGCTGACCCTTGATGCAGTCCCACCTCCACCTTGAATTCATCGGTCACGCCGACAGCACACCTCACCACTGTCTTACATCGCTCATACATGTCCTGCACCACTCTACCATACCACTCTGCCACTCCAGACTTCCTCATGCAATACCACAGTTCCTCTCTCGGCACTCTGTCATATGCTTTTTCCAGATCCACAAAGGCACAATGCAGTTCCCTCTGACCTTCTCTGGACTTCTCTATTAACATCCTCAAAGCAAACATTGCATCTGTGGTGCTCTTTCTTGGCATGAAACCAAACTGTTGTTCACAAATGCTGACCTCTGCCCTTAGTCTAGCTTCCACTATTATTTCCCATAACTTCATTGTATGGCTCATCAACTTTATCCCTCTGTAGTTGCCACAACTCTGCATGTCTCCCTTGTTCTTAAAAATGGGTACCAGCACACTTCTCCTCCATTCCTCCAGCATCTGCTCACTCTCTAGGACCTTGTTGAATGTTCTTGTCAGAAAATCTACTGCTACCTCTCCTAGACACTTCCATACCTCCACAGGTATATCATTAGCACCAACTGCCTTTCCATTCTTCATCCTCTTCAATGCCCTCTTCACTTCACCCTTACTAATCTTTGCTATATCTTGCTCCTCAATGGTCACCTCTTCTACTCTTTGTTCTCTCTCATTTTCCTCATTCATCAGCTCTTCAAAGTACTCTTTCCATCTTCCCAGCACACTTCTGTCATCAGTCAATGCATTTCCCTCTCTGTCCTTTATCAATCTAACTTGCTGCACGTCCTTCCTTACTGTCCAACCTATCATACAAGTCATCATACACCCTCTGTTTGGCCTTAGCCACTGCTACTTTCGCCTTACGTTGTGTCTCCCTGTACTCCTGTTTACTCTCTTCGGTCCTCTCAATGTCCCACTTCTTCTTAGCTAGCCTCTTCCTTTGTACACACTCCTGCACTTCCTCATGTGTCCCTAATCACATTTGCTGTGGTTGTTCAGTCATCTGGGAGCACTTCCTGGC
>CM045742.1:21942500-21985000 GCA_024760905.1 Plotosus lineatus
CTAGTTATTTCTCATGTACATCTGAATGACTATTGCACAAAATCAAGATAAGGGAATAACACCCCCCCCCCCCCCCCAAATTTAGCTTTGTCTTGCTTGTACAAAAGCAGGTTAAACCTGCATGACAATACAACTGATATATTTTCATTTATTTAGGTATGCCTATTTATTTATTTTTTTAAACTAGCGTGATTCATGTGGTAGGCATTATTACTCTCTGTTATATAGACTTGTTTCTGTTGCTTTCAGAGCTTTGATGAGTAGCCTTTATGGCCGAAGTTTGATGTGTACAGTTGGTAGTACGTAGTCTGTTTATAGGCTGGAGTCCCAGTCATGTGTATCATCTTCACAACGGCATGCCCATCCTTCAGAGAGAGTTTTAAACTGAAGGAAAGGTCTTCATTCTGATTTGAAAAGTCCTTCCATGTCAGGTCTGATGATCTGTTCAGTTCATTTTCTGTAACCGCTTAATCCTAATTAAGGGCGTGGGCAGAGTGCACCCTGGACAGCATGTCAGGCCATCGCAGGGCGGAAACACGACGACGGCTTTGCCGCTTATTCTTGTTCTTGTCGAAAGTCAGCAATGGTTCTTTTCCATGCCTCGCATCATAGACAGTGAGAGACATGGCTAACCTTTGATAACCCAGTTAGCTGCACTGGGGGGACTGTGACAACCTTGTGGAGAGTGGGACTCGAACCCCCAATCTTAGGATCATCGATCCAGCGCCCTTTACCACTCGGCCCCCACTGCCCTCAGTTGGAGATGTTTAGAAGCTAAAGAACAGTACAGTGTTTAGCACTCACATACATCCCTTGTGCACATAGTGATCATTTTTTCTGGCCACACAAGAGCTCTGCACAACAAAGGGGAGTGCCTAGTAGTTTGTCGGCCACCCTTCCCTGTACCCCGCTCTGGAGTTTGCTGGGTAGAGGAGAATGGGGCATGATGGACCAGGGGATACAATGAGCCATAATGATTTTGATAAGTCTGGTGCTGTACATCCCATGCTCCGCTGCTTTGATGACACAAGTCAGCTGTCTGTTTTAATGCTATGTGCCTTCCTTGCACATCCAAGAAGAATTCTATGAACAAAAGTGTTCTCTAATAAACAAACAAACAAAAAACCCCAGATAAATCTTGTCGTCATAACAGTAAGTGCTTCATGCCATCTTTAATCTGATTTTCCAAACATCAAATTTCATCCGACAGTTCACTTGATCCAGATTCAGAAAACCAATGTGTTTCAAATGGCTGAAACAATGGTTGCTGGATTGATATTTATAATGTAGCACATTGTACGGTATCACAGACCATTGGAAATGGGGTATTATGAAAGCAGTGTAGTTTTAGACGAACAGTTCTTTGCCATACTTTTCTTTTCTGTCAACACTACCTGATCAGAGTCTTGTTGATACACAGCCATACTTTTTTTTTTTTTTTTTTTTTTTTTGGTGAAAGAGAAATATTGAGTAATCTGAACATGGCTCTGCATAGAGGTAATGATACACACAGGTAAGAGTGTCAGATACTACCGTGATTGCACATAGTGGCACCTGAGAATATTCCGCCATTGCTAAAATCCTTGTTTCTGTGACAGAACCTCTGTGCTAATGTTGGGTAATGGCAGATTATGCTCAATTCAACAAAGTTACCCTTCTGGGGGGGGGGGGGGGGTCATATGATGTAACCAGTTAATATTTTACTGTTCAGGCTACTGCAGCTAAAGCTACTTATCTCATTCAAGTACATTTCCATCATTTAAACCTTGCATGGTAACTTAAAACGGTAGCATGAAACAAATTTAATTTCTGAAAACCATCAGGGAAAAAAAAGACTTGAGTTAAAACGAAGTGATCACAACCACTTGTGGATCTGTATTAACATGAAACACCACTTATGATGCTTTATAATCGTGCCTTGATGCTCAGTAAACCATCTCTCTTGATGTAGGTGTATGAGAGTGAGTCAGAGACAGGGTCAGAATGCAGGGGAAGTGGAGAGAGTTTCAATTCTGAGGTGAGTTTAGAATAAAATGTTATGTACACGAACTTCTCAGAATTTTATGGACTTATTTAAAAAATGATCAGCTCAATATATAACAATAACTCTGCATGTGAACCATCCTCAACTGCGCTCACTTTCAAACTGCAAATCGATGATGCAGCTTCAAATTATATCATCAAAATAAAAAGCATTAACATGAAACATCTTTTTTTTTTTTAACCAATGCTTTATCATGCTTAATTCTTGAGGACTTAAAAAATTTTTTTTTTTTTTTTTTTTTTAGAATTACTACTGTGAAAAGATGCTTAGTAAACCATCTATCTTGAGATATATAATCTTCGTCGGCTTTTCCCTTCAGGGGTCGCCACGGCGAATCATGTCTCCATTTCACCCGATCCTCTGCATCTTCTCCTCTTACTCCAACTACCTTCATGTCCTCCTTCACCACATCCATAAAGCTTCTCTTTGATCTTGCTCTCGGCCTTCTGCCTGGTAGTTCCAACCTCAGCATCCTACTACCAATATACAGTCATCCCTTGCCACTTCGCTATTTGAGCATCGCGGTCTTGGTACATCGTGGTATTTTAATAAAAAAAAATAAATAAAAAATACTCAAAAAAATTCAAAATTTGTGCTGAAACTCTCATGTAAGCAAGTGGAAGGCAGGGACCCAAGGCAGGCTGCGTTCATTGTTTCCAAACAACAGACTGAAGTGCCCCTCCTCCCCAGTTCAGGCAGGGACCGCCCACTCAACTCAATCTTGCAAGCTGATTGGCTTAGACGCATGATGCTGTTGCCTCCCGCCCACTTAACTCAATCTCATAAGCTGATTGGCTTAGACGCGTGACTCTGTTGCCTCGCACATTCCCGCGGGATTTTTGTGATCTTACTGTGTATAGTGTTTGTGAACGTCCTGCACCGCGGAGAAGAGCTATTGTCAGAGGTGAGGACAGCACTTAAAGTATTTATATATAAATTCTATTTAAATATTAATACATTACAGTATTTACATATGCATATAACTGTGTAACGTTTAATATACACTTCTTGATATTATATAGATGCGAAAACATATAGAAATGAGACAACATGGTAGAAATTGGGGGGGCGTTCCTACTTCGCGGTTTTCGAATATCGCGGCCAGGTCTGGTCTACATTATTCGCGATATTCAAGGGATGACTGTACTCACTATCTCTCCTCTGTACATGTCCAAACCATCTCAATCGACTCAATCGAGCCTCTCTGACTTTCTCTGCAAAACCTCTTACATGTGCTGTCCCTCTGATGTACTCATTTCTGATCCTATCCATCCTCGTTACTCCCAAAGAGAACTTATATACACACACAAATAAGGTGGGTGAGAGTGAGCCAGTGACAGGGTCAGAATTCAGGGGGAGTGGAGACAGTTTCACTTCTCAGGTGCGTTAGAATAAAATGTGAATTTCATTCAACTTGAGGTTTTGTTCCCTTTTAAATTGTAAATCCACAATATACTCTCAAATCAAGATTTATTTTAAATGCATATGGCACATACACCATAAACATGTGTGTGTCCCAGTACTGGAATTTAACCTTTTTGTAACAACCTGCTGAATTTGCTTAAATGTGCACAATACAAATTTGTCTGGCATCCATCATACACACTGCATCATGTGATCAATTATTAGATGGGATTAAATTCGCAGGAAAGCCACATAGTATTTTATTGTTTCTAACAGGGGCTGTTATTAAAATGTTTGGATTAAGTTTGTCCGAGCACCCAAATCCCCGTTTTCCTTTCGACGTGTTGGATAATGGTGATTCATATCCAACAAGATCAAGTCATCTTTCCATAATATATACTGCTTATTCTTAAAGGTCATGGAGACAGCTGGATTTATTACCAGCTGAGTTCAGGTGCGAGGTGGAGTGCACCCTGAACAGGTCTTTTGCTGGGCTAACAGACACAGACTGCTGACTTAATGTGTATGTCCTTGCACTATGGGAGGAAACCCACCTAAGCGCAGGGATAACAAGCAAAAATCCATCGCGAAGACTTGCATACACTTTTTGAGATTTGTTGACGCCATGAAATTTAAAATCAATACATTTTTCCCTTAAAATTATAAATTTTCTCAGTTTAAACTTTTAACCCTGTCATCTCTATTCTATTCAGAATAAAATATTGAAGTTTGGCACTTCCACATCATTGCATTCATTTTTTATTCACAATTTGTAAAGTGTGCCAACTTTTTTGTAATTCGGTTTGTACTTTAGGTTGGATTATGTGTATCATTTACATTCTGCCATTTGAAAATACAAAGGTTGTGCAAGCACTTTATTCTGTTGGTTAAACGGGGACAGACTCATGATGTACTCAGTCAAGGTGAATCAGCAATGGAAATCACTGGAGACTGTCATCGTTGCTATTATTAAATTATTCATAATTGCTGTTGGGGCCAGTGTTTCTTTCCATGTGACAATACAGTGCATATCTCAGGCCATTTCATGTAATACAATTCAAAATAAAATTGCTTTGTGGAGTGTGAGGACACTTTACCTTTCCAGCATGTGGCAGATCCTCTTATCCAGTGCGACTTACAATTATCATTTTCTTTCTTTTTTTTTTTTTTTTTTTTACAACTGAGAAATTGAGGGTTCAGGAACTTGCTCAAGGTCCCAACAATGCTGATGGTGAGGATTGAACCACTAATTTTCAGATCAGTGACCCATTGCCTTAACCACTAAAGCCACCACTGCCTGCCACTGATGCATTTGCCTCGCTGTGACTTTGTTTGAACAGACAGCACAGTGTTGCCGCCTTAGTAGGAATGATAAGGAGTGAAATGGGGTAGGAAGAAGGTGCACAGTGTAAGCGGAAATGCTACTGTAATATAAGACTTAAAGAAATGCAAACCTCTTGCTAAGTCCAGCAACTCTTATGAACCAAAATATCAAATTATCTGGTTTTGCAGCGATAACTCCGAAACAAAATTCCTGAATTCAGAATTTGATCCAAATCAACTTCAAAATTCACAACCGCACAAACAAACCATTCCAAAACATAACTTCCCTAACATAATCCAAATAAAACATAATCTACTTGGGTCACAAGCAGGCTGATGCCTATCTTAGCCGACTGTTCGAAAGCTGTGGGTATATCCTGAATAGTTCGCCAGTCTCTGCAACATCGCGTGGTCATCGGGGGCTGTATCTCTGGATTGGCAAACTGGGGTGGTGGTCCTGATTTTTAAGAAGGGGGACCGGAGGGTGTGTTCCAATTATTGGGGAATCACACTCCTCAGCCTACCTAATACTTTCTTTGAGAAGAAACAGGAGCATAGGGTGACTTATGAAAGCGGAGGTAGGCGCACACAGGTAGACTACATCTTGTGTAGGCGATGTAATTTGAAGGAAGTCAGTGACTGCAAAGTCATCGTGGGTGAGAGCGTTGCCAAACAGCATAGGATGGTGGTGTGCAGGATGACTCTGATGGTGAGAAAGGTGAAAAAGGCAAAGGCAGAGCAGAAGACAAAGTGGTGGAAGCTGAAAAAGGAAGAGTGTCGGGTTGTCTTCAAGGAGGAGTTGAAACAGGCTTTGGGTGGCCAGGAAGTGCTTCCAAATGACTGGACAACCACAGCAAATGTGATCAGGGACACAGGTAGGAGAGTACTTGGTGTGTCCTCTGGAAGGAAAGTAGATAAGGAGACTTGGTGGTGGAATGAGGAAGTGCAGGAGTGTGTACAAAGGAAGAGGTTAGCCAAGAAGAAGTGGGACATTGAGAGGACCGAAGAGAGTAAACAGGAGTACAGGGAGACACAGCGTAAGGCGAAAGTAGCAGTGGCTAAGGCCAAACAGAGGGCATATGATGACTTGTATGATAGGTTGGATAGTAAAGAGGGAGAAAATGATCTATACAGGTTGGCACAGCAGAGAAATAGAGATGGAAAGGACGTGCAGCAAGTTAGATTGATAAAGGACAGAGAGGGAACTCTATTGACTGATGACAGAAGTGTGCTGGGAAGATGGAAAGAGTACTTTGAAGAGCTGATGAATGAGGAAAATGAGAGAGAAAAAGAGTAGAAGAGGTAACCATTGAGGGGCAGGATGTAGCAAAGATCAGTAAGGGTGAAGTGAGAAGGGCATTGAAGAGGATGAAGAATGGAAAGGCAGTTGGTCCTGATGATATACCTGTGGAGGTATGGAAGTGTCTAGGAGAGGTAGCAGTAGATTTTCTGACAAGAACATTCAACACGGTACTAGAGAGTGAGCAGATGCCGGAGGAGTGGAGGAGAAGTGTGCTGGTGCCCATTTTTAAGAACAAGGGAGACGTGCAGAGTTGCAGCAACTACAGAGGGATAAAGTTGATGAGCCATACGATGAAGTTATGGGAAAGAATAGTGGAAGCTAGACTAAGGGCAGAGGTCAGCATTTGTGAACAACAGTTTGGTTTCATGCCAAGAAAGAGCACCACAGATGCAATGTTTGCCTTGAGGATGTTAATAGAGAAGTACAGAGAAGGTCAGAGGGAGCTACATTGTGCCTTTGTGGATCTGGAAAAAGCATATGACAGGGTGCCAAGAGAAGAACTGTGGTATTGCATGAGGAAGTCTGGAGTGGCAGAGAAGTATGTTAGAGTGGTGCAGGACATGTATGAGAGATGTAAGACAGTGGTGAGGTGTGCTGTCGGTGTGACCGACAAATTCAAGGTGGAGGTGGGACTGCATCAAGGGTCAGCTCTGAGCCCCTTCTTGTTTGCTATGGTGATGGACAGGCTGACAGACGAGGTGAGACAAGAATCTCCATGGACTATGATGTTTGCAGATGACATCGTGATCTGTAGTGAGAGCAGAGAACAAGTGCAGGAAAATCTCGAGAGGTGGAGGTATGCCCTGGAAAGGAGAGGAATGAAGGTTAGCCTCAGAAAATCAGAATACATGTGTGTGAATGAGAAGGACCCAAGAGGAACGGTGATGTTACAGGGAGCAGAGATAACGAAGGTGGAGGATTTTAAGTACTTAGGCTCAACAATCCAGAGCAATGGAGAGTGTGGAAAAGAGGTGAAGAAGCGTGTGCAGGCAGGCTGGAATGGTTGGAGAAAAGTATCCGGTGTGATGTGCGATAGGAGAGTGTCAGCAAGAATGAAGGGAAAAGTGTACAAGATGGTGGTGAGGCCAGCGATGTTGTATGGCTTAGAAACAGTGGCGCTGAGGAAAAGGCAGGAGGCAGAGCTGGAGGTAGCGGAGATGAAAATGTTGAGGTTCTCCCTGGGAGTAACGAGGATGGATAGGATCAGAAATGAGTATATCAGAGGGACAGCCCACGTAAGATGTTTTGGAGACAAAGTCAGAGAGGCTAGATTGAGATGGTTTGGACATGTACAGAGGAGGGATAGTGAGTATATTGGCAGTAGGATGCTGAGGTTGGAACTACCAGGCAGAAGGCCTCGAGGAAGACCGAAGAAGAGATTTATGGATGTGGTGAAGGAAGACATGAAGGTTGTTGGAGTCAGAAAAGAAGATGCGGAGGACAGGGTGAGGTGGAGGCGGATGATTTGCTGTGGCGACCCCTGAAGGGAGCAGCCGAAAGTAAAAGAAGAAGAAGAAGAAGACACTCCTCAGCCTACCTGGGAAAGTTTATGCAGGGAAACCAGAGAGAAGGATCCGACCGATAGTCGAACCTTGGATTCAGGAGGAACAATGTGGCTTTCATCGTGGCCGTAGCACTCTTGACCAACTCTATATGCTTCA
The DNA here is from genome assembly GCA_024760905.1 of Plotosus lineatus. Taxonomy (NCBI): domain Eukaryota; kingdom Metazoa; phylum Chordata; class Actinopteri; order Siluriformes; family Plotosidae; genus Plotosus; species Plotosus lineatus. Next base: position 21,950,236 of record CM045742.1, read on the forward strand.
AGATTTTGGAGGGGAGTTTGCCCAATCTGTCCACATGTGTTTTGTGGATTTGGAGAAGGCTTTCGACTGTGTCCCTCGAACAATCTTGTGAGGCGTGCTCCGGGAGTACGGCGTTCCGGACCCGTTGCTACGGGCCATTCAGTCTCCCTATCACCGGAGCCAGAGTTTGGTCCGTATTGGCAACAACAGGTCGAATTTGTTTCCGGTGGGAGTTGGAATCCACCAAGGCTGTCCTTTGTCACCGATTCTGTTCATAATTTTTATGGACAGAATTTCTAGGCGCAGTCGAGGCGTTGAGGGGTTCTGGTTTGGTGGCCATCGGATCTCATCTCTGCTTTTTGCGCATGATGTTGTCCTTTTGTCTTCAACAAGTCGGGACCTCCAGCTCTCATTGGAGCGATTCGCAGCCAAGTACGAGGCAGCTGGGATGAGGATCAGTACCTCCAAGCCGAGGCCATGGTTAAGCGCAGCCTGTACCGGTCCGTTGTGATGAAGAAGGAGCTGAGCCGCAAGGCGAAGCTCTCAATTTACCAGTCGATATACTTTCCAACCCTCACCTATGGTCACGAGCTTTGGGTAGTGACCGAAAGAACAAGATCACGGATACAAGCGGCTGAAATGAGCTTCCTTCGCCGGGTGGCGGGGTTCTCCCTTAGAGATAAGGTAAGAAGCTCTACCACCCGTGGAGAGCTCGGAGTAGATCCGCTGCTCCTCCGCATTGAGAGGGGCCAGTTGAGGTGGCTCAGGCATCTTGTCAGAATGCCTCCCGGACGCCTCCTTGGTGTGGTGTTTCGGGCATGTCCAACCAGGAAGAGACCCCAGGATCGACCTAGAACATGCTGGAGGGACTATGTCTCTCGGCTTGTCTGGGACTGCCTCGGTGTCCGCCCGGGAGAGTTGGAGGAAGTGGCTGGGGAGCGGGACATCTGGACCTCTTTGCTTAGGTTGCTGCCCTCGCAACCCGGCCCTGGACTTGGCGGAAGATGATGATGATGAGTTTGCCAGTCCATCACAGGGCCAACACACAACACAGTCATTAACACTCCTACTTTTGAACAGCCAGTTAGCCTAATGTACGTGTCTTTGGCCTGTGGAAGGACACTGGACGACCAGTGGGAAGCCCACGAAAGCACGGGAAGAGCATTCGCCACACAAAAATGCTCTCGTTGAGTCCAAGTGACTTAAACCAAGGACCTTCTTGCTGTGAGGCAGACGTGTAAACTACTAAACCACAGACATACATACGATAAAAGTTGCCTCGACGTACTGTCCGTGTGTGTGTGTGTTGGGTGGAGAGCCAGTACAGACTCAAGCTCATGCACAAAGTAAATATATGTAGTCTCAAATCTCAGCAGTGCACATGAATCATGAGGTGAGGGTGTGATTGTATATTGTGCATGTCGTGTACAGCACAGAAAGGAAGTTTGGTGATGAAACAGACTGAGGTTTAAAAAAAACAAGCCTATTTTGATCATATAGAGTAAAGTCTGTGTACATCAAGTTGTAATAATCTCAGCATGGTTCTTCTGGCATTCTGTCTTCACGTAAAAAGAAAGACTTTTGTTCCTGTGACGGCACATCATTTGGTGTTCTTCATAGGCATCAGCACTGCATAATTTATCACGTCTATTGCTGAAGCTTGCAACACTTTTTTTTTTTTTATTGCACTGCTCATATGTTGCTCTCGTCCCTCCAGTGGCGTCGCTGTGGTGCACCTTGGTTCAACATGGCTTTGTTTACATGCCCCTGTCCAGCACGAGCCATGAGCTGCTCAGTTCAATTAGGTGTGTGTGTGTGAATGTGCAAGGAACACCACACACCCACACACACACACACACACACAGACAGCCCTCAAGCATTGAGTGGGCCGGTGTGTCATGTACACATGACTGCATGCAGGGAGATGAGAGTGAGAGAAAAGGAGCAAGCATGCTCTCTATTTTTCTGCTGTTTGAGTAGGCACTGTGCAGCAGAGAGTGTGTGTGTGTGTGTGTGTGTGTGTGTGTGTGTGTGTGTGTGTGTGTGTGTGTGTGAGAGAGAGAGAGAGAGAGCGGGCGGATGATGATGATGATTTAACAGAACAGCAGATGACGGCAGAGAGGCGGTTTGCAGCAGTAGTGGCTGCGGCGTTGGTCTGGCAGGGACAGTGCATGCTCAGCAGGGCAAAAAGTGCAGTATTTATAGGCTCAGCTCTGATTATCAAAGGAGCATGCGGTACCCTGTGCTACCCTGATTGGTGGAGAAGCTGACACAGCTGGCCTAGTGGCTATTTTGGTCCTGCTGTCAAATGACGATGATAGCCTGTGTGTGCATTGACTACGATGCCAGCTAGGGGCAAGTGGGTCGCGTGAAGTTTGCGGCAGAAGTATGTCAGTGACGAATGAAGACAAAGAACCTGCTTACAGACTCTACTTCTACTCTGTATGTAATCTCCGATCTTTTACTCACTGTCCTTTTCTCTTTCTGTCCTGCTGGGCATGCCTCTGTGCTTAGATCTGCCTATGGACCTGAAACCTTATCCTTGCTGACCCCTGCTGTGTCAATTTAGTTGACTGCCGTTCTGTGGACTGTGTGTGCACTGGAGCTCTGAACAACCGGCACCCACTTCCTTCCGGGTGTCCCATTATTTTATAATGGAGAACATGAACTAATTCGAAATTGAAAATTGCAGGCACTGTGAACAGTATAGGTAGTGTTTTTATTTGTCATGGAAATCGACTAGAGCAGCTGCTCAGAACAGTCAGATCAGCAGTAACGGTGTACTTGTGCAATGTAACTGGCAAGAATCTAACTCCAAAAAGTAATTGGGTTATGGATTATATTGTAATTGTGATGATACGGTTTATGTGGTATTGATGACCAGCTTGTGATTGACAGTCTGCATCAGGTATTCGTTAATCATCCAGAACCAAAAGCCTGAAAAACAGCACTGCTACCACGTCGAGTTTAATGAGAGGAGTGTTATTTACAGCTGTGCATTTGGGAACTGCTTACTGACCGTGAAAATCCACCTGGATTGGAAAAACTATAATAGAAAAGTTTCATCATGGTCCTTACCAAAATCTATTTTATATCCACATGACTTTTTTTTAAACTGACCAACTACGTAGACTTTAAAAAAATAAAATAAATAAAAATCAACAGCAAATTTGTCAGTATAGTAGTTCCATTCAAGAATTAATAATATGCCTGACTAATCCAATCTAAAAGATTTTCAGTTTTTTCAGTTAATACACTTCAGTATATACCACACAGGAATGGTGATGCATGTTGATTGGTCCACATCAGTGGATAATGCTTGAACACAGTCACTTTCAGTACCCATTTCAAATGATCATAATAATTAATGTATCCGATTTTTGATTAAAACGTTGTGCACTTGGGGAAAATGGCTATTAGTATATACTACATGGGAACAGTGCAATCTGATTGGTTTGCTATTTCACAGATGTTAGAGATTATTCAAAGTGGCTAATGCTTAAATCAAAACCGCTGACTTGTGGTTTGTCGTTATGTCACACAAGTTGTGTAATCAATTCATGCTTTAACATAAAAAAAACAAAAAGCCCTAATTTTAGTTTGGTTTTTCCTTTGCTTTCCATAGTATGTACCGAAGGGATTGAGTGCTGTTTACTTTTATTTCTGAATGAATAGGGTGAATACAATAGACCCCTTTAGCTACACAGAACTGTTGCCCACTCAAGCCTCAGGGCTTATCTGACCTGTTAAAATATATATAAACTTGAAAAATCTCATTTCAGTTTATTTTTCTTGGGTTTCCCATGGAATGTATGAAGACGTCTTTACAGAGAGCACAGTTTACTTTCGTCTCATTACTTTACTTTAGTGTCTGGGTCAACCAGAATAGATGCCGTTAGCAATACAGCTGTTAGCTTGTCAGTGTGTCCACCGTCTTCACCCATAGTTGGCTCTGATAGTCTCCAGCTTCGCTGGGACAGGATAAAGTGGTATAATGGAAGCATTTAGCTGGATGAAAGCATAGAGCTCACATGACCTGCTTTAGTGTCGATGTTGAAATGCAGACGCTCCCCGACTTGCGTTCGGCTTTTCGGAACCAATTAAAAACGTCAGTTGAAAGTGATCGTAAGTTGTTACAATGATGTGTGACGTATGACGCTCATACTGTACTATACATCCATAAATACCATTACTCTATCTCATAAAACACCCCTAAATCAATTATTATAAACATAACATTGTAAAATAATATCAAATATGTCAAATAGGTTTGGATAGGATTTTTCTCTTAAATAAAAATCACAACAGGAAAACTGCATATTTTTCATACTTGGGTTATCTTTGTGTAATGTTTAAATTTGTTTGATGATTTGAAAAAGTTAAGTGTGACAAAGGTGTAAAAAAAAATCAGTAAGGGGCAAAAACTTTGGCACAGCACTACATTTTTTTATATATATATATATATATATGCACACACACGTACGTACATATATACAGACACTCCACGACTTAGATTTTTAATTGGTTCCGGACGACCCAATGTAAGTTGAAAGTGAACGTAAGCTGTTACACTGACGTATGACATAAATACCATTACCGTATCTCGTAAAACACCCCTAAATCAATTATTATAAACATATCAAATAATATCAACATTAATTTCAAATAAGTCACTTATTTATACCGAGTCACTTCACATGAAGCTTAACACAGCCAATCAACGCTTACAATATGTGAGGCGCTCAATACCGAAAGTAGTGTACTTGCAAAAGTAGTGTACTTGCTGTGGGTTATACAAACTTCCGATCTTTCAAGTGCGCAAAGGTGCCGTTGAACTCGTTTAGAACACAACCTGCACTGATGTGAATCCCAGCAAAGCGGAGAGTTCTTTCTTTTGTGTAAGTAAGTAAACTTGATTCAAGAGATGCATACAAATAACAAGTACAAATCCTAATAAATATTCATATAAAAATAAGTATACACTCTTAGGATTCTGCAAAAAAGATAACAAATATCTGTAATTGTTCTGTAATTTGTGCATTCGGGTTTTCATTCATTTTACAACTCTCTTTGCTTAACTGAGTATGCATGGTAGATTGTGCCGATCCAAGTAGATAGTAATTCATCTCTTTGTATGAAACTTGCACCCATGCTAGTAGGCTTACGCTTCTGACCAACCATATTTGCTTAGGGTTACAAAAGTCCGCAAAACAGTGTAAACACAAAGATCACAGAGACGACATCCAAGGGTAACACGCTATATATATATATATATATATATATATATATATACACACACACACACACACACACAACTGAACTGGGAAGAAGGAGGGGCATGTTCAGTCTGTAGTTTGTAAACAATGGACGCAGCATCATTACGTCAGCGTACTACGTAGGCACGTCTAAATTCAAAATTTGACCCTTTTTTTTGGGAAAGTAAAACGGATGAACGAAAGTCGGGGCGCGTCTATATACGTAAATATAAACTATAGAAATCGCCTTTTTAATTTGCTTTCCATTATGTTTCCCCATAGTATGATAATTCTGTAAAGGCTGTAAAGTGGGTCTCTGCACCTGCCTGCACTGGAAGCAAACAAACAGAAATCTATGTTTACTGTTTTTTGTTGTTGTTTACAGGCATATGTGGCTGTACAGTGAATATTATAACACATATTAAACTCAGAATTGGTGGCTGTCGCTTGAAAATTCAGTGACGGCCACCTTGACATTGGTGTATAATTGTTAATTAAGCCTTAGGTAGTGGACTAATCATATTGTGATGTACACACATACTGCCAGATGTAATTATCTAGGCCAGGTAATACATTTTTTTGTTATGTCACGGCTTTGCCAAAACAGAACCAAGTGTAATTTGAATATATGCATTTCTAGTAATACAAATAAAAAAAAAACCCCACCAATTTTAATGTTTCGATACCTGTGTAACATGTTGCCGAAGATGACCCTCTATGCAACTTTGGGCTGGGCAACACATTGCGAGCTTTATGACATGGATTCAGAAATTTGCAATGCTTGATGAGGAATAATTAAGGGGGTGTTTCCAAAGATCCATTTCCAGTTTAAACATGTAACACTGCCGGGTTAGTTTTCTGCTAAGCCCACCCCATTCTCATTTTTATTTTTCTTGAACAGATGGAAAACAATATTCATTCAGTAACAACAAATTGTGTGTGTGTGTGTGTGTTACATAATCAAAATATGAAACCGCTTAAGTCCAAGTTTAAAGCATAAGACTAAATTGCAATACTGTTTAGCCCAGGGGTATCAAACTCATGTCACAAAGGGTCATGTGGCTGCAGGTTTTTGTTTCAACCAAGCAGCAACACACCTGACTTGGTTCAATTAATCACAGGGCACACAGATTGACCAATCACATGCATGAAGACTCAGAATAGTTGAGAGTGGGGCCTGAAACTCCAACCTTAGGATCAGTGATCCAGCACCTTTACCATCAGGCCACCACTGTTGCAGAATAGAAATTTTAAGTCCTAAATTTTCTCTGACCGGTATTGTGAAAGTTCATGCTTCCTGTAAGTTGTTATTCACATTGTATAGAAGTACAAGTTAATATTAGAAGATATATTTACTATTTTACAAAACAATTAACAAACCAAATGGAGCATGAAAGAGTCCATTCATGTATTTATTGTTTTTGCTGATCGTATTTGTTTAAAAGTTCTTGTAATGCGATTTAAAGGTGCCCGTTACTGAGCCAATAGCCTATGTGTTTATCGACTATCATCAGATTATTTTATCTGAACACAAACATTTCTTACCGCCACAGATCACATCACAGGTTTAGTGTCACTTTTTCACCTGCTTTACATCATAGCTTGATTCTGTGTGTCAATAAAATCAATCTGTAGTATTTGTTTACAATAACAAGTCCAAATGACCAGTACAATGATCTTGCATGGGCACAGTACCAGTGCTATATGGACAACGTGTCAAAAGTGGACTCGGTTTCTTGTGGTTGGAAGACGAGAAGAAGACAATTTTATGTTTACCAACACATAGTTAAAGTTTTATTTATAAATGTATTTTATTATCTGTACAGAGAGTATTTATTTTATATTAACTAGGTTTAAATCAGAGGAATGCACCAGGCAAGTTGGCTATTGCCCAAGTTCTTGATTTCCCAAATTCACAGTTCACCGACCACTACATTTCCATCTCATCACAAATTTGACTCCAAAAAGAGAACAATTGTTTATAACAGGTGCTCTAACATTCAGTACTAATCAGAAGCCTGGACACACCCACTCATTCAAACTGAAATAGGAGGTGTGGCCAAACTTTTGATAGGTACTGTCGGTTTGGAGAATAAGCTGGAAGGAAATGGAAGAAAAACCTAGTGTGATGCATTTTTTAGCTATTATCCAGCAGTCCCAGCAGCATATTTGTAATGTACTGTATTTTCCGAACTATACGTTGCTCCGGAGCAAAAGTTGCATTGGCCAAAACATGCATAATAAAGAAGAAAAAAAACAACAAGTCACACTGGACTATAAGTCACAAACTCATGGAAACTGTCTACCTTGGCTTGGATATCTCCTGACAGTTTTCGTGACGTTGTGGTCCTTGATCTGGTAGCGAGGGGGTTGCGTTGCATGAAGTGATAACATCAAGAAAGTTCTCACGCAAAGTTATTTATATTCATCTCCTTGACAACTACCTGGACGTGGAGACGCAACTGCACTGTTGACAATGTGTGCCCCCATGTGTGAGCTTGTTCCTCTAGCTGTGACCATCTAGGTTTTAGCCTGCGATTAGCTTTTAGTCCGCGATTAGATTTTGTTTTCTTCATTGCAGCAATAATAATCTGTTTTTCTGTCCTCTTGTTGCATTCTTGCGGTCGTGAGTGTAATAATTTCACTACCTGGATGTGGAGATACAACTGCACTGTTGACAAGCTTCTCCCTGCAGCACGTTGCTCAAGCACCCATGTGCGAGCTCGTTCCTCTAGCAGTGGCCATCTAGCTTTGAGCCCGCGATGAGCTTTTTTTGTTTGTTTGTTTTTCTCATCTCATCTCATCTTCTTCCGCTTAGTCCGGGGTCGGGTCGCGGGGGCAGCAACCTTAGCAAAGAGGTCCAGACATCCCTCTCCCGAGCCACTTCCTCCAACTCTCCCGGGGGGACACCGAGGCGGTCCCAGACAAGCCGAGAGACATAGTCCCTCCAGCGTGTTCTAGGTCGACCCCGGGGTCTCTTCCCGGTTGGACATGCCGGAAACACCACACCAGGGAGGCGTCCGGGGCATTCTAACCAGATGCCCGAGCCACCTCAACTGGCCCCTCTCAATGCGGAGGAGCAGCGGATCTACTCCGAGCTCTCCCGGATGGCGGAGCTTCTCACCCTATCTCTAAGGGAGAACCCGCCACCCGGCGAAGGAAGCTCATTTCAGCCGCTTGTATCCGTGATCTTGTTCTTTCGGTCATTACCCAAAGCTCGTGACCATAGGTGAGGGTTGGAACGTAGATCGACTGGTAAATTGAGAGCTTCGCCTTGCGGCTCAGCTCCTTCTTCACCACAACGGACCGGTACAGGCACCGCTTAACAGCAGAGGCTGCAGCGATCCGTCTGTCGATCTCTCGCTCCATCCTTCCCTCACTCGTAAACAAGACCCCAAGATACTTAAACTCCTCCACTTGGGGCAGGACCTCATCCCCGACCCAGAGGGTGCATTCCACCATTGTCCAACTGAGAACCATGGCCTCGGACTTGGAGGTACTGATCTTCATCCCGGCTGCTTCGCACTCAGCTGCGAATCGCTCCAATGAGAGCTGGAGGGCCCGACTTGATGAAGCCAAAAGGACAACATCATCCGCAAAAAGCAGAGATGATATCCGATGGCCACCGAACCAGAACCCCTCATTGCCTCGACTGCGCCTAGAAATTCTGTCCATAAAAATTATGAACAGAATCGGTGACAAAGGACAGCCTTGGCGGACTCCAACTCCCACCGGAAACGAATCCGAGCTGCTGTTACCAATACGGACCAAACTCTGGCTCGGTGATACAGCGACCGAATAGCTCGTAGCAACGGATCCGGAACGCCGTACTCTCGGAGCACGCCCCACAAGATCTTTCGAGGGACACGGTCGAAAGCCTTCTCCAAATCCACAAAGCACATGTGGACAGATTGGGCAAACTCCCATGCCCCCTCCAGGATCCTGTGGAGCGTATAGAGTTGGTCAAGAGTGCTGCGGCCAGGACGAAAACCACATTGTTCCTCCTGAATCCGAGGTTCGACTATCGGTCGGATCCTCCTCTCTAGTACCCCTGCATAGACTTTACCAGGTAGGCTGAGGAGTGTAATTCCCGATAATTGGAACACACCCTCCGGTCCCCCTTCTTAAAAATTGGGACCACCACCCCAGTTTGCCAATCCAGAGGTACAGCCGCCGATGACCACGCGATGTTGCAGAGACGTGTCAACCAAGACAGTCCTACAACATCCAGAGTCCTGAGGTATTCCGGGCGGATCTCGTCCAACCCCGGAGCTCGACCACCGAGGAGCTTTTTGACAACCTCAGTGACCTCCACTCCAGTGATGGGCGGACCCTCACCCGAACCCCAGGGTCTTCCTCTTCCCCGGAGGGCGTGTTGGTGGGATTGAGAAGGTCCTCAAAGTATTCCCTCCACCTCTCAACAACATCCCCAGTCAAGGTAAGCAGCTCCCCACCTCCACCGTAAACAGTGTTTGTGAAGAACTGCTTCCCCCTCCTGTGGCGTTGGATGGTGGCCCAGAACCTTTTGAGGCCAACCGATAATCACTCTCCAGGCCCTCACCGAACTCCTCCCACGCCCGAGATTTTGCATCTGCGACAGCCTCGGCTGCAGCACGCTTGGCCTGCCGGTACCCGCTTGCTGCCTCAGGAGTCCCACAGGCTAATAAAACCCGATAGGCCTCCTTCTTCAGCTGGACGGCCCCCTTCACCGCAGGTGTCCACCACCGGTTCGGGATTACCGCCCACGACAAGCACCGGCGACCTTACGGCCACAGCTATGGGCTGCCGCCTCAGCAATGGAGGCACGAAACATGGCCCATTCAGATTCCATGTCCCCGCTTCCTCCGAACGTGGTTGTAGCTCTGCCGGAGGTGGGAGTTAAAGGCCTCTCGGACAGGGGCTCCGCCAAACGCGTTCCCAGCAGACCCTGATTACACGCTTGGGCCTGCCAGGTCTGGAAGGCAACCTCCCACACCACCGGGCCAACTCACCACCAGGTAGTGATCGGTAGACAGCTCAGCTCCTCTCTTCACCCGAGTGTCCAGAACATATGGTCGCAAGTCCGATGACACGACTACAAAGTCAATCATCGAACTGCGACCTAGGGTGTCCTGGTGCCAAGTGCACTTATGGACACCCTTATGTTCGAACATGGTGTTCGTGATAGACAAACTATGACGAGCACAGAAGTCCAACAACGACACACCATTCGGATTCAGACTGGAGAGGCCGTACCTACCGATCACACCCTTCCAGGTCACACTATCGTTGCCCACATGGGCGTTGAAGTCTCCCAAGACAACGAGCGAAGTCTCCCGAGGGAGCGTTCTCCAACACCCCCAAAGACTCCAAAAGGGTGGGTACTCTGAACTGTCATTTGGTGCATAAGCACAAATAACAGTCAGGACCCGTCCCCCACCCGAAGACGGAGGGAAGCTACCCTTTCGTCAACCGGGAGAACCCCAACATTTGGGCACCGAGACGGGGGCAACAAGAATACCCACACCGGCTCGCCGCCTCTCCCCATGAGCAACTCCAGAATAGAAGAAGGTCCAGCCTCTTTCGAGATGGATGGTTCCAGAGCCCAAGCTATGCGTTGAGGTGAGCCCGACTATATCTAGTCGGTATCTCTCCACCTCACGCACCAAATCGGGCTCCTTTCCCGCCAGAGAGGTGACATTCCATGTCCCGAAGGTCAGAGTAAGCAGCCGAGGATCAGTCCGACAGAACCCATGCCTTCGGCTGCCACCCAACTCACACTGCACCCGACCCTAAAACTCCTCCCACGGGTGGTGGGTCCATGGGAGGGCGGACCCATGTCTCCTTTCGGGCTGGGCCCGGCCAGGCTCCATGGGCATAAGCCCGACCACCAGGCGCCGCCTTGAGCCCCTCCTGGGCCTGGCTCCAGGAGGGAACCCCGGTGACCCGCGTCCGGGCAAGGGAGACTGATTCCTCTGTTGTTTTCTCATGTCTTAGGGGTCTGTTTTGAATCGCACTTTGTCTGGACCTTCACCCCGGACCTGTTTGCCTTGGGTGACCCTACCAGGGGCATTTGCCCCCGACAACATAGCTCCTAGGATCATTAGGTCACGCAAACCCCTCCACCACGATAAGGTGGCGATTCGAGGAGGGGCTGTTTGTTTTTCTTCATTGCAGTAATAATAATCTCCGCTTTTCTCCAGTCTCTCACAAATTTCTCGTTCACTCCAAACTTTCTTTTTGCTGCTCGAGATTACCATTTTCTGCTGCATATTTCACTACTTGCAGCTTGTAATCTGCAGAATAAGATTTTCTTTTTGGGGGCCATTTCTTCAGTGGTCGATGAGCAGGTACTGGTCCCCAAGCCTAGAGTGCCCTCTTGGGGTTGTGAGTGTAAAAATAACAAACATGTGAAATTATGTCTTATTATTATGATGAACAGGATCATATGTAATAATTCCACATATAAGTCGCTCTGGAATATAAGTCGCCCATTCAGCCAATGTATGAAAAAAAAGGTGCAATTTATAGTCCGGAAAATACGGTATGCCTTAATGCAGGAAACCAGTACTTAAATATTTACTACTGACCAGTGTTATGTCAGTCAGTGTGATTGCACATGCCACTCTGTACAACATTGTTTCCTGTGCATTTTTTAAATCACTTGGATCTTTTTGCTTATTGTTCTGCAGTGAGAGTAAAATGGAGGGAACGGGGTTTGGAACGAAGATGCTTTGCTACTCTAAAGTAGGTCAGCTGTGTGTATGAAAGCCCAGGGACATCCATATTGTAACAGGCCTGGCAACTGTGTGCCCTTTCTACATGTGTGAAACTTAACGAATCTATAAGCTAATACATGGTTTCTAAGTCTACCACCAATTAACTTGTTTTCACTGAAAAATATGAACTGAGAGCATTTTCAGTACACCATGAAGCAGTATTTTATTCTTTTTTACTTGATTGCTGTCCGCTCTCAAAAGGACAAAAGGAAATTCGTCCATCATAATGCTGTTTTATATAAAGCTTGTGAGAAGCATAAGGAAATTCCTGCATCAATGCTCATACAGTAGATGAGTCACTTTTCAGCCTGCGTTGTACACTTTTATACGAGAGCACTGTGTAATTCTTAAATCTAATTGGTCAAAAGTGTTAGGTAATTTTGTATCTCAGCAGGACTTTGACAGTGGTGCTTTGCAATATTGTTTACTTTTATTTCTATTGTTTCTTGTATTATTCTTCTGTTACTATTATTTCTTCTGAAGGAGTAGCTTTTTCCTAAGATGAGCATGCTGGGTATGGTACATGATGATGATGATGATGATGGATTATTCAGCAAAGTTACTGTGAAATTTATTGGAATATTTGAGTGTCAGTTGTTTTTTTTTCTCTCCCAATGGCCAACTGGGGTGGTCAGTATGGAAAACAAGCATAATATTCTGAAGAGCATTTTATAACCTTTTTGGATGATGGTACTCCAGACATATACTATAACTGTTTGATTTATATGTGTTAACAGGAAAAGAACCGCATACCATCTGTGAAACATGGTGTTGGAAATGTTATGCTTTAGGGTTGGCTCAGTGACGGAGAAGCTTGCAGTCATTGATTCAGGTGTAAGCGTCATATAAAAAAAAATACATGAACTTAATATTGTGAGGCCATTGTTCTGAAAGTTGAACGTGCACAAGAGGTGGGTCTTTCAACAGAGTAATGAGCCTAAGTACGCAAGCAAAGCCACCAAATAATAGATCAAAAACGAGAAATGGAGTTCTGGAAGAGCTTAGTTAAAACCCTGATGTGAACTTTTTAGTGTTAGAGGCTTTGAAAGGTGCAATACATGTAAGAAATTCCTCAAGCATCTTAGCTGTAGGTAAAGTGGACAAAAAAAAAATCAGGATGGTTATGTTGGGAGGAGGGTGTTATGCAAAACACCTCTGACTTAATTCTGCTAAAGGTAACCGTAGTAACATTTTAGATCTACAGTACATTTTCTATATTGAAGAATAGTAGTGGTATTAATATTTAAGTTGACTAAATTATTGAAGCTAATTATTAATAAAAAGCAAATTTAGTAGTAATATTTTCATTACCTTTATTTATTGGAACTGTATCAAATGATAGCAAATGCTGTCAGTGTGTGTGTGTGTGTGTGTGTGTGTTTAATATACATCTTGTACCCTCCAACAATTTTCATGGAATGTACTTAATTTTTCATATAACTATCAGCCAAATGAAATTATTATTGTTTGAAATGAGTACTGTACTTTGCCTTGCCTGCATTGCAGTTGGTGGGTTGCATTACTGATGCTGACTACGAGAAGAACCATTAACAAAATGACTGGCTTCTCTGAGTGGCTCTTCAGTCGTATACAGCACAAAGCTTTCATGTGCGTGTGTGTGTTAAATAAATCCAGCGTATAGAGGTATTTTGTGTGTGTGTGTGTGTGGGGGGGGGGGGTGTAAGAGTGCAAGAGAGAAGTTGACCTGAGATTATTATGTCATACAAAAAGATTAAAAATGGACTCTGTGTGTAATCATTAAATATACATGATGCGCTTGTGCTGAGAAGATGCCTCTCTAATTAAAATAATTTTCATGCAGGAAACGAGCAGTTGTTCTCATCCACAGTGTGAATGTGAGACGTTCCTGACAAGTTCGGTTATGAGCGTTTTCTATTTGTAGGTGTTATTGTGAAACAGAAAACACTCTGGTGTCTCCCTTGGCCTGTGCAGAGCTCATAGAAAGCCAAACACCCACACACACATGCTAGCTTAAATGAACAGTGTTCTGTGCTGAGCACTTCACTGGCATTCACTGTTCCATTATGTTCTGATTAATTCATTGATCATCAGTTTTATCAACTATCGGTCTGCATGCATTAATCGCTACCTCATCTGCGTGCAGGCATCACCAATTGAAGTGTGGTATAGGAAATGTACATTTACATCATTGGGGTAATTAATACATTGTAATGCTGTGAATCTCAGGGCTGTGATTTCAACGGGAGCTACTAGTTACAGTGTAAGGACTGAGATTGTGCAGATTGGGTGAGACATGTAGCGGTCAGGGTTACACGAAGTCTAATACATACCCAGCCATTCTGCTTTAGGAAAATGCAGGAATGGTTACCTTGAAGTTGGTAATTTTTTATCAACATGATGTACTGAATAAAAGAAAAATAGAAGTTGGCACCTTTTTAGACTAACTGTTTTAATGTGGCACACTTTTACAAACATTGTTTTCTTCATCAGATGTGAGGTGGTACAGTCAGCCAGAAATATTTATGCATGGTACTACAGCAGGTGAGAGCTTAGTACAGGGATCCCTCACTTTCTGCGGTTAGTGGCGTGACCGCTGATTTCCGCGAAGTAGGATCGACCCCCCCCACCCCCGACTGACGTATACGTACTTGTATATGTGGAAATAATATCAATAAATACATATTCAGTTGTTATAAATGCTTAAAATAACAATTAAACATTCAAAAATAATGCATAAGATGTAAATAACATAAATACAGACACTCCCCGACTTAAGTTTTAGTTCGGTTCCGGATGGCCGAACATAAGGTAAAAAAAAAAAACTAAGTTGTTACTGTATGTTCCAGTGACGTATGACGTTCATACTGTACTATACATCGATAAATACCACTACAGTATCTCATAAAACACCCCTAAATCAATTATTATAAACATAACATTGTAAAATAATATCAAATATATCAAATAATAAATTAAATTCAAGCAAAATAATTTCAAATAGATACATTTTGATCAAATTCATTTCACATGTTTTTCACCAGCATCAATTTTCTTGATAATAGTCATCTTTGTTTCTAACGAGATGGCTTCCCGTTTTTTCTGATTACCACTATCACTAGTAGGTTTACGCTTCTGGCTAACCATATTTGCTTAGGGTTACAAAAGTCCGCAAAACAGTGTAAGCACAAAGATCACAGAGACGATGTCTTAACACAAGGGTAACACGCAGTGAACTGGGAAGAAGGAGGGCACGTTCAGTCTGTCATTTGTAATCAATGGGCGCAGCGTCATGCGGAAGTAGCGTATTACATCAGCGTACTACGTAGGTACGTCTCGTATTACAGAGCACACTAAACTCAAAATTTGACAATTTAAAAAAAAAAAAAAAAAAAGTAAAATAAAAAAAAATACGTAGAACATAAAGCGGGGCGTGTACACATACAGACATGCGCGCACACACTCAGACGCGCACCTCACATAATGTTAGTAGTTTTGTTGGGGGGTTTTGGAATGTTTTGTTTGTATGGGGGGTCTTTTTGCATAATTGGCCTTGTTTTGCGGCATTTTCCTTAACTTTTCCCCTATTTTTTCCTTAATTTCTTGGTTTATTATTTTTTTGTTTGATGAATATTTCTGAAAAAGCCACAGAAATTGAAGCACGAAGTAGTGAGGGATCACTGTAATAGAATTAAACAGGTTGGAGAAAGGTTGTGGTGGGGCCACTTGAGACTTATTGACTATCGTTCTCGTCAAGCTGTTTGATGCAGTACATGTAAACGCTGTGAACACTGCTGTACACCAATAGACAAAGTAGCTAGTGGGATACCATTTGGGTCAAGATATACAGTGTAAATGGTGACTATTTATTTTTTTTGTGTGTCCTTAATCTTTGTATTTTAGTCCAAATTAAGTAACTGAGGTTCTGTTCTGTTATACAATTGAATACACAAATTTATACAAATGAGCACAGAGTTAGAAATTAACATACAGACGCTCCCCAACTTGCGTTTTAGTAAAGGTTCCGGATGGCCGAACGTAAGGTTAAAAAAAAAAACTAAGTTGTTACTGTATGTTCCAGTGATGTATGACGTTCATACTGTACTATACATCCATAAATACCATTACCGTATCTCATAAAACACCCCTAAATCAATTATTATAAACATAACATTGTAAAATAATATCAAATATATCAAAAAATATCAACATTAATTTTCTTGATAATAGCCATCTTCATTTCTTATGAGATGGCTTGCCACTTTTTCTGATTACCACCATCACAAGTAGGCTTACACTTCTGACCAACCATTTTTGCTTAGGGTTACAAAAGTTCGCAAAACAGTGTAAACACACAGATCACAGAGATGACGTCTTAATACAAGGGTAACATGTGGTGAACTGGGAAGCAGCACGGCACGTTCAGTCTGTTGTTTGTAAACAATGGACGCAGCGTCATGCGGAAGTAGCGTATTACGTCATTGTACTATGTAGGTACGTCTTGTACTACGTACAGAGAGCACGCTAAAATCAACTTATAATTAAAAAAAAAATTAAAAATACGTAAAAGGAATCAGTGTAGGTCGGGGTGCATCTGTATAACCAAAAAGCATTTTACTTACTATTTTAAGTCAGTCATGCATTATTACACCACGAGTCTATAAAAAAACCATGAAACATGACACCCTTGCAAGTATCTCACCAGCAGAAAAAGCAGAAATAGATTTGCATTCGATGAAATTTTAGTTGTGCTACAAGTTGTACCTGTTTTTATAATTAAAGGCTGATCTAATACAGAAAAGGCAAAAAAAAAAAAAAAAAGATTTTCATGCTGCACTGTTCTAAGACCTTGTGAGAACTCTCATGTTCGAGGATATGTCAGATTTGCACTCTGGATGTTAGTTACTAAATGCTTCAGTTTCCGTGTCGCTGTCTTTGCAGGCCTCCTTCCAGCGCTCCAACAGCCAAGATAAGGTGAGGAAGATCGTAGCGGAGGAGGGACGTACTGCTCGCAATCTCATTGCCTGGAGTGTTCCTTTGGAGAACAAGGAGGAGGAGGGCAAATACACACATGCAAATGGTATATTCTCAAGCAAATCATATGATTCCCACATTTTCCAGAATAGGAATGCAGGTTAGCTGTTGAGCTGTAGCGATATGGTGAATTGTGACTGTTGGGATAAATTTCAGTGAGCGTGTTAACACCGTCCCACATATCGGCTGTATATTTCACGATGTTAAAGCTCTCTGGTCCCACACCGTTGTGCCTACCTGTAATATG
Source organism: Plotosus lineatus (assembly GCA_024760905.1). NCBI lineage: Eukaryota > Metazoa > Chordata > Actinopteri > Siluriformes > Plotosidae > Plotosus > Plotosus lineatus. The sequence goes on from CM045742.1 coordinate 21,967,488, forward strand.
TAGCTCATTACATGGTAATTGTTTTTAAATACTGTACTACGTCCTTTTTTCTTGTATTTTATGTTAAATTATGAACTGTGGTAAAAGTACTTGAAAATTGAAAATAACTTTAGGCTGAAAAAAAAAAAATTCTGGTTTTTTACCAGCGGCCACACCCGGAAGTTGGTGTCCCATCTTAATTTTTTTTTTTTTTTTTAATTTCTGAAAAGCCACGCTGAAAGCCATGGAAAATGCCTCACACAATGTAAAAACAACACAAAATGTGATTTAGTGTTAGATGCCATGATTGTGAGTTCAAAAAAAAAAATTTTGGACATAGTTATTCAGAGTTTTGAAGTTTAATACAAATTAAATGTACAAGTAAAAGATGCTCATCTTGGGAGTATTATATGGTCTCAGAGTCACTTTACATACATTTAACTTTAAAAACCTTTGTGCTTTGAAAGTTGCCTCACTTCTTGATTTAAAAAAAAAAAAAAAAAAAAGTGCTGCATTTAGAGTTTAAAAAAAACACGGCCTTAAGGTTGAACTGCCCCCTCTGTTACAATATGACTGGTGGGGTGAACAAACGTGTTCACTGACCATTTGTGCAGCACCATCTCCTGGATATATTGTCAGATCCTTGTTGTTGTATCATCGTACATAACATTAGGTCATGTTGTTACCGAAGTTACATATTTATGCGAATACTGCGAACAACAATTGTCATAATATTCATCATCATTTAACCATTACACCCAGTGGTGTGTAGGGTAGCAACAAAGTTCCTCCACCTCTGCTTTTCTTGAGCCATCCTTTTCAAAGAAACCCAAGAATGCTTCATGGCTTCCATCTCACTCTCCACTGTCCTCCTCCACGTTACTCTTGGTCTCCCTGTCTTCCCCTTTCCATCTGGGGTCCAGTGGAATGCCGTTCTTGCGATAGACTGCTGGTCTTTCTGCAGCACATGTCCAATCCATTTCCATTTTCTTCTTCTAATGATGTTTTGCTTGTCGACTTGCTTACATCGTCTCAGCAGGACCTCGTTGAAGATCTTCTCAGGCCAGAAGATTTGGAGGATTTTTTTTAAAGGCATGTGGTGTGGAATGATCTTAGCTTCGCAAGATCTGCCTCTGTCAACCTCCAGCATTCAGATCCATACAGGAGCACAGATATGACGCAGCTCTGGTACAGCCAGAGTTTGGTGTTGAAGCTGTACCGTGTGGATCTCCAAATGTTGTTCATCTCATTGAAAATGCTCCTGGCCTTGCCCAGTCTGCTGTGGATGTTTTCCTTTGTACCGCCCTCAGGTTTGATGATGCTTCCTAAATATGTGAACTTTTCTGACTGGCGGAGATTTGTTCCGTTCACTTTTACACTGGCTGGGGTGTTCACATTCGATGTCATTATTTTTGTTTTCTTGATGCTGATTCGAAGCCCCACCTCCTGTCTGCTGGTCTTGTCCTGTATGTGTTTGTGTGTATGGGACATCAGTGCCAGGTCTTCTATGGTTGAGGAGAGACTCCAGCATATCCCTTTAGAGGTGTCCTCTGTTGTCCTCCTCACCCAATCAATGACCAAATTGAAGAGAGTTGCTGACATTACACATCCTTGCCTGACACCTGTCTTAACTTCGAAGAAGGTGTCGTTATGGCCCACAGAGCATCTAATGATGTTGTAGAAGCTCTTGATCAAATCTATCAGCTTTGATGGAATGCCGACGTGTCGAAGGATGCTCCAAACGCTATCTCTGCGAATACTGTCAAATGCCTTTTCAAAGTCCACGAAGTTTACATATAGCTGTCATTGCTATTCTGTGCGTTGTTCAATGATGTTTCTGAGAGCAAATATCTGGTCTAAACATCCTCGCTATTTCCTAAATCCTGCTTTTTTTTTCTCAGTGTTTAATCTATAGCATCTGACATTCTTTGATTATGACCTTTGTCATGATATTACTTACTATGTAATTTGTCGAAAAATCAAACTTTGAAATCATAAACTTATCTCTTCTTAGTATTCGGACACAAAAATGCTGTATCTAACTTGAAGACAAAGTTGAACTTCTAATTATATAATTGGATCCCAGGGACCTGTTGGAAAGTTCCTGTTTATGTAAAAGTAAAGATGATTGAAATTTTACTTTAGTGCCATTTCTGTTATCTGTCAAATGTCTATTAATAATAACATGAACAGTATATCGCTCATGCCAAAGGTAATAACTTGGTAGGACGGAGTGTGGACTGCAAACACACACATTCATTCATTTTCTGAACTGCTTAATCCTAATTAGGGGCGCAGGCAGGCTGGTGCCCATCTCTGCCGACTCTGGGTGAAATTATGATGTTCTTATATGAGCAAATTGCATTTCAAGATAATGACACGTGAAACCATTAACATGCTGATCAAAAGGTTTAGTTATTTCCATGTCCATTAAAATTGGCAGGAAATTTGACTTTAAATTGATGGTTGAAGAATGCAACAGTGACATATGGCCTTTTCACAGTTCAGTTTTGGGTAGACTGTTCATTCTAGCCTCAAGCCCATTTTACTCTGGCAATTTAAGGGGTAGTTTTACACATTTTTGTCTCATTCTTCTGTTTATAAATGTAAAAATGTATGTAAAAATCTGAAGGACTACAATTGCCACAATGAAGAAAATGAAGACCTTCAGCAGTAGGCTGCAGAGGATCCTTTGGATTTACTGGCTGAACATGAAAATCAAGTTGAACCTTTTGGCAGAGAACCAACCAGATGGGGTTAGAGATGAATTGGTCACACACACCAAAAGCCAGCATCTCTAAATGTGAAATCATTTGGAATCCCCAAGGCAAGAGGAATAGAGGTCTTCCCAGAAACCTGTGGTGCCAGTACCTTGAAGCTGACATTAAAAGAATGGTACAGACCTTGACCCAGCTGGAGTGTGCAGTCCAGGCCAGAGTTTCCTGGAAATATCTTGCTCATGGCCAGTGCTGCAGGATGGGGTGGTAGGCACATTTAAGTAAAGGAAGTTCAAGATGGAACCATTGGAGCAACAGCCACAGTTGATGTCTGTGTAAGATGTCTGACAAACATTGCGGAACTGGAATGTGATGTTTTTTTGACATTGGTGTTTCTTCTTTTAGAGACCAGCATGAATTTAACCCCGTGTTTATGGGATCTAGGATCTGTACAGCATTCTACCTGAAACTGTTTCCTGATTCCCAAAGCTCCTCAATGCTCAGTTCATGTGCCATTAGTGTTTGTAAAGCAATGTTGGTGTGCTCGGGGTTTTCATATTCCTGATGCATAGAATATTAATCATATACTCTACTTCATGTTACGTGTCACACCGCCTGATGTTGAAACTCTGGTTCCCTCCGTAGAAATAATTAGTATTAGCAGTCAAAGCTGGCGTGTTGGAGGTCTTGAGTACAGCAATATTGTGGGACCTTTGTGTAAAAAACAAAAAAAAGGGGGCTTCTGGTTCATGGTTGACGGGGGCCTTGGCTGTTGTAGCCCATCTGCCTCGAGGTTTTACATTTGAAGTGTTCTGTTTTGCGTCTTTCTTCACCACTGTGGAAATCACGGGTTGAGTTAGCGTGGTGTTCCTGTCAGTTGCTCACCTGATGTTATTTCTTAACTCTTGCATGCTGTTGGACTTGGACGCAAACCAACTGGTTTTATTTTAAGTACAGCAGTGTCTAATGTCATGGTCAAATTCATTGAGATTACACATTTCCCCCTTTTCTATTTTGTGACATGACGATTTTAAAACCATTGAGTTCCTTCGGATAATATAATATGATGGGCTGATTGGATTCTTTTCACTGTTAGTAAAATTATTTGAGTACCTGCTCTAAAAATACAAATTAGTTGATTTCCTCAAATATTTTACACAATTGATCTGATGTAAACTGCCATTGCAGTTGGCAGTCTGCTTACGAAATAAATCCGTTCCAGAGCCTTTTTCGTAACGTGGGAGTTTCGTAAGTAGAGGTGCATTTTACATGTAAAACGCCTGATTCGTTCCAAGGCTCCCAAGACTACCCCATAAACCCTTGAAAAATGATAACAGTGCACCAATTTTGTATGAAATGTGTTAAAATGTTTAAATGGTTTAATAAATAATTTTCTTTTATTAACATTTATTAATTAAACCATTATTAAACATTTTTTATTAACGCACATACGGACACATACACACACAACACTGTCTCTCTCTCTCTCTCTCCCTGTCTCTCTCTCACACACATACTCACAATACACATTAATTGTGTATTATGGCGCTTTGCTGAATGCGAGCTCCGCCCACTTGCAGGATGTCAGAGTATTTTAAGAAGGGGATTTCAAAGTGCATTCCTTGCTTGACAGATCAGCGGTCCAAACTCAACTTTAACTTGATTCCTTGAGGGATCAGAGGTCCAAATGAGCCACGCTTTGCTCACATTCGGCGAGCACACCACATTTATTAAACATTTTCTCAATTAAGCAACTAAAGAGTTAAGCCTCCTTTCATCTCTGACTGACTCTGTCGGCAGGCTCTCTCTCTCTCTCTCTCTCTCTCTCTCTCACACACACACAAAACTATGTCTCTATGGTATGTTTTGCCGAATGTGGGCTCTGCCTACACGCAACATGCGGCTGACGGAACAATTCTATTTAAATGTTTAAATTGACGGGATGTTTTAATTTGAACCTGAATTATAGTACCTGTTTGAAAGATCAGCGGTCCTCATTCAATATTAACTTGCTTCCTTGCGAGATCGGAGGTCTTGTTCAACAAAGCACTTCTGCTTCAATATCGTGCTGAAATAATCACCTCCGTCACTGTATTTCCGCTTTAAGGTCTCCTTCTGCTTCAATATCTTTCCAATTGTAGAGGGGTTTCGGCGATAATGAAATATAACGTTGCAATGATCTCAAAACAAGCCAAGATCGCCTCTTCAACTCTCCTCACGCGTGTGGCAGACAAAAGATATGGTACACAGTAATGGGTACACGTCAGCTCCCTCCTGGCCAATGGGAGGCCAGCGGGGCGGGATGTTGGGAGACAGCCAATGAGAGAGCAACTCACGCATCGTGTGAAATTTTGATTGGCGCGTTTGAATTTTGAATCCCGTGTTTGGCACTTTTCGTAAGGGGGGGGTTGTTTTCGTGTACAGAGGACAAAAACTTGGGAAAATGTTTTTCGTAACTCTGAGTTTTCGTACCCAGGGGGTTTTGTAAGTAGGGGACTGACTGTATTTAAATTTTTATTTACAGTAGGCCCTTGACTATTCGCGGTTTTGCACTCACGGTTTGAGTATTCACGGACTGCCGAGCAGCTTGCACATGATTCAAATTCAGCCAATGGCTGTCCTCCTTCCTGCTTATTGGTTGAGGTGATGTAATGACCCTTTTTCCTCATTCGCGCACAAGTTGGCAATGAGCCTTTTTTTAGTGTGTTTTAATTACCGGTTAAGTTCTATGATGTCACTCAAAACACCCACTTAAGCACCAGAAAAAGGTAATGAGGTTGGATGTCTCTTCTGAAGAAATAAGGCTTTCTCAGGAGGAAACGACAGTTTCCTCTGAAGTCACATCATTGCTGAAGAGGAATACAGTAACCGTTTGAACTGTTATAAAACACTCCACTCTTAAAGTCTTTTTAAATTATTATTCCAGTACATGAACTAAGGTAATGTTTAAAATGTTTGTGTGTTATATTTTATTTACTGTGGTGTAGCATGTTTCTCATTGTGTTTGGTTTATCCAATTTATTACATTGTTCTTTTATGACCTTTTTGTTATGGTCTGTGTTTTGAGGGACTGATTTTGGCACTGTGCCTCTCACTAACTGTTTACTTCCTGAGGGGTGTGGCTGAGCTGCTCACACACACCTGAATTCACTATTCTCATTTACTCCCAATAAACAAAAGCATGCTCACCTCTGCGCCAGAGGATTAACTCGCATCAACATCACCGCTTCTTTGGTTTGTAACGCCTCTTACTCCAACTCTAAAATTACTATCACTCTAAAATTCTGTTTTGGACTCCGGTTCCGGCTGGGGGGGCCGTGGCTGAGCTGCTCGGACTTAATGCAGTTAATACCTGAATTCAGTCGTGTCATGCCTAATGCAATACAGTACGTTCCTCTAGTGGGCATTTTTGAAAACTACAGTGCTGTATGTTTATAAACAGAATGCACTGAAAGGTGTTTTATGCGTATGCTGTATGTTTATATTTTAGCATCAATAAATCTAACAGAAAAATTAAAGTTTTTCTTAATCATTGCTACATTTTACTACATTAATACTGTATTAATGAGTAAGACTGTCTATAGAATGTATGGGCAGTGGTGGTCTAGTGGTATAAGGCGCCGGATTGCTGATCCAAAGGTTGGGGGTTCGAGTCCCACTCTCCACAAGGTTGTCACTGTCCCCCCCAGTGCAGCTAACTGGGTTGTCAAAGGCCAGCCATGTCTCTCACTGTCTATTGTGTGAGGCATGTAAAAGAACCATTGCTGACTTTCGTAAAGAGTAGGCTGCAAAGTCGTCAGCGTGTTTCTGTCCCTTGCTAAAAGGGTTGTGACAGGAAGGGCATCCGACGTAAAAACCTCTGCCAAATCAAACGGTGGGGGGGTGACAACCTTGTGAAGAGGGGGACTCGAAGCCCCAACCTTAGGATCAGCGATCCAGCACCTTATACCCCTAGGCCTCCACTACCCTTAGATGTTCAGCTTTCAGATTAAAATAATTATCAATTTTCTGAGCTCAACATGCCCTCCAGAGCAAAGGATTGTTAAAAAGGATAATGCATTGTTTGGTGGGACAGTTTCTAAAGATTGAGATCCCGTTGCAAACCACCAACAAACTTGATGTATAAACCCAATTCTTATCTAGTGTCCTTTGGAAGTCAAACTTGAATCTAATTATATAAATTTATTGTATAATAACGCTATGATATTTGGCTATTTACTTCAAACAACCTTGACACTGCTCCTTTAAGGTTGTACTAGTATACCTCATTCATTTTGGTATATACAGCCTCCTCAAGTTTCAAGTGAATAATAAATGTTGTTTATATTCAATTTATGTGCCAGTTTATTCATTTGTGGACACTTGTATACAAAATGTCTCAAAGCTGGAGCTGAACCCAGTAAAACAAACAGCAATGCTGACCGGCAAATTTCTTTTCAGCTCATCATCTGCTGGAGGTTAAGTTAGATTTAATGACTAGAAATGTTTCTCTGAAGTCATCAGCAATTAATTTAATTGCATATTTTAGATAAGGTTTGGTTTGCCTCAGCAGGTGTGTAAAATTAAAAAAAAAAAAAAGAGGGCGAGACAAGTGTGTTACAAGCAGAAATCTGTCATAATGCACAATAAATAAAGGGCTGAGAGCTAGAGTAGTGAATCCTGCAGAAAGCTGTTTTTGAGAGAAATGACATAATTACAATTCTGAAAAATCAGGGAGATGCTCATGATGCATTTTAAGGTCACCTTATCTACGGCTGTCAAAATACGACCTCGTCTCATTCTTCACTTTTTGTCAGCTCGACCACTGACTCGCTGCCCTTTAAAGGATGCCTTCACTTTGAACAATAAAAGTCTGGGTCAAGTACAATTGTGAATAACTGAAGGCAACATATAAAATATCACTATCTGTGGTGAAGGCAATGCTTCTCAAATAGTGTGGAGTGTGGTATGATGCCGGGGGGGGGGGGGGGGGGGTATCATCCTGGGGGGCACATGCTGTTTTGGAATAGTGTAAGAATCAAGTGTAATTGCGCCTCCACTCCACTAGTTGACAGTGACACTGTCATTGTTGCACTGTGGTATAGTGGGTTTTCGCACGAGCAAATGATATGAAGCGCAGTAAACAACACGGAAAAATTTCTAACAGGAACGAAGAGAAAGGTGGAGAGAGACTGAGATATTAAGACATAAATAAGGTGAATGAGTTTAAATAAGAATGTATTTTTTTTTTATTTCAGGCACATGGGCGCACTTAAATCTTTTCAGTTACAGATTAAAAAACAATGTTCATGAAAATTTTCTTTATTGTAAGTTGAACTATATTTCTTTTTTGTTTTTAATGTTAAGAAAAATACAATGTTATGCAGAGGTGTACTAATAACAATGCTATAGACAAATAATATTAATATTCGCTCGTGGGGCAGTGTGTGTCGGGATGTGTGTGTGTGTGAAATGTTTGTTTGTTTGTTTTCCTTGAGGGGGTGCCACACAAAATACGTAATTGAGAAGCACTGGCTTTAGGGGACATGATTCTCAATGTTAAAGCTCTCTCTCTTTAAAATGTTTTTTTTTTAAGCTCCCACTGTATAAATAGGTTCCATATGTCCATACGTATGATTTGTTAGTGCGATAATTTTGAAAAGAAATGACAGGACCACCAAATTGGTGTATGGCTCAACCTCAGATATGAATAGGGTAATACTTTATATGGGCCACCTCGACCTTGAAAAAGGTCACAAGATCACATTTTCTGTCTCTAGCCTGTCAAGACTTGTTAGAACAATAACACTGGCAGAATATGACACATTAACACCAAATCTGGTCTATGGATTGGTTGTCCTCAAAGGATTCAGTTCAGATTGTATTTGACCTTGTTTCAAGGTCACAGCTGTCAACTTTAGTGGAGGTTTTTTTTTTGGGGGGGGTGGGGGTGAATTCTGGAGAGTGTCTGTACGCGTGGTTGAATTTTTAATTTTGTTTTTGACTTTAATTCCTATAATTACAAAGATGGTGTTGAAAAATTGGGGTTTGCTTTATGGTCATGCAGGGCATCAATAATCTCCATTTCAGGCTTCTGTTAGCAGTTTTTCTGAATCATAAATTGGCTCAGCTGCTAACTAGAGTTGTTAAACTCTGCTTCTTGTCCTTATAAAGCAAACTGTAATATGTGAGGCACTCCAAAGTAGGCGCTTGTCGCACAGACCGCTTTTGAGAAAAAGGCCAGAAAAGTAAAAATGGTCCCTTTTTTTTTTTTTTTTTTATCGCAATTCGGATTTTTGCATAAACTATTAAAACAAGTACAGTCAGCCCGCTACTTACGAAATGAATCTGTTCCAGTGCCTAAGTAGGGGGCGCATTTTACATGTTAAACGTCTGATTCGTTCCAAGGCTCCCAAGACTACCCCATAAACCCTTTAAAAATGATAAAAGTACACCAATTTTGTATGAAATATGTAGTAAAAAAGAAAATTATTTATTAAACCATTTAAACATTTTATTAACAAATTAAACCACTTTATTAACATTTATTAATTAAACCATTATTAAGACACACACCCCTGTCTGTCTTTCTCTCACTCTCTCTCGCTCTATCTCTCTCTGTCACACACACAGACACACAATACAGTATGCATTAAATGTTTATTGTGACGCTACAGGCAACGCCCACAAGAATTCAAAGCGCATTCCCTGCTTGACGGATCGGAGGTCCAAACTCAACTGTAACTTGATTCATTGAGGGATCGAAATTCCAGATGAACTCACATGCGCCACATTTATTAAGTATTTACTGAATTAAGCAACTTTAAAAAACTAATCTAAAGATTGAAGCCTCCTTCTGTCTCTATCTCTCTCACACACACATGTGCACGCACACACACACACACACACTCTCGGACAAACACACACACATGGACAGGATGTTTTATTTAAAGTGGAATTACAGTGCCTGTTTGAAAGATCAGAGGTCCTCATTCAATATTGACTTGCTTCCTTGCGAGATCAGAGGTGTTCACCCACGGAGCACTGTTTTATTATAGTGCCGAGATATTCGCCTCAGTCACTGTATTTCCGCTTTAAGGTCTCCTTCTGGTTCAATATCATCCTGATTGTAAAGGGGTTTTGGCGATCAGGAAATACTGTATAATGCTGCATGATCAATCTCAAAACAAGCCAACAGTCAACTCCCCTTCATGTGTGTGACAAACAGGAAGTTTGGGTAAGGTTCAGCTGTGTCATCCCTCCTAGCCAATGGGAAGCCAGTGAGGCGGGATGTTGGGAGACAGCCAATGAGAGAGCAACTCGCGCATCGTGTGAAATTTTGATTGGCGTGTTTGAATTTTGAATGGCGCTTTTTGTAAGAGTAGGTTGTTTTCGTATTCTGGGGATGAAAACTTAGGAAAATGTTTTTCGTAACCCAAAATTTTCATGCCGGGGGTTTCATAAGTAGGGGGTCGACTGTATTCAACTATCACTTGGTCACGTGAAACTGACTAAAACTCACTAAAAATGTCTTTTTTTCCCGATTTTTGTGGCGAGTACCTTCATAAAACTAGATAAAAACAATAGCAAAACTTACTGGTTTTCGTTGCAATTATTCACTGAGTTCGGTCTAAGACACACTATAATCCATACACCAGAAGAACGGCCGTGAAGTAGTCTTTCCATTTTGGATACTGTTTTGATATTAAAATGAGCTTCCATGCCATTTCAGCCAATAAAATAAAGGTTATGAAGACGATATGCTCGTAAACAATGCAGGCTAGTTGCTAAGGAAGATCTGAAACGAGCACACTGATTGGTCAGCTCAGGCTTGCACATGCGCAGTGCCCGTCTCACGTTAACTTCCGGTTTACTGCATGCGGAGTTATTTATAAGATTGTAAATGTACATAATTTCTGGAAAAGGAGAGTGAAATGTCATCTGTGATGTCTAGCACCATTAGTATAGATGCTAAATTCGACGCGAGAATTGGGCTTTGAAGATGCCGGAATGCTTGGCGTTCTTGAAGATTATTTTGCTGGTGAGTATTATTCTCTGCATGCAAAATTTGATTATGGATTTTTTCTTAATTATTTGATTTGTGTGTCATTTTGTCTGGACTGGACATGCTGGATTGTGGGTTGTTTTTACGAAAATTGGTCAAGACCTGAAAAATAAATATTTCATTCCTTTTACAGATGAACAAACTGATAATGCCAGCTGTGATGTTGATGAAGAAGAGGCATCTGTTCATAATAGTGTACATGAATGTTTTTTGTGTTTGTGATGTGATCCTTTCTGCAGAGCAGGATATAGATTAAAATGATAATGATGAGGGCAGAGTTGAGGAAGCTTACTTGTGTAAAGAGATCAGAGAGTTTTGTTATATTGTTTTCTTATATATATTTTTCTTAATTTCAGTATGATTGTTTGAACCTGACTGTTTTTTTTTCAATTAGTATCATTTGAAGACATTTGAACCTTTATCTAATGGTTGAAAAGATATATACTGATCTTATTGGAATAAAAAGAAATGGGAAACAAATAGTCGGTTTTTTTTTTGTTTGTTTTTTGTTTTTTTTTCCCCCCCATTTTTTGGGGTTACCACAGTGACTGATGGGTTTAAAAAGGGCCTGTCAGATTAAAATGAGGATGATTTCTTTTATCATCTCTTCCTAAAACTTTTCCAGGACATGTTTTCTAAAAGTTTATATGGCTGAAGTGCATAAAAATGTTTGGTTGCTAAGGACTAATGATCTTGGAAGAAGGGCAGTCTTTGTGCTCATTTTTCTCTAAAACATCTTTTGAAATTTTTAGTTGAATGCTGACACAAGAAATGGCATAGCTCGCTCAGTTTTCAAGGTATTGACAAACTTTTTGCTGCATTTTGCAGCTTTGGGCCTCCTCTATCTGACTGTGTTAAAAGTTCTTTTTTGAATGTTCAGTGGAGTGGCTCACATATACACTTGTGCTGCATATAAGTACAGTATTTGCTTATAACATAGCATTTTTAGGCCCTGTAAATGAACTCGGTGTCCCCAGCTGCCTACTCAGGAACCTGTGGACGGGTTTCTAAAATCTTTGTTCACTATGAACCTCAGAGTAACTCTGTGCTTATTCCTTAACTCTTCTTTACTTTTGGATAAAATCATAGTAGTATTTGCTTGTGAGCAATCACAACACAAACTGTTCTTTGAAAGTGTTAATCTTGACCATACAGTTTGCTGTAGATGGTAAATGCACAATGTCCTCTAGTAATCCTGGCGGTGCACCATTGATGAGGAAGAAAAAGTGTCTAACCATCCAGTTGGTTTTGGAATGTGAAAAACCTGAAGCATCCCTCCGTCTCCAGCTTCTGTGTACACACTGGAGCCTTGTTATTTTTTTAAAATGCATATACTGTATGTTCAAAAAAAGGAATAATGTAAGAAATTTTATGCAAGAGGGTAATATAGAGAACAAGAGCTGTGTAAGACTCGGCTCACATGATGTGATGTTATCATCAATGGCATGAAATAAACATCTATCTAATGATATTCCTGTGTTATTGAAATGTTCTCTAAACCTATGGTTTCCAAATGGTGCACCAAATGGACCACAATAAGGTGCTTTGTTGCTTCATTTTTATTCCCTTCTATAAACAAGTTATTAAAATAGAAACAATCTTTGTACCTGGTGTAGTGCCTTCACCATGCAAAAAGAAACTCTGCTTAATGTGCAATTTTTTTAATACTTCCAGGAAAAACAAAGGCTCACAACAGCAATGCAAGAGCTCAGCGAATCAACTCTGGACAAAATAGGAACAAAAAACAGGTAAAAATATATTTATATTACAAGCATAGGTTTAATCAGAAAGGCTTATATTCCTATTCACCACTAGAGGGAAGCAAAGGCTGGTTTTCTTGGCTTGAGCGATGCTTCTGCTTAATTTGCAAGGTTCAGTTTTGTAAAGTTAGTCCTGGTAAATTAATAAGAGTCTCTTTCCTCTTTCTGTGTGTGTGTGTGTGTGTGTGGGTGTGAAGCCTGTGGGGCTAGATTGCAAGGCTGCACCAGGCTCCATTCTTGAGAAAGCTGAGAAGAGCCCCACTAAAGCCAGGCATCCACGCAAAGTAGATCTGAGGGCCCGTTACTGGGCGTTCCTCTTTGAGAACTTGCGCCGGGCTGTTGATGAGATCTACGTGACGTGTGAATCAGACCAAAGTGTTGTGGAGTGTAAGGTAGGAGCCTGATGAGGTCTTTCACATGGACACTGTTTAAACGAAGGGTGAACGAAGTGGGCAAATCCAGGTGCAGTCACTTGGTACTGTATAGACCTTCAGAATGACGTGAGAGACCAAATATCTTTATAGACAGTGAAATTATAAGTGTACTTTTAATTGATTAGTTCACCTACTTTGTTCGCAAAGGACTTTTTTTCCCCTCTTGAGTTGTCTATTTGGTCTGGGGGTAAAAAATAAACATATCCTGATGGCCATTTGAGAAAAAACAGGACTGGGAATGTTCTACAGAAATTGCTCATTCATTGCTTCGAAATGATGGTGGGAGAAAAAGTAAACAACTTTTTTGAAAACACACACTATGCAAAGAGATCAAGCTGATAAGAAAATCAGGAGATGTTTGTATTACTATTAGTATTTGAGGAGTATTTCATGTGAAGTGTGTCCAGTATTTATTTTACGTGTATTTCAGCCTGGACATGTAGAATATTTTCGGCTTGTACTTCAAATACACCACATGTTTGGTCTACTTCCTGTATTGATGTTGATGCTACAGTCATAACGTTCTCTTTTTATTTGGAAGTGGGCCCGAGAGAGTTTTTGCACGCAACCCAGTACTGACCAGTACTTTTCGTCGCACTCAACCACATGAATAACTCAAAGATGAGAGATACTCACCAGAGTCTAATTCACACACCTGCTGAGTACTATGTGCATCCATTTGATGATGCGATCTTATAATCTGACCAGTGAGAAATTTCTCACCAGTTTTCCTCACCGACCTACAGATAACCCAGCACTGTAAGAACTATTCCTTGAGCAAGTTGTTCACTGCTCTGCCAAAGCTGATCCACCAAGAAGGGAGTTCTGCCTAATTTCTTTGGCATCCCCCCCCTCGGCCCAGCACTCGGTCACCGAAAGGAAAGTCTGGCTGACCTCTCAATAAAGATTCCTGATAACCTTGTCTCTGCTCTTCAGGAATGTGGATTAGGCTTTGGCAGTCGACAGTCAATCAGATTTACTGCTTACCCCATGGTCACAGAGGAAATGATGTCAGATACCGGAATGGCTCTGTGAGTAAATGTCTGGGTGGGAATTAGCCTTTTCAGACCAGGGAGGACTCACTACGATAATAAGTGCAGGACTGGCACAGCTGCGGTTTCAGTCTGTGACCAATAGATGGAAATAAAGGGTTGAGGCAGTTGGAGTTTTATCGAATTTCCCTCCTCCTTTCAACATTCCTTTTGTTTTCTGGTTTTTGTCAGAGAGGGCTTTGAAGGTGCACTGGTGAGAGAATTATCACTGGCCGCTCTCTAGGGCCTTCCTGGAGGGAGTGCAGATTGATGATGGTGTGTAAACAAAGTTCCCCCTACTCCTCCGTGTGTGTGTGTGTGTGTGTGTGTGTGTGTGTGTGTGTGTGGAGAGAGCAAGCCCAGGGCCTCAGAATGAGGGGTCTATCAGATGACGTCTGATAACACTATTTTAAACAGAACAGGGTGCCCTGGCGTTGTTCTTAGTTTGGCCTTACAGAAGTAGGGGCAAAACCTGAAACATGCTCTGCCTTTAGCCAAGCTACCATGCACACCCCAGTTATCACAGTTATCCGCACAAACATTCTGACAGTACTTTGGTTGTCTGACCAAGCACATTTTACCCTGCGGCGGCTTCAACTAGGGCCAGCTAATATAGTGCAGTGTTGACTGGTGCAGCCAGACCTCCACACAGCATGCCACGTGTTTCCATTGGCCGGGGTACAGTGCTGTAGTGCTTGATTAGGGTTCCTGCTGTTTATTCTTCTGTTTTCTGAGTTTTCGATTGGCGTGTAATCTTGAATCATGGTGAACATGGCTCAGATGAGGACGAGTGGAGGGTGTTGCTGAATGGGAACCCTCATGATCTGCGTGCATCATACTTGCAGGACTCGGAGTCAGATGCGTCTGTTCTACTGTTCACACGCCTCTGAATGTACTATCACTGTAATAACGGCATCATAAAAAAGAGAAGTCTTTTTTAGAGGTCCATAATCTCATCACATGATTGTTTGCTACATATAAACACATTTCATAATCTTGTTGTCTGTCAAGTTCACTTGAGCTGCAGTACAGTAAGTTCTGTGACCCTTTCGACGAGTGACTTGCCGACACAGTGGTTAGATGGGCAGCATGTGGGTCTGGTGATGTAGTGCAGTATAAGGTTGTACTGTATTTGGATACAATTCCACTGTCTGGCCAAAAAACGTTGTTTGCTCGAGAGTATTTCGGAGATAGGATTCCGTTGGACTCGTATTTAGTTTTGATTATGGAACACATTTGCTGTGGCATTGTTTTGACAGCCGTATGCAGTGTCCACCCCCCCCCCCCCATCACACACCTTTAGCTTTTGTACTGAAGATGGACGAATTGAATCACAGCATAAAGTCTTCTCCAGCACATCCCACTGACTCTTTGGGGTTAAGGTCATGACTTTATGCTTCCAGTTCATGTGTGTAAATGATTATTCATACTCCCTGAACCTCTCCTTTTACTACTTCAGCACCAGAATTCCTGGTATTCTCTAAAAAAAAAAAAAAAAAAACCCTCCATTGATGGAATAATCTAGCCATTTGGTACATTCAGGTCAACTACTGACTTCAATTCATTGTCATGTGAAATGCTGAGCTTTGACATGACCAAGTGAAGCAACCCCAGACTATAACGTTGTCTTCAGAGGCATGAACAGTGGCTCCTCTGCATGAGGGTTTATATTGCTTTATATACAGGAATCCCTCACTGTCTGCAGTTAATTGAGACCGAGAGCCCCCGCAACCGTTGAATTCCGCGAAGTAGGATTGGACAAATACCCCCCCCAGACTGCCGTATACGTACATGTATATGTATATATAATAACAATAAATACATATTCAATGCTATAGATGCTTATAATAACAAGTAAACATTCAAAAATGATGCATATGATGCAAATAAAATATAAAAACACACACACATCCATTTTTATGTGAAGTGTGCATGCGTATCTGTGTTTTGTAACAGATGCACGTGCACACATTCAGATGTGCACCGCACAGAAAAATGTAAGTAGTTTTCATGGGAGGTTTTGAGTTGTTTTGTTTGTTTGTTTGTTTTTTATTTAAGTTTTTTTTTTGTCTTTTGTGGCATTTTCGTTAACTTTTCCCCCTATTCTTCGTTAATTTCCTTATTTTTTAATTCAATGTCTGTCTTCCTTTCGGCTTTTTCCCTTTTTTACTCGGGAGTCGCCACAGCGAATCATCTGATTCGCACGTTTGATTTGGCAGAGGTTTTTACGTCGGATGCCCTTCCTGACACAACCCTTTTTTAGCAAGGGACAGAAACACGCTGACGGCTTTGCAGCTACTCTTTACGAAAGTCAGCAATGGTTCTTTTACATGCCTCACACCATAGACAGTGGGAGACATGGCCCGCCTTTGATAACCCAGTTAGCCGCACTGGGGGGGGGGCAGTGACAACCTTGTGGAGAGTGGGACTCGAACCCCCAACCTTTGGATCAGCGATCCAGCACCCTATACCACTAGACCACCACTGCCCCCTTTATTTTTTAATTCGATGAATATTTAAAAAAAAAAATAAAAAAAAATCCTGTGATGCTCTGAAGCCGCTTGAATTGAAACGCGAAGTAGCGAGGGATCCTTGTACAGTACTTCCCTTCTTCCCTGTTCCCATTTTGGTGTAATCGGGAAAATTGGGACTTGTCAGACAACATGACTATTATCCATTGTTCTAGATTCCAAATATAAGAGCTTCCTAGGAAATTGAAGCTTTTTATTCCTTCAATGTTTACTGAAAAGTGATTTGATTTTATTTATTTTAGGTAACCGGACAGCTGTGTAGCCCCCCTGTGGAAATGCTCTTATTTTCACTGTTAAATTTTACTAGAAATTGTTGACATTCCAGCTTCAACAAGCACCAATTTACCTCCAGGCTAATTTCTTCTGTGATGATGGCAGTTCAGTGCCATCTTTCATCCAGATGTTCTGAATTATACATTTTAACTCAATTTTAACCGAATTAATTGTTAAATTTGCTTGATGCAGCCCAATAATTTCACCCTTTTTATACTCCATAACTTCTTTTTGCCTGACCATGAGATATATCTTCTTTATATGACTGTTTAAAAAAAAAAATAGAGAGAGAGAGAGGCTACTCACTGCATCACTTAGCTGAAAGAGTCGTTGCCAGGAGAACCATATTAATCACTGCAGTAGTTTTGTGATGGTGTATGATTTATTCAGATCAAAATGAGATGTTTTTCATTGAGACTACTTTCGAATAGGGCAGTGGTGGTAAGGTGCAGGATCACTGATCCCGGGGTTGGGGGTTCAAGCCCCACTATCAATAGGTTGCCACTGCGCCCCCCCCCCAGCGCAGCGAACTGGGTTATCAAAGGCCGGCCATGTCTCCCACTATCTCTGGTGTGAGACATGTAAAAGAACCATTGCTGACTTTTGTCAAGTGTAGGCTGCATAGCCATCAGCGTGTTTCTGCCCTGCGATGACCTGGCGAGCTGTCCAGGGTGTACTCTGCCCTCAGTTGGCTGAGATAGGTGCCAGCCTCCCTGCGACCCTAATTAGGATTAATCAGTTCAG
>CM045742.1:21990000-22010000 GCA_024760905.1 Plotosus lineatus
TCTTGGAAGTAAGAATAACGTAACAGAGCTCTTCATACATTGTTAAAATGTCAGAGATTAAATGTTTTTATTTCTTTTTGCGATTGCGTTTTTTGAAATTTTTTTGAAAAAGGTGGAAAGATACTTCTTTAAGAGCGAATTTTTGTAAGATGTGGATGATTTAACCCCTCAAATGTGTCTGAACCTTTGCTACAAGTCCTATAGGAATATAGAAAAAACCCCTCACATTTTCAGGTCCTGGAGCACAACGGATTTTATTGCAGAGCTTTCTTGAAGGGTTCATTTATTGAGAGTGAAAATTCCACCCCCCCAAAAAAAAAGCTTTTGAAAATTGAAATATCTCAGTGCACCCACAAGACCCCACCTTCGTTTTGATGGATGTCATACTGTGATGGAAGAAGCGTGAAGAAAATTGTAAAATTTCACTGGGCTGATGGGAGTGCCACCTGTAGAGGGCGCTGCGATATGCTATTTTTTTGTAAATGTGACACCTGCATAAGAGGCATTTGTGGACTCCGCCCTCAACTTCTCACACTTGTTTATGCATGAGAGGACTCCACTAGCAGGCCCAACACTATAACACTAGAAATCAATATGTAATGATGAGGGTACAGCAGTATAGAAGGCACTAAATTTGGTCAAAATGTCATTTTCGGTGGGGTTTTTTTTTTCTTTCTTTCTTTTTTTCTTCCCTCCTCAGGGCTGCATTACTGAAAGCACCTTCATTAGATTTGAATAAGTTCTATTTTATCACATAGCCCTGTATGTCTACTAACTATCCTATAAAATTGTAGTGGGTTTCAGCTGAATTAACCCTTTTGTGGCCATTACAATGTGATGTATCTTCAAAAAAAGAAACCCCGATATCAATCAAAATGCTTTCGATTTACATTTTTTCGAGGAAAAAAAAAACTCAAGCAGAGATATCAAATAATATTTGATAGTCCTCGTGATTTCCTTCCTGCCTGATTTGTAAACTGGTTAGTCATCTTTAGTCCTATATCCCACCATCTTCGAAAATCAGTGTAAACACCTTGGGATACAGTACATGCTTGAAAGCCTTTGTTGGAGGAAAATCTACTTTACTATCAATCAAAATCACCGAAAACACACATCAGTAGTGCAACCTTGTGCATTTTCCCAAGAGGCCATTCAAGTTTTACATACTAAGCTATGGCATGTAAGGGCAGGGGGTCTGGCTGTCACCCATGCATAGAGCAATCATCCATAAGGGAGGGGAGTCTTCTGCTGTGTGCATTATGCACGTTAAAATAACTTATGGAAGTATTCGCATTTGTCGTATAGTGGAGGGGTTTTCCGAGATGTCCATGCTATGCACATGGGGAAGGATCAAAAATTCCCAGAATCATGCATATACTAGTATATACTTATCTTATATATACTTATACTTATATACTTATCTTATAATATCTGAATGACACCAATTCTAATGACACTTTTCACATTGTGAAAAATTAAGATATTTAAAATTCAAAAGCTAATTTTTTTTAAACGTACAATTTAGACCCTCAATAAATGAACATTTCTGGAGTCCCTGGAATGAAAACCGTTGGGCTCTAGGACCTCAAAATATGTTTTTTTTTTTTGTCTACATAGAGGTAATCCAGCAAAAAATAAATAAATAAAATTGAGGCATATGTGCAAAAACTGCCCGAATCTTATAGAAACTGGCTCTTAAAGTACAGTTCTTTATTAGCATCGATTAATTATAATTTATTTATTTTTGTCAGTAAACTCGATGCATTTGTCAAGTTTTAAAAATGTCATGTGTGTTTTCGTTCAAATTCTTTCCTCCCATACTTGCTATGTTTTATCATTAGTGGATTTCCTGTCCTGCTGTGTCCATTTATTCATTTTCTGTAACCGCTCAATCCTAATTAGGGTAACAGGGAGGCTGGTGCCCATCCCAGCCGACTCCTGGCGACGACAGAGTACACCCTGGACAGCTCGCCAGGTCATTGCAGGGTGGATGATGGCTATGCATAGCTGATGGCTATGCATCCTACTCTTGTCGAAAGTCAGCAATGGTTCTTTTACATGCCTCACACCATAGACAGTGAGAGTAATGGCCGGTCTTTGATAACCCAGTTAGCTGCACTGTTCGGGGGGGGGACAGTGACAATCTGTTGAGAATGGTGCTTGAACCCCCAACCTTGGGATCAGTGATCCAGTGCCCTTTACCAACGGGCCACCACTGCCTTCTGTCCTGCTGTATCATGAATGGATCTAGTTCGCCTGCTGTAAGATGATTGGGTGTGGATAACCGCATATAACGAGTGGGTGCAGTTAACCTGCTGTGCAGTGTAAGGACCGGTATATTCAGCTGTGCTCATTCGGGTTTGAAAACACAATCAATAACTCGCAGTTTTTGGCGCTTATTCTTTTGACACAAATTACTCTTATGGACAGAGGGAGTGAGTTTAGTAATCTGCAGTGTCTTTGTTGGCAGTTCTCCCTGCCCCCCACCACCACCACCTCCAAAGGAATAAAAAATAAATAAATAAACTTGGTGTAATATATCTGTGTTGGTCAGACACTATAAATAACTAAATCAGTGTTTCCTCACTGAAGTGATGCGTTGTTTCTCCTTAACCATGAATCACATTTTTTTCTCCTAAATTTTTTGCACGAACAAACTAAATCATCACTTATCATTTAACTTATATCTGTTTTTATTTTAGGAGGTTTTAATGATGTTGGATAACTATGTTCGGGACTTTAAAGCTCTCATTGACTGGATCCAGCTGCAGGAGAAGTTGGAGAAAACTGATGCTCAAAACAGGTGATCTGTTGGACATGCACAGTGGGGACTATTTGCATTGGTGTTCCAGTTGCAGGGGATCGATTGGAACAGCTGTAATTTAAAGGGATCCGCCAATTTATTGGTTTCCCTTTAACTGAATGGCTGAAATTACCACAACACCAACATAATACATTGATTAAGGTATAAACTCGAGCTTTTAAGTTGCTCCCCAATTTAGCGCAGACTACTTATTGATCAAGTTTGTATACAGACCCCCACCCCAGTATGGAGTATAATTTACACTTTATTGGTGAGTGAAAAATGATCACAACGAGTATGAAAGCAGCCTTAAACTCCAGCAATCAGGTTTTACAAAATTGCTGTTAATATTTTATTTCTAGGTTAAAAGATCCATGATATTCTAAATGCTGTGGATGAAGTGGTGATGGTTAGTATAATGACTGATTCTGTATTGATCCCACTAGGCCAACTTCTTTGGCATGGGAGGTCCGCAAGATGTCCCCTGGACGTCATGTCATGCCCAGTCCATCGAAAGACCGACTTGTTCCATCGCCTAGTGTTCGCCGCACCCTAAATTTCGGGTAAGCCAAAATTATCAGCACTTCTCTACTGAATTCAATTCAAGCCACTTTTTTTTTTTTTTTTTTTTTTCCAATCACAAAAAGGCCAACTCATGATTTGAGTTTACCCACAAGTCATTATCCCCATCCTGCTTCCCACTAATTGATGCCATATTCTCGATATTGATGCCATATTCTAATTGATGCCATATTCTCAATGTCTAATGCCTGATATGAGGAAACTCCACTTCCTACATTAACGGTTGATATTTGTCTCACTCCATTAGTGTGTGTGTGTGTGTGTGTGTGTGTGGTTTTTACTGGTAGTGTAAAAGGAAAAGGATTGATAATTCAATTAAAAGGGTACTGAATAGCTAAATTAAGAAATCAATAGCAGATATGATGCATCCAGAGCCTTGGCTGAAGGCTGGAGAGAAGATAAGCATTGTCTGGAAGAGCCATGAGATCGATCTGTGAGGCCCAAGCGTTTGTTTAATGTAATTTCTTTTTTCCCCGGGTTTTTCCACGTCTTCTCTCTGAGACAGTATGAGGTGAAGATATGAGTGTGGTTGAAGACTGCTGAAGCATGAAGTTCAATACCTGCATTACACTGTAATCAGATGCCTCAGGAAATGGATATTGATCAAGTGCTGAGGTTGTTAGACTGACCTGGTAGCTGTTGCCTGAATGCTGTGTCCTCACTGATACAGGATGCCGTGAGTGAATGATGTGCTCCCACTGACTCGTGTAGAGGAAAAGTGTCCAAGTGGCCATCTCCTTGCCCCATCCTATCATTAGTCTCATAAACTTATTCCTATAAAGTGAACGAGATAGCAGTGCACAAAAATTCAAGTTGATTGTTCTGGTGAGGCCTTCGATATACTATACACATGTACAGTGCTGCAACGTATGATGTCTCAATGAACATGGTGCACTGTAGCGAAGCACTGTACAGACAGCTCATTACACAAAGTATAAATGGAGAAAGATGAGCAATGGAAACTGGTTTTATGGTTTTATTACACAGGACAGTACAATCGCCTGTTGATATAATTTAAATAAAAAATATGGTTCTATACGTATGATTATACAAACAAACATGGACATAATCCTCATGGCAGTATTGGACCTTCAGTGATTTCTCTGAACTTTTGTTTATACAGACGACCTACATTTTTAATTGTTTCCAGACGGATGAACGTAAGTTGAAAGTGAACATAAGTTGTTACAGTGACATATAATGTGTGACGTATGACGCTCATACTGTACTATACATCCATAAATACCATTACCGTATCTCATAAAACACCCCAAAATCAATTATTTTAAACATAACATTGTAGAATAATATCAAATAATATCAACATTAATTTCAAATGTCACTTATTTATACCGAGTCACTTTACATGAAGCTTAAAACAGCCAATCAACGCTGACAATATGTGAGGTGCTCAATACCGAAAGTAGTGTACTTGCAAAAGTAGTGTACTTGCTGTGAGTTATACGGACTTCCGGTCTTTCAAGTGCACAAGGGTGCCGTTGAACTCGTTTAGAACACAGCCTGCACTGATGTGAATCACGGATCGGAGAGTTCTCTTTCCTGGATTCGGGTTTTCATTCATTTTACAACTCTCTTTGCTTAACTGAGTATGCATGGTAGATTGTGTTGAACCGAGCAGATAGTTAATTCATCTCTGTATATGAGAGTTGCACCCATGCTAGTAGGCTTACGCTTCTTACCAACCATATTTGCTTAGGGTTACAAAAGTCCACAAAACAGTGTAAAAACAGAGATCACAAAGATGACGTGTTAACACAAGGGTAACACGCTATATAACTGTAAGATATTTGTATATGTATATATAGTTATATAGACATCGTTTTATAACTGAACTGGGAAGAAGGAGGGGCATGTTCAGTAGACATCGTTTTATAACTGAACTGGGAAGGAGGGGCATGTTCAGTCTGTCGTTTATAAAGAATGGACGCAGCGTCATTGCGTCATTATGTCAGGGTACTATGTAGGTACGTCTAAACTCAAACTTTGACCTTTTTTTTTTCCCCATTGGAAAAAAACAAATGTATAACGGATGAACGTAAGTCGGGGAGCGTCTGTAGTGTTGACTTTTGGGACTAAACAATTATACAATATTTATCCTTCATAGGTGTGTATGTGTGTGTTTATTTTATTCATAATTTTAATTATTGTCAAATTATATATACAGAGTGAAAAGTTAAATTATATGCAATTAATTTTAATAAATAAATAAAATTATATTTAGGATCTTGAATATTTGGTTTACCCTTGACTTGGTTTTGATTTGGTATTGTATTTTATATTGAAAATTTTAACGGTCTTTTTTGACAGTTTTATTTTATTTGTTGGTTTCCTAGATCAGACCTGACTTTTTAGCGACAATCCCTATATTTTTGGTATGGCTGAGGGTCAGTAGTTTGGGAAAGCCATTCCAAAAGCTTAATCTCAGCCTGTTTTTAATCTACTTCACATATTACTGTGAGCATTTGCAGTTCTTTTTCTGTTGGAACTCCCAATTATGTCCAGGTTTCTGATGGTTTGAGTTTCTGCTGAACATTCTAGAGTAGAATGCTTCCATAATTATTCCATACACCTCATGCAGTACATTTATTCTATTGGTGGCCAAACAGTCCCAGAACATGATGCTATACACCATCATACTCAACAATTGCTGGTGTTCTTGAGGTTCAGAGCCTTTTTTTTTTTTGTCCATGGCATAAGCTGCAAACTTTAGTCAAGCTTGAAGGTGTTGATTTTGGAGCAAGACTTCTTTCTTGGACGGCAGCCGTTTACTCCACTGCAATGTAAAACACACTTGACTGCTGACAGTGTCACTGGTGTTCCAACTGCTTCCACTTCCTGTCAGGCCTGTGCTTTTGTGGTTCCTGAGTTGTTCCTGACCAGCTGAACCAATTTCCTTTTGTCTGAGGGTGACACTTTGCATCTTTTCCAGACCCTGCTGAAGTTACACCTTCCAATAACTTGTACTTGGAATCCAACGTTGTTTTGAAGTGACTCCTCTTTATTTCTGAACGGAGCTCCTTGAACTTTTTGTTGTGTTGTGGTGTTCCCATTGGACTGAGTTTATCAGTGCAGGTAAACAAAAAAATTTATGATGGCACAGAGAAGCCATTGGCTGGGGTCAGTCATAATCGCTAAAAGGGATTTAAGAGACCTTGGCCATGGCAATTTCAGATGGTTTGAGACTTTAATCTAAGCTGAATTAGTAAGTGAATAGTTCATTCTTTTGCTCTCAATATTATTATTAAACTTCTGTATGGATATTCATTGAATATTATATACATTTAATCCATGAATATTCACTTCGGAAGTTATACTGCAACCTCGGTGAATATAAACTTCTGGTGCAGAGACCTTTTTCAGGAACCTAATATTTTGTGACATTTTCAGCTTGAGGAATTTTTCTCACAGTGAAACAAACATTAGTTTTAATTTTTATGCAGCAACAGATGGATTTTATAACATGTTTTGTTTATAAGAATGCTAGTCACTCTTCGGGAATATTTCTCTTATTTTGAGATGTGCGTATGTGTACATATCTACGTATTTCAAACACAAAAAGGTTTCCAGAATTATGGGTACAGCAGGTTGCAGAATAACTTCAGGAGTGGGGGGAAAGAGAGGCTGGTGAGGGAGCAGTTATTTATAACGGCTGCTATTATTGCATTCAAAAGAGGCCTTTAGGTACACATCACTTACAATGGTATGAAAAAGTATCTGAACCTTTTGGAATTTCTCACATTTCTGCATAAAATCACCATCAAATGTGATCTGATCTTTGTCAAAATCACACAGTTGAAAAAACAGTATCTTCTTTAACTAAAACCACCCAAACATTTATAGGTTTTCATATTTTAATGAGGATAGCATGCAAACAATGACAGAAAAGGGGAGGAATAAGTAACTCACCATCACATTTAATATTTTGTGGCCCCCCTCTGGCAGCAATAACTTCAACCAGACCCTTCCTGTAGCTGCAGGTAAGTCTGGCACATCGATCAGGACTAATCTTGGCTCATTCTTCTTTACAAAACTGCTGTAGTTCAGTCAGATTCCTGGGATGTCTGGCATGAATCGCTGTCTTGAGGTCATGCCACAGCATCTCAATGGGGTTCAAGTCTGGACTTTGACTTGGCCACTCCAGAATATGTATTTTGTTCTTCTGAAACCATTCTGAAGTTGATTTACTTCTGTGTTTTGGATCATTGTCTTGTTGCAGCATCCATGCTCTTTTTAGCTTCAACTGTTTGACAGACAGCCTCAGGTTTTCTTGCAAGTTGTCCAGGCCCCGAGGCATCAAAAGCCTATAAATGTTTGGGTGGTTTTAGTTAAAGCAGACACTGTTTTTTCATCTGTGTGATTCTGACAAAGATCAGATCACATTTGATGGTGATTTTATGCAGAAATGTGAGAAATTCCAAAAGGTTCAGATACTTTTTCATACCACTGTATGTTCATGAATTCACCTGACCTAATTCTTCATGGTTTGAATGAATACGAATAAACTACAGAAAGTCTTGATACGTATCTTGATGTACCTATCAGAAAGTGATGAGTATTTTTCACCCGATTGTCCTGCTCACTGACTTCATAAATTTAAGCACGTTCCTGGCCATGTGCTTTTGTTTATGTTCGTATTGATTGGTTTAACGTGCCATGTGCTAAAGTTGACATTCGTGTTGATTGGCTCGATTTTTACTTCTGGGAAAATGTTTAAAGGAACAGCACCAGGAGGGAAAATATTTATGCTGTTTTCTGTTTATTTCAGCTGTCATGTAAGTAATTTGGTTGATACCACAAAATGAACAATACAAATACCATTAAAACTATTTATTAATAAATAAATCAGCCAATAAAATTATTATTCATGTTTTCCATTTTAATGGTAATAAGCACTTACTGTTCCACTTCGTTGGTAATCATTTTAATAAGCGCCCACTCACTCGGTTTTTTTTTTAAGTGCCCTGGGCGCTTATCACGTCAAATACGGTATTTGTTTTTTTTAAACCGCGATGCACTGAACCCCCATGAATTGAATTGCGAAGTTGCGAGAGATCCCTGTATTTCTGTGAAGGCCAGTATAATTTTGTGATCAGATACTTGAACAAAGCACAACTATCTTAATTTTTATCAGCTTTTAGGTTGTTGTAGTGATTTGCTGCATGTGGGAGAACTGCAGAGTTACAAAGCTCTCTAGTTCCCCAAAGCATCGTAAGAGTGTGACTGAAAAAATGAATTGACAAGCATCAACACAAATCTGTCACATATCATGAAGTAGCTTCAACAGGATGGTTATATGTTGTACAGGGGTCCTCCTCCCACTCTTGCTGTAGCGTGTCTTTCGCATTCTGGGCACAGCTATGCTGACCGGGTGAAGTGCTCCCACACCCTGCCTGTGCCAAACCAGGGTTCTTCAGTTCCTACAGAGAAACCAGGTCAGGTGAAGATATCCAGATTTCACACTGCTGACCCAATGATAACTTATAAATGCATGCCTTATTTGTGCATTTTACATTCTTGAATGATCCATGTACTTTTTAATAAATTGGCTCTGCTTTTTGTCACTAGGTAAAAAAGATGCCGAGGGCTGGGAGACAGTACAGAGGGGCCGCTCAATGAAGCCTCGTTCTGTTGCAATGCTGGCAAAGGTCAGTCCTGTGCTGGCCCATGTTAGCCCTGAAGATGTAAGTGATAAGGAGAACCAGCAGCTGCAGAGACCAGGGGAGCAGCAGGGAGACAGCAAGCTCACCTCCCCAGAGCAAAACCCAGAGTGTGAGAAGGCCTCTGTCCTCGAGGTAGTGACGTCAACCAGCAGCCCCTCATTTATCAATAATTCAGTAGCAGAAGGAAGAATTGAGGTCTCTGTAATGTTAGTTTATCTGCCCTCTCTGTGTTTTGGGCTGTTCACAGACACACAGTCCAGACAGGGCCATATCAGTTGGTCAGGCATTGATTTTTATACATGCGTAGTGAAGCCACAGAGTTAGAAGTATCATATGAGGCCTTATGAAATATGTATACTTTCTATGTTCTGCACTGCACTTGTGTATGCATGTTTAGCTGCCATTGTTGGTTTAGTTAGGTAAACAGTTGCATGTTTGTGATTTTGATTGAATTGGTGTATATTTTATGTCTCTTGCATGTAATCATTTTTTTCCCCCACAGCACATTGTTTCTGCAGCTGCATGTTTCGTTACTTATGTTGCTGTTCACATTTCTGATGATCATCTTCTAATAAGGTTCCTGAAAAGAATGCAGACCATGTGCTTGTTTGTAAATGTGTGTGTTTTGTGTGTTGATGCAGCCACCACCAGAAAATGACCAAGAGTCTAGTCAGAGTGTGCCACCCCATAGATCTGAGTCCCCTCCAGCTTCTTTTCCCCTACAAACCATAAGTCCAGCACTAGCACTTTCTTTATCATCTCCTCAATTGGAGGAGCCTGGTGGTGGACTAGTTGAAGGGGAGCAGGAGCCAGCGGGGGCAGCATGCCAGGTCATGGCACCATCTGCTGCTGAAGAAGGAGCAGCAGTGACCCATGTTCCCTTGACAGAAGTGAAACTGGAGAGCATGCTGGACCCCACAGAGCTTTCCACTGTGAGTGCTGATAGACACAGGCCGGGGGCACAGTGCTCGCCTAAACAATGTCAATCCCAAAAACCTCCAGCCACAGCAGCATAACCAACCAACCCACCAAAGTTTGCACAGTCAGCATCATGTATGTGTATGTCTATGACCACAGAGGCTGCTTTGTAGCTTTTTGAAGGCACCAGTTTCACAGTTTGCTGTTAGTGTTATGGTTGGGCAAAGTTTGGCTAGGATCGGAAGGCATTTTTGCTTTTTGTTGATGTTTGCTTGAGGCATCCACATAATAAGTAACAGTACAGAGCATAATATACCAGTCAGATATTTGAACACTACAGTGAATACAGGTATACCTCAACTTAAGTCGTTCTTGATTAAACATCGGTTTTCGAAAAAAAAAAAGGTTTGTCATTAAAATCATATATATATTTATTATACGGAATAATATATATAATATAAAATAAATTTGGCGTAGCCTAGGCTAGCCTAGAGACAAGCTAATTTGATTCAAGTTGTTTTTCGACTTTCGTTGTCTCTCCTGCAACCAATTAACGACATAAGCCGAGGTATACCTGTATGAATTTCTCATTGTTTCTCAAGACCCTTTAGGTTTTTTTATTTGTTTCCAAGGCAAATGTAAATAATAAAGGTGTAATGCTCAATTTTGAATTAAAATACATTTTTAAATATTGAAATAAGCAAATTTAATTTAAAATAATCTGTCACTGAATTTCCCTCAAAATACTTCTTATTTATAATTATATAACAATATAAACAGGCAACAAGTGTTACCCCATTCGGGAAATTAAAAAAAATAGCCTGAGTGAAGTTTCAGCATGAAGCAGGTTAAGAAGATACAAATATAATCAGGGTGCTGTAAATGGTTTATTTGTTGATCTGAAGTTTTCTTGGTCATGGCATAATTATCTAAAAATCTTTCCATGTGTCCAAACCCTGAGTTGGCTTAAAACACTGTACACTATTGAGTTGACCTCATGTTATTATTTTTAAAATGAAAACAGATTAGGTAGGAATTGTGTGTTGTAATGAAAAATTCTGATTTATAACATAAAATTCTCAAGAAACTTACATTTTTTTGTCAACAAATATGCATAATATGAAATCCCGATGTTGTACATTGAGTCAGAGTATAAAGTACAGTTTGATTGGGGGGGGAAAATGGAGGTTCTGGAATTTCGTCTTGGCGATTGACTGGCATACTGGTGGACATACAAACTAACGAATGTCTTATCTGAGTGTCTGCTCAGACTCCAGTGTTTTTCTAAGACTGTCATGGTTGTGTCTGTGATTCTGAACCGTGGTCTCCCAAAAGCCTGGCTTGTCTGGTCTTGTTAGTGTTGATTCACAGGCACTTGCACAAGTTTCACCTTCCTTTCTGGAATAGACTTTGTCCCGAGACCTCTGACCTGCAAATCCATTATGATATTTAAAGGACTTACTGCAGAAAGCCTCACAAAACCTGAGTTCTTACTACCTAGCTCAAATAAAATAGCATCCCATTGGATGAGGATATGTTTGCTGAGTGCAAGTCAAGTGCATGCTATCATCACTTTCCTGTGTTTAATTCTTTCTAATTGTACAGGAAAACTTTCGATCAGTCATGTTTGCTGTGGCGCTGGTCTCGCTCGCGATACCATACATGACTTTTCTGGTGTATCTAACCTCTGAGGGGTTAATTAAGGTTTAAGCCTTTCTCGTCTCTGCCTGAGCTACTGTCATCCATTTCTCAACAGCACACCAAAAGCCTGTCTGAAACTATAGAGATGGATGGCACAGAAGTGGCCTTGGGGGAGTGCTATCAAAGACCAGATCATAGAGGAACCTGGCTTTGCTGCTACAGAGCTCCAGACACCACCTCTCTGGGTGGCTGAGATAAGCCAAGCCCTGTTTAGACTCCTGCCTAAGACTAACAGGCGCAGTGTTGAGAGAAATCTCTCTCATTATGCTCATTAGGATGAAGTGTCACACTGATCGCAGTGCCGCTAGGTCCCCCTCATCCTGTGTGGGTGCTCCCAGTCTGACACTCGGCATACTGCTCACTCGCCAGTTTAAGAAGCTAAGGTCAAGTACTAGGGTGCAGCCCGGATTCTTTTACTGAATATTTCAATAATTTGCTAATCATTAAGAGCAATGCAGACTCACAGGTGCATGACGACAGGCTCAGGCTCCTGACCAGAAGGTTGCGGGTTCAAATTCTGTCATTGCCGTGCTACTACACCCTTTAGCAAAGCCAGGAAGTTTATAATCTTCAGCTTCTGTGTTTGACTTTAAATCACTTTGGATTAAAAGGATCTGCCAACTGATTAAATATAAATGTGCCTCAACAGGAAAATGCCTCAATCTATTACAAATATGCTGATGTGGACGTTGTGTCTATAAAATCAACATTATCTTGGTAATATAGGTGCTCTGGGTAAGAGAAGAACACTGTGCTGAAATGTAAACCGTAAGTCTTTGCTGAGTAGAGACTTTGGTTGTTACATCATAATGGATGTCCCATGCATGATTTTGGTATGCTTCCCTGTGTGTGGTTTTTGTGATTGATTGTGTTAATGGCGCCTGCCTGTGTTTTCACTTTAATTTTGTTCATGCCCCCCCCCCCCCCCCATCAATGCCCATTTTAATACAATGCTGCTTAGTTTCAAAGTATCAGAATCTAGAATTGTTCCTTCTGTTGAGATTGATTGGTTTGTGCTTTTGACGTGCTTTGAGAGGTTTGGGAGGATTAACATGGCAGTCCTGCTGTGAACTCTGCTTCAATGTATTGACCGCGTGACTGATCTTTCATGCCCGTGTTCAGCCCCAATCCATGGCCGAAGTGCTGGCGAAGAAGGAGGAGCTGGCTGATCGGCTGGAGAAAGCTAACGAGGAGGCCATCGCCAGTGCCATCGCTGAGGAGGAACAACTCACCCGAGAAATCCAGGCTGAGAACAATGAACTGGAGAAGGACAATGAGGGCGATTTCTCCGTAAGGGATCCAGCACACCTGATGCAAATGTTTTCGCTCAGTATTTATTCATTTATTTATAAATTTTTTCCCCATAGGTCAGCATTGGAAGTGGAGGCTGGAGTGAAGTGCTGGCTGATGATGATGGTACTGCTTTTGCTTTCTAAAATAACTGAGAGCTCGAGAGACAGGTAGAGATAGAGGGCGCATGCTATGATTTTTGTGGTTCGCTTGCTGTGTGCAGCACGAGAACCGTGGCATCAGAGCACCTCATGGGGAGATATGATGGAGGAGGAGCCAGCTCGGCCTCCTGGCCATGGTATCCACATGCATGAGAAGCTCTCCTCACCATCACGTAAAAGGTACTGTAATCCTGTGTGTGGTTCCTGTGAGTTTGTTACTGTACATGTCAGCCATGTTTTAGTGGACGCGAAATTAGAAGACTTTGAGTACAGTAGGCCCTCGATATTCGCGGGGGTTCGGTTCCGGCCCCTCCTGCAAATGATGATGATCCACAAGTTCTGTACCCGGAAGCAAAACCCTGTGTATCATATTACATATGTGAATAAGCAACCAGAAGTAAAATACTGTGTACGTGCACTAAACTATGCTTCTTCACAGTCTTACTCATTAATACAGTATTAATGTTGTAAAATGTAGTAATGATTAAGAAAAACTTTTCAATTTTTACTGTTATATTTATTGATAAAATACAGTATAAACATTATACAGCATATACTGTTGTAAAGCACTAGTATTAAAGTCTTTTTCAATTATTATTCCAGTGCAGTACCTAAGTTAATGTTTAGAATGTTTGTGCGTGAGATTTTATATTCTGTAGCATGTTTAACAAACGATACCAAAAGGATAAGCTTTATTACGCTTCATGTCCTTTTACATTGAACTTGGAGTGACGTCTCCAAGATGGTGCTGCCTAGAAGGCGACGTCGCGGAGTTCTGAGTCAAATTGTTTCTTTGTTCGTTTTAATTTGTTGTTTTGTTTGTTCCTGCGTTTCACTATGCTCGTCTATGACCGGTCGACCCTACTACAGCTATGAGATCAGAGTCTCCTGAAGTTTAGCACCCTCCTATCCTGAGCTAACATGCTATGGTAGCTCAATGCTAGCTGCACCCCGGCTAACAATAAGCCCAGGCGGGAAAGGGCCGAACGACGATTCCGGCACTTGGGATCGCAGGGGATGAAGTCCGTGTAGCCGGCTGGTGCAATCGCCTTGTTGGGTGTACTCTCCTCGAGCCATGTTTCACAGAAACAGCATGGAGCAGCCCTGTAGATAAGCGAATAGTCAAGGGCCGACTGTAATGATTTTGTCTACACATTGCTGTGTTGACGAAAATGTTTAACTCGTGTAATAATTAATCATGTTAGGGATATTTATATTGTAACCGTAATATTTTACCCTTCCTGTCGTAGAAATGTATTTTCACAATAAATTAGGGATCTGTCTCCGTACCCTACTTTGCATTTTCCAAACTGCTTAGGAGGTGATCGTACTATAAAACAAAAGGAAGATCTAAGATAGTGAACATTTGTTGTGCGACACTTACTGCGTCGCAATTTGGTTGTCTGGTTCGTGAACTCATTGCAAAAAATACTTTGAACATTTTCTGCAAATGTTGCAAAATGAGGCTCTGATGCTGAATATTCTCAAACGCTTCTCACAAAATTTGCACATGTCATGAGAAGTTCGCAGGGTTGTGATTAACTTGATGATTTGCTTTTTGTTCGCAAGGAAGTGTATTCTGTATACAGGGATCCCTCACTACTTCGCGCTTCAATTCATGCAGCTTCAGTGCATCATCGTGTTTTTGTTATTGTTTGTTTTGTTTTTTCAATACTCATTGAATTAAAAAATAAAGAAGAATCAGGGGGCAGTGGTGGTCTAGTGGTATAGGGCGCCTGATCGCTGATCCAAAGGTTGGGGGTTCGAGTCCCACTCTCCACAAGGTTATCACTGCCGCCCCCCGTGTAGCTAACTGGGTTATGAAAGGCCAGCCATGTCTCTCACTGGCTATGGTGTGAGGTTCATGTAAAAGAACCATTGCTGACTTTCGACAAGAGTAGCTGCAAAGCCGTCACCGTGTTTCCGCCCTGTGATGGCCTGGCGAGCTGTCTTGAAGTTGGCTGGGATGGGTGCCAGACTCCCCGTGACCCTAATTAGGATTAAGCAGTTACAAAAAATGAACTGAATGAGGGGAAAAAGTGAAGGAGAATGCCACAAAACAAGGCCGATTATGCAAAAAAAAAAAAAACCCCAAACAAACAAAAACAAAAGAACAACTCAAACCCCCCCATCAAAACTACTTGCATTTTTATGTGAGGCGCGCATCTGAGTGTGTCACACTCAGATGCACACCTCACATAAATGTGAGTGTATTTATATTTTATTTACATCTTGCGCATTAATTTTTAATGTTTAATTGTGATTATAAGCATTTATCGTTTCTAATATGTATTTATTGATATTATATATATATATATATACATACACACACATATACAGTGGTACCTCACCTTACGAAAGACCCAACTAACGAAAAATCCAAGTTACGAAAAGCATTTACCTAAAATTTCCATTTCTGGATACGAAAAAAAATTCACATTACAAAATGTGCCATCTCAAAAATTCAAACAATGCGTGAGTTGCTCTCCCATTGGCTATCTCCCAACACCATGCCCCGCTGGTCTCCCATTGGCTATTATGGAGCTGCATCTCCATAATACCCATGATGCTTTTTGTGTGCCTTTGACCCATTGTTCGTCACGGAGATACAGCTCCCTTCTATTGGCTATTATGGAGCTGCATCTCCATAATACCCATGATGCTTTTCGTGTGCCTTCGACCCGTTGTTCGTCACAGACTTCTGACAGGCGTAAAGGACAGAGTTACTGTTGTTTCGTGAGTTTTTCGAGTATGCTCATTGCAACTTTATTTTTTGGCTCAGGCTTTTAACCTTGCTAAAAACATTTGTAAGATTATAACTTTGCTAAGAAGACATGGTCAACACACGGGTGCACATGATTCCCGGTGTGAGTGAAAAGAAGTGGGCTCTTGGGATGCAGTTGAGTGGTATCACAAAGGAATATGGCTGAAACCCGTCTACCATTGGTACAATATTGAAGCAGAAGGAGGCCTTAAAAGGGTATACTTTTATAATTTTGAAAGGGTTTAGGGGGTGGTATTGGGGGCCTTGGAACGAATCAGGCCTTTTACATGTAAAATGCGACTCAACTTACGAAAAAATCAGGTTACGAAACCACTTCTGAAAAAGATTAATTGCGTAAGGTGAGGTACCACTGTACATGTACGTATATGTCAGTCAGGGGGTCGAGCCTACTTCACAGAATTCGATGGTTGTAGGGGGATCTCGGTCCCAATTAACCTAGGAAAGTGAGGGATCCCTTTAGTTGTCATCAGTGTAATTTGTTTACATTTTGTTTGCGTACATAAAACACAACTAAACAGTGGGGCAGTGGTGGTCTGGTGGTATAGGGTGCTGGATCGCTGATCCTAAGGTTGGGGGTTCGAGTCCCACTCTCCACAAGGTTGTCACTGTCCCCCCCAGTGCAGCTAACTGGGTTATCAAAGGCCGGCCATGTCTCACCGTCTATGGTGAGAGGCATGTAAAAGAACCATTGCTGATTTTTTTTTTTCTGAAAAAAGGGAAAAAGCCAAAAGGAAATCTCACATAAAGCACAAATAAACAAATGATTTGAGAACAAGACAGACTGACAACCGGAAATTTGCTTTTTGTTTACCTAACATTGACAAACTAATCACAAGTTGCTTGCACATCAGTTGCAAAATCGTTGCACGATGTTCTCACAACTTTCACATGAAGCTGTGGTCAAAATAATAGCAGTCGGACATCACGAACCCGATCAAGCACTGCTTTTAATAGAAATTATATTTCTATAAGGCACATAATTTACCAGCCTGTGTAGTAGAGTAATAGAATCCAGACTCAACAGCCATGGCCTGCATTTATACAGTGAATGTTTCAGTTTGTAAAGAAGAAATGCAGACAATGTTATTTTTTCAAAAGTTGAATATTTATTTTTGTTCAATTTATTTAAAGGAGTAATGCATTTGTAAGTATGAAAATAAAAGCTATTATGAGGATTTTGAGCTTTATTCACTTTTTTAACACACTGATAATATTTTGAACACAACTGTACCTATTTAAGCCACAAAATATTCGCTTGCATGAAAGGCAAAATATCTTGACATGAGTTTCAAAAAAAATAAAATAAAAATTCCCTAAAATATTAATTTGCATTAGTCGCATTCCTATTGCATCCCTTTTATCCTAAATTAGGATTGTGGGAACGCTGTGGCCTATCGCAGCCAACTGTGGGTTATGCACCTGAACAGTTCAACAGGGAATCGAATGCCACACACACAAATTTACACCTAGAGGCAATTGAAAGCATCCAATTCGCCTAATGTGCATGTCTTTAGACTGTGGCAGTCAACTGGAGGACCTGATGGGAAACCTCACAATCACAGGGAGAACATGTACACAGGAACAATCTGATGAGGCTCACACCCAAGCCTTTGTTGAAACAGAAGAGCTCACCGCTACACCACCGTGCTGTTCAGCCCTGTCTTGAGAAACATAACATTTTGGGCAGCAAGCAGAAGCACGTTTTTTAATTTAGGGGTTTTTTTTATTTATTGGCAGAACTATCGCGGAGTCAAAAAAGAAACATGAAGAGAAGCAACTTAAAGCTCAGCAGCTGCGTGACAAGCTGAGAGAGGAGAAGAGCCACAAGCTGCAAAAACTTTTAGAAAGAGTGAGTATGAAGCACATGTCTCGCTGCAGAAGCATGATGATGCTCGAATGTGATCACATGCATAACATCCTGGTGCAGCTGCTTTAGTGATATAGGAGTTTTCAGTCTTCTTGAGCACTGGGGGGACAAAAAAAAAAAAAAAAAGAGTTCAATTTAATAAAAAAATAAACATAAAAAAGGAAAAAAATCTGACTTTTTTTTTTTTTTATCTATTGTGACGATACAAACTGTACCTTTATTTATTCTTTTTTTTTTTAATCTTATCGGATCCACTTTTTATTCAGCACATCTATGTGGGTAACTTCAGAACAAAAGGCCTAGAAGCCAGATTCTGAAATGTTGATTACATAAGCATGTGGGTGTGTCCATCCAAAAGCGTCCATTTCAAAATCTCAGTTTATGCCATCGGTAAATAAAAATAAAATATATTTCTTACAATAAAAGCTCAGAAGAAATATTCATTTCATGCATATTTTATATATGATGCATTTAGAATTGAACTGGTTTTAACTTGGAAATCTTATTATTGACAGTTATTGAGTTTTTAAAGGAATTTTGTTGTTTTGGACACACATACTTTTAATGGCCATAACTTCCAAAAAAATAATGTTGCAGCCAAAATATAAAGTGTTTATAACCTTTCACATTTAAGAAAATTGCAACTTAAAACAATGGCCAATTAAACCCCTTTATTTTTAACTTTTTTGTTACTGATTGCTCTAAGAGACCGTGAAAGTGCCCAGAGTGCAGTCAGGCTGTTCTGCCAAACAAGTACATGGCACTGAAATGATTTTCCTCAGTGACTGTTCAACTGGTCTGTTTTCATTTCTTCTGTTTTGTACAGGATGAAGAAACGTAAAACAGTTGTGTATAGTTGCATGCCAATGTCTGAAGGTGAAAATTAACATCTTTAGAGCGCAGGTCTTAAGGACATAAGTATGTGATGACCGAGGCTCCGGGATTTTGCAGAGTTGTTTTTGGATCACAATTTGAATGTAGACCTCCTCTTGCTCTCTCCGCCTGTTCTTCTCCCAGTCTCTTCTTCTCTCATCCTTCCTGCGCTCATCTCTCCCTGATTCTCCCGGTGTCTGTCTCTCTCTCTCTCTCTCTCTCTCTCTCTCTCTCTCTCTCTCTCACATCCCCCCTCTCTCTCTTGCTCACATACGTGCAATATTATGGAATACCTCATATGAACATCTCCAGGTGTCATCACATGAGATTTTACAATTCCAGCAATTGGCAGATGACTTTATCTTGAGTGACATATAGAAGTGCTTTCTAGTCCTCATCAAGAACTGTCATGTGTCTGTTGAGTGAAATGGAGGAAAACACAAGTAGTAGCTGGGCTGTGTGGGTTTGTGTGTACTTGAAGTAATCGCTCACTTATTGCTCACTGTAGAACTTTGTGAAGAGGTTCTCAATGTTTGAAGATAAGCCAATTTAAAACCACCAGGCAGCGTTCCTTCCATTATAGAAAAATCTTCCGAGTTTTATTTTGTTGTGTTCTCACCTGTTCCGTACCTGACTTGCAGGAGAAGGAGGTGAGGAAGTGGAAAGAAGAGCTGCTCGATCAGAGAAGGAGGATGATGGAGGAGAGACTGCTCCATGCTGAGTTCAAGCGGGAGCTGCAGCTTCAGGCCATTGTGAGAAAGGCTCATGTAGAGGAGGCGAAGGTGAGAATGTCACAGGCCTTTTAATGTGACATGGCAGTGCATATTGCCGTTCTCTTTCATAGCTCCAAGGTTTAATCCTGAGCTTAGGTTCATGTGTGTACATTCTCTTCAGGTTTCTGTTAGCTCCTTTTCACCAAAATAGTACCAGTGCAGTGCCAGTTGTAGCTTATTATCTTTTGAGAACATTTTTACATGTTACATTAGAAAGATGTTACATCACAGAAGATGGACTTGTTCTCATTAAATGCTTCTGGGGTGACATCTGTCTTCGTTATGCTATAAAGAGAAGAGTTTGGATTTGTCACTCACAGGTCGACCAGGCAAGAGTGTATTTGTGCTAAACCAGGATCCCCCCCGCGCGCCCGTGCTATTTAATGTTTGTGCTGATGTGAGAAGACACACAAATTTCACAACCTATAAAATATCAAGCGGTTAAAATGTCTGTTAATCTGAACTTGGAAAAAAGGCTTCGTTATGCACTGGCAGGGTTTGTGAATAATAAGTTCAAATCCAGGTAGACGCACACAAGCCATCCGTGGCCGGGTGTCCTTGGGAGA
>CM045742.1:22015000-22107500 GCA_024760905.1 Plotosus lineatus
AAGTTGATGAGCCATACGATGAAGTTATGGGAAAGAATAGTGGAAGCTAGACTAAGGGCAGAGGTCAGCATTTGTGAACAACAGTTTGGTTTCATGCCAAGAAAGAGCACCACAGATGCAATGTTTGCCTTGAGGATGTTAATAGAGAAGTACAGAGAGGGTCAGAGGGAGCTACATTGTGCCTTTGTGGATTTGGAGAAAGCATATGACAGGGTGCCAAGAGAAGAACTGTGGTATTGCATGAGGAAGTCTGGAGTGGCAGAGAAGTATGTTAGAGTGGTGCAGGACATGTATGAGAGATGTAAGACAGTGGTGAGGTGCGCTGTCGGTGTGACCCGGCAATTCAAGGTGGAGGTGGGACTGCATCAAGGGTCAGCTCTGAGGCCCTTCTTGTTTGCTATGGTGATGGACAGGCTGACAGGCGAGGTGAGACAAGAATCTCCGTGGACTATGATGTTTGCAGATGACATCGTGATCTGTAGTGAGAGCAGAGAACAAGTGCAGGAAAATCTAGAGAGGTGGAGGTATGCCCTGGAAAGGAGAGGAATGAAGGTTAGCCTCAGAAAATCAGAATACATGTGTGTGAATGAGAAGGACCCAGGAGGAACGGTGATGTTACAGGGAGCAGAGATAACGAAGGTGGAGGATTTTAAGTACTTAGGCTCAACAATCCAGAGCAATGGAGAGTGTGGAAAAGAGGTGAAGAAGCGTGTGCAGGCAGGCTGGAATGGTTGGAGAAAAGTATCCGGTGTGATGTGCGATAGGAGAGTGTCAGCAAGAATGAAGGGAAAAGTGTACAAGATGGTGGTGAGGCCAGCGATGTTGTATGGCTTAGAAACAGTGGCGCTGAGGAAAAGGCAGGAGGCAGAGCTGGAGGTAGCGGAGATGAAAATGTTGAGGTTCTCCCTGGGAGTAACGAGGATGGATAGGATCAGAAATGAGTATATCAGAGGGACAGCCCACGTAAGATGTTTTGGAGACAAAGTCAGAGAGGCTAGATTGAGATGGTTTGGACATGTACAGAGGAGGGATAGTGAGTATATTGGCAGTAGGATGCTGAGGTTGGAACTACCAGGCAGAAGGCCTCGAGGAAGACCGAAGAAGAGATTTATGGATGTGGTGAAGGAAGACATGAAGGTCGTTGGAGTCAGAAAAGAAGATGCAGAGGACAGGGTGAGGTGGAGGCGGATGATTTGCTGTGGCGACCCCTGAAGGGAGCAGCCGAAAGTAAAAGAAGAAGAAGAAGATATATATATATATATATATATATATATATATATATATATATATATATATATATATATATATATACACACACACAACAGCCAATCAAATTTATCGTAACATTTATGACTTTTTTCCATTGGAAATAATTATAATGTCCATTCTAAGCAATCTACAGCCGTTTGTTATGCTATGTATGGAAAGCCACGACAACAGCTCGCCACATTTCTTGCATATGCACAGCAGAGCCATGGCCAAGGCTTGCCGCATTTTTCGAATATATACAGCAGACCGTGACAACAGCTCGCCGCATTTCTCACACATGTACAGCAGAGCCCTGATAATGGCTCGCTGCAGTTCTCACATATTTACAGAAGACCCATGACAACGGCTTGCCGCATTTCTCGAGTCCAACGTCATGAGCTGGAATAGCGGCTTCCCACAGCGTAACAATTAATGTCTAATTTGACCTCCAAAGAGAAATCATTTTCATCAACCAACCAACCATTTATAATAACCTTGATTCAGCGACTCTGCCTGAGTCCCTCATAATTGGACTCACCATAATTCACTCGGTAAGCAATTATCTTTCAAAGCAATATCTTTGGAAATTCTAGAAAGTCGTGATTATAGTCGACAACAGTATTCACCTGATTGTATTTGTTGCTGCACATCACAGAAAGACTGCATTAAAATAATCTTTAATGAAATCACTCTCACATCTCATTTTCCGAACCATTTAGGCTCCCTGTGGGATTATTTCAACCAACACTGGGCGAAGGCAGGGGACTATCGCCAATCCGTCACACGCCTCGCACACATACAAGCATTCACAATCTCAACATCCGACTGACCCAGAACATTCTAGCTGTCAGGCGGATGTGCTCATTGCTACGCCACCATGCTGCCAGTAATGGCTCTATGTAACTGTAATGCCGTTATCATTGAATTTTTTTTTTTTTTTTGTATAATATTTTGAGATTAAAAAAGAAGCGGAGATGTGTTGCTCAGTGCTCGGCTATGATTCTCAGCTTTGTCAATACAATTGTATTGCTTTTATGACTTTGAAGCAGGTCTGTTCGAAAAAGACTTTGTTTTGGAGCTCAGCTACTCATTTACATGGACACACAGGCAGTGACCCGAGACTTGCTGTCTGTCGTTTGCAAACCTTTGTAAACTGCTCCAGGTGAAATCATTGTTTTCTCAGCAGATCTTCTCAATGTTTTTTCGGTCTCCCTCTTTGTCATTTTGATTTTGATATACTGTCTTAATCCCGCAAGGGAAATTATTTCCTCTGGATTTAACCCATTTATACTGAGCGCGCACACACACACACACACACACACACACACACACTCGGAGCAATAGGCTGCCACACACATTGGGTGCTTGAAGAGCTGTTGGGTGCCTTGCTCAAGTGCACTTCAGCCATGAAGGTGGAGGAAGGGAAGGTAAACTCTGGTGTCCATGTAAGTGCTACCTTTAGGATAGTATCTGTAGACATCCTTAGGATTTGGCCTGTCCATTTCACTGTTCTCTTTATTTTTGCTGTGATTGGTTCTACTGCTGTTCTCTTATGTAATTTTCCATTTGAGTTGGTGTCGGTTCAAAAAATGCCGAGAATTCTTTTGCTGCATCTGGTTTGACACGCATCCAATTTAGTCAATGATCATATTTGTCGTCTTCTGAGACATGTCCTTCTGATACATAGAATAATGTGTAAAGGACACTCTTGTAGATTTTTAGCTCTTTTTTTTTAACTTCTAAGTGGTTCTTTGAGACTGGCAAAAGATTGGCTTTCCTTGGAACTTCCTACCTTTAGTTCTGCCTCTGCAGAGTCATTACTTGCAACCTTGGAGCCCAAGTATATGTATCAAGACACATCTTTTAATATCCACTCTATTGATCTTGACTGGTTCAGCTGACTTGGCATTCATCTTGTTATTTAGTGTTCTTGCAGCTCAGCAGGGCAGTATTTACATTACATTTGATAGTAGAGAAAAACCACAAACAATGGGGAAAAAAAACACTATTTATTCCTATCATGAAGTGTCTTCCTTGTTTGGTGTGCGTCACACTTCCACCATGTGCTTCATGATTTTTAAAGTATAAAAATCATAGTTGTGTGTTGTTGTTTTTTTTTTTTTTTTTTGTGGATCCCAGTTCTGATGTATAATTCTAATGTGGACCACATGCCCTTTGCACCTCTCTGGCAAGATCCATGAAAATATACAGTGCTCTCTCTTTGTCTTTACTTACGATAGTTTAAATCAGTGGTCCCCAACCTTTTTATCACCATGGACCGGCCAACACTTGGCAAATTTACCGGGGGGGGGGGGGTCGTCATAGATTGTTTGTATTGTAAATATAACAGTGAATTTCTCCATTGTGAGATTAATAAAGCTGTATCTTATCTTATAACATTTATGTAAAATAATGTTCTGAATAATAATAATAATAAGCACTCCATGAATGTTATTTTTCAACAGCTGAAATAAAGTGGGTTGTGAAGTAGAGCTTGAACTTTTCTTAAAAAAAACAGGTGATGAATGAAGGCTCAGTCTTACCCAAAATCCCCGCTATCGTTTGAAACATGTCCAGCACACCTCTGTTCATGTGCCGTCCCCTTGTGGGTAACATTTTAGCGCTCAAATTATTGACATATAACCAAGAGAATCTGGTTATTTTTCAAAATAAAAGACTTTTTCAAAATTAAAGATCGTTCAGACTCAGATAATAAATAAAACTGAAATAATTAATGATTTCTTCTGCGGACCGGTACCAGTTGATTCACAGACCATTACCGGTCCACGGAACGGTGGTCAGGGACCACTGGTTTAAATCACATTAGTCGTTCAATCAATGATAACAAACTATAACTGTAATGTAGCCACATTCCTGCCAGAAGTCAACAAATGGTTTGCGTAATTGGATTACAAAACGGTTGTCTCTTGTGTGTTGAACTTCTACGACTATTTTGCTAATATGTTGGAGCTGTTTATGGCCCTGGATGATTAAATACTTGACAGTATTCTATTTTTTTTATTGTTGCTTTGTTTTTGTTTGTTAGCAACTATAGAATTTTAGTTTTTATTTTACTTCTCTGTTAAATAGGAGTACAATTTCTTCGTCAACTTTTATTTTTATGATTGTAATATTTAAATGAACATTTTTTGACAATCTGTGAATTGACCTTTTGAAAAACTGAGACAGTATAAGATTATATCACCAGTAAACACTGATCATCAGGAAAAAAATGCAATACAGAACTTCATCTAATATTGTGAGGGTTCTTTTCAGAGACCGTGAGGAGCGCCTGGCTGCCCTGAGTGCTGCTCAGCAGGAGGCCATGGAGGAGCTGCAGAAGAAGATTCAAATGAAGGTAAATTGCTTCAGGACCGTTTCTGCCGTGTTCTGTATGTGAGCTCTTGGATCTCATTACTTGTCCTGTATACCGTCCACAGCATGATGAGAGCAGCCGAAGACACATGGAGCAGATTGAGCAGAGGAAAGAGAAGGCGGCTGAGCTGAGCAGCGGTAGACATGCCAACACAGACTTCGCTCCCAAGCTAACTCCCTACGAGCGCAAGAAACAGTGCTCCCTTTGCAGTGTTGTGGTGAGAGACTCACTTCAGTTACATATTTCCAAGACCATTTGAGCTTTCTGTCTTCGACCGCACTGCTGTTCATTCTCAATTGATCACGAGGTGATTCGTTTTCTATAATAGCGGCGATGGCAGTTGTGTCGAGGGGAAGGCTAATCAAAAGCTGGTCACACTTTCAAAAAGTTAAAACAAACCCTAATTTTTTTTTTTTTTTTTTAAACTTTGCTTTTCTTATGTTCCTGTATCATTCAGTATCATTCATTTTCTGTACCCGCTTTATCATAATTCGGGTCATAGTGAAGCTGGTGTCCATCCCAGCCGACTCCTGGTGAGGGCAGTGTACACCCTGAACAGCTCACCAAGCCATTGCAGGGCGGAAACACACTGACTGCTTTGCAGCTACTCTTGTCGAAAGTCAGCAATGGTTCTTTTACATGCCTCACACCATAGACAGTGAGAGACATGGCCGGCCTTTGATAACCCAGTTAGCTGCATTGGGGGGACAGTGGCAACCTTGTGGAGAGTGGGACTCGAACCCCCAACCTTTGGATCAGCGATCCAGCGCCCCATACCACTAGGCCACCACTGCCCATTCCTGTATCTTAATAGTCAAAAAAATTTTTATTTGTCTACAAAAACAGTTATTTACCCCAGACTCGGTAGATATCGCTGAATAGTCTGTTCTATCCTGACAAATTTAGTGACATCCACCAAGCCTGAGGAGACTAATTGTTTTTTGGATATATTTCATGTGAATATAAAAAAAACTATAAAAGCTTGATTATAGTTTGCTTTTTATTGTTTGTATGAAAATTCAGTCGATCGCTGTGAGCTGAGCATAAATGTATTAAGTCATGATGGTTTTTAAATTTAAAGTCCTCATGTATACTGAGAGCAAACTAAAAAAAAAAAAACAATGTTTTTCCAAATTCAAACTTGGACAATTGTGACGAAGCTCTGAGTGACCGACATGAACCATCAATTTCCCTAATTATGATTTTACACATTCTCTATTCAGGATAAAACTACTTGTTGTTTGAACGTGAGGCAAATGGAGAAATCTCAGCTCGAGGGCTTGAGTTCAGGCCAAGCTGAAAGCGACCAAGTGCTTGGCAAACAAGATTAATGAACCATTTTATTATGCAATTTTAAAATGGTGGCCTTTTTAAAAATCACTTCAGCAGTCGTTACATTTTCATTCGGACTTGGGTTCCATCTTTAAACACTTATTTAAAAGGTTAATCCTGTTCAGATCTCCAGAACAATATCTTTCCGTGTACAAAATTTTAAGCCTGTAGCTTCTGTATAAAATAGTTTGTGGACAGTTATTTGAAAGCTGAATATCACAGTCATGTCATCGAGGCCCAAATTGACATGTACAAGTTCAGGAATTTGATATATTCACGCTGTT
This sequence comes from Plotosus lineatus, assembly GCA_024760905.1. Classification (NCBI taxonomy): domain Eukaryota; kingdom Metazoa; phylum Chordata; class Actinopteri; order Siluriformes; family Plotosidae; genus Plotosus; species Plotosus lineatus. The sequence goes on from CM045742.1 coordinate 22,021,241, forward strand.
TATTGACAGAGTTGTGTTGGAGTTATGAAAAGCTGAAATTAAGATAATTACCTGTGCAGTAATTAGTAATGTCGTAAAGCCATCTTCCTGCTAACTTGGGCTTTGATGACATCATTCTATTACTCAGTTTTTCACCAAAATTGCTGAAATAGCAACTATCTGTCTGATTTTGCACTCAGACAGATTTTAAAATTAGGTTTAGATTGAGCTAAACATTTAACAAGTGTTTGCTTTAAACTGCTTGCTTCTGAACAAGGTGTCCTCATCCATGTCTGAGGGTTTTGTTCGCTTACGGCTCGTTTCCTTCCCATGTTGAATGAGCTTTCAGACGTGCAGTGAGTACTTCGGGAATTTTATAAATTCTGTCAGTTGTTCTATTCTCTCTGTACTTTATCTTTTTAAGAAAACATTGCATACTCCTATGAAAATTGAATAGCATTGAAACATCATAGCATGGCGTGCAGCTAACTGTTAACTTGTCAGTCAGTTGGTCCGTACGCAATTGGTTGCCCATAAATCAATCAGATTGCATGTTCTTTCTTTGCCATATAATGCCTGTTAGCTCCAAATAGTGAAGCGTATCAACATATCCGGTCATTGAAATGTAGTATAATAACAATACTAAGTGCAATACAGGGATCCCTCACTACTTCACATTTCAATTCATTCGGCTTCAGTGCAACGGTGTTTTTTTAAATAAATAAATAAATGTTCATCGAATTAAAAAATAACGACATTAAGGAGAATAGGGGAGAAAGTTAAGGAAAATACCACAAAAATAAGGCCAATTATGCAAAAAACAAACCTAAACCAACAAAAACAACCCAAAATCTCCCATCAGAACTGCTTGCATTGTTGCATCTGTGTGCATGCGCGGATGTGTCATCTTCTCATGCAATACCATCTGTATGTGTATGTATTTATATTTTCTTTACATCTTATGTTATTTTTTTAATGTATTATTGCTATTATAAGCATTTATAGCATTGAATATGTATTTATTGGTATTATATACACATATACATGCGTGAATAACAGTTTGGTTTCATGCCAAGAAAGAGCACCACAATGGCAGTGTTTGCTTTGAGGATGTTAATGTAGAACTACAAAGAAGATCAGAAGGAGCTGCATTGTGCCTTTGTGGATCTGGAGAAAGCATATGACAGGGTGCTGAGAGAGGAACTGTGATATTGCATGAGGAAGTCTGGAGTGGCAGAGAAGTATGTTAGAGTGGTGCAGGACATGTATGAGGGATGTAAGACATTGGTGAGGTGTGCTGTCATCGTGACAGAAGAGTTCAAGGTGGAGGTGGGACTGCATCAAGGATCAGCTCTGAGCCCCTTCTTGTTTGCTATGGTGATGGACAGGCTGACAGACGAGGTTAGACAAGATTCCCCATGGACTATGATGTTTGCAGATGACATTGTGATCTGCAGTGAGAGCAGAGAACAAGTGGAGAAAAATCTAGAGAGGTGGAGGTATGCCCTGGAAAGGAGAGGAATGAACGTTAGCCTCAGTAAGACAGAATAGATGTGTGTGAACGACAAGGACCCAAGAAGAACGGTGAGGTTAAAGGGAACAGAGATAACGAAGGTGGAGGATTTTAAGTACTTAGGCTCAACAATCCAGAGCAATGGAGAGTGTGGAAAAGAGGTGAAGAAGCGTGTGCAGGCAGGTTGGAATGGTTGGAGAAAAGTGTCCGGTGTGATGTGTGATCAGAAGGTATTGGCAAGAACGAAAGGAAAAGTGTACAAGACAGTGTTGAGGTCAGCGATGTTGTATGGTTTAGAAACAGTGGCCCTAGAGAAAAGACAGGAGGAGGCAGAGCTGGAGGTAGCAGAGATGAAAATGTTGAGGTTCTCTTTGGGAGTAATGAGAATGGATAGGGTCAGGAATGAGTACATCAGAGGGCCAGCACATGTTAGAGGTTTTGGAGACAAAGTCAGAGAGGCTAGATTGAGATGGTTTGGACATGTACAGAGGAGGGATGGTGAGTATATTGGTAATAGAATGCTGAGGTTGGAACTACCAGGCAGAAGGCCGAGAGGAAGACCAAAGAGAAGATTTATGGATGTGGTGAAGGAGGACATGAAGGTAGTTGGTGTAAGAGAAGAAGATGCAGAGGATAGGGTGAGATGGAGGCAGATGATTCGCTGTGGCGACCCCTGAAGGGAACAGCCGAAAGGAAAAGAAGAAGATATACACACATACATGTACGTATACGTCAGTGAGGGGGGTGATCCTATTTCGCGGATTTTGATGATCACGTGGGGATCTCGGTCCCAATTAACCACGGAAAGTGAGGGATCCCTGTATAACATTTATGTACTCTTTTGGATCAGTACTTTACAGTGGTCAGCGGTAAAGCAGCAGTGTTTTTGGACACAGACCTGCTCAGACAGTGAGGGACACAGTACTCCAGCGTGTGGGAAAATATGGTCATTACATCATGGCATTATAAGTGGGTAATCATAAAACTTAGCACACATCATTTTTTAATTAATATAAAAATATAATAATTGGCAAATGTGAGAAGAGAAATAAAACATGACATTACACTACTTTTATTTTCCTATAAGTCAAACCCCTACCCCCATGAGTTGTGGGGGTGAGGTTATACATATGACACGTGTAAATGAATCTTGACAAAAAAAAAAAACCTTCAGATGAACTCGTAGTTCAGTGGTCTCTCTCTTTGTTCACTCAGTTTGTTTCTGTAATCAGTTGATCTTGGATCATTTCATACACAGACACACAATCTTCTCACATTAGCTTCTGCGAACATGGATGCATACAGCTGAATGTTTTAACAGTCAGTGTTCTGTAAAGTGCTGAGTGCGGCGTTACTAGTACGATGGAAGAGAAGACATTCAAATGAGCATTTAAGTGCATTAATTAAACATGAACTTTGGATGCAGATTTATGACTGGTCATGAACATGCTTTCACAGTGACAGGCAGCAAATCAGCATGCAAGCACATTTATCTGAAGCAGGCATGGCTTTCATGGCAACGAGGGCCAGACACCTTGGGGCTTCAAACAGACATCAGATTAAGCGCTCGGGGAGAATGAAATCTTGTTAAAATGTCAGACGACCTTGGCCAGTCAGTGACTCCAGCCATCGTCTTTAGGTCAGAGGGAAGCACTCTGCTTAATGACATTAAACACAGGCCATCATGCTTGGGCTCACATCCAACACTGGCAGACAAACAATGCAACTGGTTTTATGACGGTCCTCTTATACCTGTGTCTCCACTTTATCGGTTTCACTTTCTATAATCAGGTTTATGGAATTATGTGCATGAAATCATTTTTGATAGCAGACCAGTGTAAAAGGGTGAGAATTGCCCATGTCAATGAAATTGTGAGTGTTGAAATGTGATCCATGGCGAGGGGGGGAGAAAAGATGGTGCCCCGAGGCATGAAATGGTGGTTGAGTTTCAACAGCCTTTTCTTTTTTCTGGTTCTCTTTGTGCCATTATGCACATCCTGTCTTGATATTCCATCTTTTATTAGGTATATCATGCTACTTTGTAGATGTCAGTCATGATTTGGGGATTAGGTTTTACTTTGAAGTGAGCTTTTGATTGTAACAATCATTTTGTTATCCAAGAACTCTGCCACTATGGCCAAGAACGTACGAACATCTTGTGAGCTCAACACAGTGCGTGTCAGTGATATTGGTGTCTATTTCCCACCTTGCCTTCTATAAAATTGTTTTCCTTTGTCTGACCTATGACCTCTGCATTTGTAGATCACCTCCGAGGTGCACCTGTGCAGTCACATCAAGGGCAAGAGGCACCAGCAGGCAGTGAGGGAGAGCAGCAGCATCCAGGGACGAGAGTTGTCGGATGAGGAGGTGGTGAGTGGACGCAAAACGGTGTCATAGATATACATACAGTCGGCCCTCTACTTACGAAATTAATCCGTTCCAGAGCCTTTTTCGTAGCCTGGAGTTTTCGTAAGTAGAGGCGCATTTTACATGTAAAACGCATGATTCGTTCCAAGGCTCCCAAGACGACCCAATAAACCCATTAAAAATTATAAAAGTACACAAGTTTTGTATGAAATATGTGTTACAAGAAAAAGAAGTTTTTAATGAAACTATTTAAACATTTTATTAACATATTAAAATATTTTATGAACATTTATTAATTAAACCATTATTAAACATTTTTTATTAACGTACATACACACACAACACTGTCTTTCTCTCTCTGTTTCTCTGTCTCTCTCTTTCTCACACCCACACAAAACTCTGTCTCTCTGGTGTGTTTTGCTGAATGCGGGCTCCGCCCGCACACAGCACGCAACTGACGGAGCAATTGTATTTGAAAGATCAGAGGTCCTGATTCAATATTAACTTGCTTCCTTGCGAGTTTTCCTTCTGCTTCAATATCGTTCCGAAATAATTTATTTCAGCTTTTCTGTATTTTTCGGGTCCATGATGGATAACGAAATATACCACTGCAATGATCAATCTCAAAAAGAACTCACGAGCCAACATTCCTGTTTAACTCTCCTCTCTCACGCATGTGACAAACAGGAAGTATGGGTACAGTTCAGCTGCCTCCTGGCCAATGGGAGGCCAGCGGGGCGGGATGCTGGGAGACAGCCAATGAGAGAGCAACTCGTGCATTGTTTGAATTTGTGAATGGCGCGTTTGAACTTTTGAATGGCGCGTTTGGTGCTTTTCGCAAAAAGAGGGTTTTTTTGTAAAAAGAGGACGAAAATTTCGGAAAATGTTTTTAGTAACCTGGATTTTTCGTATTCAGAGGCTTATGTAAGTAGGGCGCCGACTGTACATATAGGAACATGAAGAATGCCTTTCAGAAAGCTGTCAAACAAAACACGATACAGCATGTGATGCAAAGCTGAAGCGTAAATTAACAGATCTCGTTAATGTTTCTTGTGGTTGTGGGACAATAAATGATAGAGTTCAATGACATGGTGGAAGGGTGAGATCACCTCTTGTCCCTATACGTCTTTGTAAACAAAGTGCCTGTCTTGTGGATGCTTCTCGTTAAAGACGGCGATATGAGATTGCCTTAAGCGCTGCAATCTCTTGTAGAGCTGACAACTCATGTCTCTATATTCTGCACCTTTGGCTTCTCCTTCTGTTTTTTTTTTTTTTTTTTTTTTAAATACAGCTGGTCATTTTTATGTCTGGCTCATTAACACAGCCCTATTTTTCCACCTGACAGAGCAGTAAACAAGCACTAAGCAACAACTCAAAAGCACTAATACGTCCGATAAGGCTGACAGATACACGAACTCTAAATTAAACAAGGTAATGGATTAAATTGGCTTCTGTAAAATTCTAAATTATTTCTTTCCATAACGTACTTCAAACTATGATTTAGTTCTATTAAAAGAATTATGGAGCGCAATGTAGAACAGTGAGGACAAAATTGCATCGTGAGAGAATTATTACAGAAAGTTGGCACTGTAAAATTGTCCCTGTATTAATCAGGGCTGTCCTCTACTCTAATAAGAAACCAAAAATTTACTCCTGGAAATCACATAAACCTTTTTTCTCTCTCTCCCTCTTCTCCATAAATGAAAGCCGTTTTTAATTGCAGTGTGCGAAGGCAATCTGGCTGGAAACTTTTTTGTTTGGATACTTTTACCAAAGGCCTTTCGCCTTCCATATTTATGTCTCTTTCAATTTTGGTGAGCTGTATTTCATTCATGCAACTGCTACCTATTTTCCAGTCGAGACTTCCATAACTCTTGCCGTTGTGAAAGATTTTTAATTAAAATGAAGACAGTTGGCTGAACTGTGTCGAGGTCATGGGGTAGTTTCTCTGTGGAAGCGGCACCTCCACAGCCCTCTCTCTTCATATTTGGTCACATTTTGTCTTTTTAAGGACTCTTGGATTAAATTGAAAATAAGGTGATTATCAACAGGGATGGATCGATGGGCCTGGGGAATGCTCGGAGCTGCCATTGCTCTTCTTACTTACTTTTATTGGTCATCATTTCTCCTGCTTTACCATAATATATGGGAATGTTCTGACCAATTGTGCTTGATGCATGAGGAGATTAAACTTACTGGTCATCATTAACATCCAACCAAAAAACACAATTACTCCTGAAATATAAGATGCGCTGATCACTTCATTTTCTCACAACGCCTTACACTTTATAAAGAGGTTTATCTGTCTGGGGTTTTGTTATTTTCTGACATTTTTGCCTTTTATGGTAAAGACGGGACGATCCACATCTATCAAAACAAATAACTTCTTCGAGGCATCAGTTTGAAGATTTTCTATTGTTTAATAGTCTTTGTATGTAAGAAACCGAGGAAAAAAACAAGAGGGCATGATCGAGAGCATTCATCCTGAAACAACATTGAACCTTGAACCTGGATGACGTATACCTGTCTGTCTGACATCAGGGGATGGCCTTCCTGTGTCATCCGTTGTGTGACACAGAGAATGGGAGTTTTATGTGAGTGTGACACTGGGACGATGGATAGGCTGTGATCAGGTCATGTCCGTGTGATGTTTGGAATAGTCTCCCATTTCTTCCGTTACCTATAGAAAACACCATGTGGTATTGTTGGGCTAGGTCTGCCCCAGGCACATCTCGCTCAACAGGTCTGTCTCTCTTGTCCCTCTTATTGTTTCTCAGGTGCAAGGAAACATCTGTCTCTCAAACAACTTCCTCAACGAGTTCATTCGCCTGCCAGCATGTCAGAAGTGCCTATAAGTGCATCCAACTTGTATTCACATATCTTATATTGCCAGTTCTAGACTTTTTAAAGGCATTTTTTAATGAATAACATGACTGTGTATGTATGTGTATGTATGTATGTGTGTATATAGATATATAAAAATAATACACACACACACACACACACACAGTGGTACCTCACCTTACGAAATTAGTCCATTCCAGAAGTGGTTTCATAATATGATTTTTTTTCGTAAGTTGAGCTGCATTTTACATGTAAAAGGCCTGATTCGCTCCAAGGCCCCCAATACTACCCCCTAAACCCTTGAAAAATTATAAAAGAATAACTTTTAAGGCTTCCTTCTGCTTAAATATCGTACCGATGGTAGACAGGTTTGGCCATATTCCTTTGCAATATCACTCAACCGCATACCACGAGCCCGCTTCTTTTCATTCGCACCGGGAATCACTTTCACCGGGAATCACACGCGCGCGCGCACGCGTGTGTGTGTGTGTGTGCACTGTTGACCATGTCTTCTTAGCAGTTATAATCTTACAAATGTTTATGCTAGTTTAAAAGCCTGAGCCAAAAAATAAAGTTGCAATGAGCACACTGTCCTGTCCTTTTATTTTTGGTGTGTGTGTATATATGTATATGTATATATATATATATATATTTATATATATATATATATATATATATATATATATATATATATATATATATATATGGGGAAGTGGTGGTCTAGTGGTATAGGGCACTGGATCGCTGATCCAAAGGTTGGGGGTTCGAGTCCCACTCTCCACAAGGTTGTCACTGTCCCCCTGTCCTGTCCTTTTATTTTTGTTATTTGCTCTACCAAAAAGTCTTGAGCACTCTCCTACAGAAGGATCTACTCAGAAAATTCTCTCTCTCTCTCTCTCTCTCTCTCTCTCTCTCTCTATATATATATATATATATATATATATATATATATAAATAAATAAAAGGACAGGACAAAGACTTTCTATTGAAACTTCATTTTCACTACAGATCTGTTTCGAGGGGTGGTGAAACCATCCTCTCTTTTCAGGTGATTACAGAAGAATGATTAGTGAGGATGGTTTCACCACCCCTCGAAACAGATCTGTAGTGAAAATGAAGTTTCAATAGAAAGTCTTTGTCCTGTCCTTTTATTTTTACTTATATTTGCTCTATGAAAAAGTATTGAGCACTCTCTTATGGAAGGATCTACTCAGAAAATTTTCTATATATATATATATGTATATGTGTGTGTGTGTGTGTATATATACACACACACACATACACACACACACACATATACATATATATATATATATATATATATATATATATATATATATATATATATATATATATGTGTGAGTATGTATGTGTGTGTGAGTGTATATATATATATATATATATATATATATATATATATACATATATATATATATAGGGTATTCATTAAGTTTTAGAGTAGAAGGAGGATCTTGATAAGTAGGGGGTGGAAATTGTTAGAGGCAAGCATAGGGAAGGGGTTGTCACCTCCTGCAGGGGGGGTCTGGGGGTTCACCCCCAGAAAAATAATTTAAATTCATGTGTTCTGTGGTGCATTCTGGGCCCATATTTATGAGAAAATCAGACAAGCTAGAAGCAAATAAAACAAAGTTTATATTATTAAAAATAGTATTTGTTACAAGAATAGTAGACTGACTTCTTAAAGGAAAGTACATAAAACTTCTTATTTGAAAAATGTAAGTTACCGTACTAATATAGAACATTTAATCAAACTGCTACCCAAATCTGTCGAAACTGTTTATGTAATATCATTTTAGGATAAATAAGATTAGGCTATTAGAATAAGATTAGGCTAGTTTAGTTGGAGGCTAGTTTTCACTATTATCGCTCAGTGTAATCAAGAAATAATTTGTGTTCAGACATGACATAAAACTTTTTTACCTATTTCATGAGATACAGATGTTTCCGAAACAGTGGAATCATCGGTCTTGAGGTGCTTCCACAACGTCTTTAATGTTGGTTGTTTAGATCTACTTCGGTTCGGCGCCATGCTTGTCGGTACGACTCGCATCAGTTTGGACTATATTTTACTTGGGCTTGTACGACCCGTCACGATCTAAATCTACACGGGAGCACAGGCAAATGGCGGCACATATATAAAAAGCACCGCACTTTTGAATGAGGTGGCACAGTGCATCATGGGATATCGGAAGTGAACCGATTGAGAAATTATCAAAACAAGTGATTGTGTTGTCAAGTACATAGTTTAACAGAGCCGTGAAAATGTTTTTATTAAAGATTATTATTATATTATTAAATATTCTTATTTACTATTATAAAATATAATCAGCGCTAGGCTAATAGTAGCCGATGCTTTCGCCGGCTGCCGGCACTTAATGAAAAGTGTGTGTGTGTGTGTGTGTGTGTGTGTGTGTGTGTGTGTGTATATATATATAGTATGTATACACACACAGGGATCCCTCGTGACTTCGCACTTCAATTCATGCAGCGTCAGTGCATCGTGGTTTAAAAAAATAAAAAATTCATCAAATTAAAAAATCAGGAAATTAAGGAAGAATAGGAGAAAAAGTTCAGGAAAATGCGGCAAAACAATACCAATTATGCAAAAAAAAACAGCCCCCCCCCCATCTTATATTTTTATGGGAGGTGAGCATCTGTGTGTGCATGCGATCGCAAGTCTGTATGTGTTTGTATTTATATTTTATTTACATCTTATGCATTATCTTGGAATTCTGTAGTTATAAGCATTTATAGTGGTCAATATGTATTTTGGGGGGTATGACTTTGAGAAACATGCTTTTTTGCCATACTCTAGAATTAAGTGTAATTGCGCATCCACTCAAGTAGTTGGCAGTTGCGCTGTCATTGTCGCGCTATGGTGGCGAGAAAACGCACCGAGCAAACAAAGTGCAGCAAGCATATAGTCGTGCGCTGGGCGTGAAATGTTTCTTGTTTTTTGTTTTTCCTTTTTTAGAGGGGGAATCACAGAAAATAATTGAGAAGCATTGAACAAGGCATTGTCAGAGCATAGAGCAATACACACAGAACAATGAGGCTAATCGGCCCAGGAAAGCCATTTCGAGGAGAGCCCTTAAATCAAAATTTTGCTTTTTGGATGGGGCAGATTTTTGGTGGGATCGAAGCTCGTATAATGGACAATTTGTTCTAAGGGACATACTACCTAGTTTACAAGTTTTTCATGCTACATTTTGTGACAAGCGAAGGACCCATTTTTTCATGTCCCACTCAGGCTCCGCTAAAGGTCTCCGGAGGTCCAATAACCACATGAATTGGAGCACAGGTGCAGGCACAACGAACCACGGAATTTGCATGTGCCCAGCAAAATTGATGAATAAGCATCAGACCGAAAACGGGATCAATGACGTGCGTCACTTTTCCTGTCTGTTACATAGTGTATCTTGTGCTCTCAGTGATCACTGATGTACAGTATTGGCATTTATTAAATAGATAATAAAGAAAAGTTGAACATGTGAAGCACTATTAATTGGTATATTAAAACTAATTACACAATTATTGGCTGAGCTATTACTTAATGGAAAGCTATTCATTCTTGCTATTTTACAGACCGAGTTTTAAGCCAACCTACTGATATGATGATGCTGTTTCTCCAATGAATATTATTCTACATCTACCAGGCTTTAATGCATGTTGGCATAATACATAAAAATAGGGAAAACTGTGTGTTTGTTTATATATATATATATATATATATAATTGTGTGTGTGTGTGTGTGCATTACATTTATATTCAACTTTTGTTACCACTCCAGTAATTGCCAAGTGATTTGTTTGGCTTCCTAAATTTGATTTACAGTGTTTACTTTAGTAATCCTCTGAAGTAAAAGCTTAGTCCAGTAGTACATTCACTGGAGAGAAAGTTCTGAGGTTCTCCTCCAGACGCCGCTCTGATATAATCTCAAGATGGTGCATGTCTTTTGAGGTGTTACAGAAACAATCCCATTAACAGCGCAGCAGGAGAAGTAGATCACCTTTCAGAGAGATTACTCACCAGATGCCTCTTTGGCCAATGGGATCCAATGGTTATGACTGCAAGGCTCAACTTGTGCTCCCAGAGGGTGCGACACCACCCAACCTCCCCCTACACTGCCACCCCCCCCCAAAAATCCCAAACTCCTCAAACACTTAGTCGTCTCTTGTACCCACCCACTCATTTATTCCGACTGTTACAAATTTAATTCTGCGAGTTAACTTTCTCTCTCTCTCTTTTTTTTTTCTTCTCCAAGCTTATTTACACAAGTGTACATGACGAAGTTTATACAGTGTATTGATTAAGAGAGTAGCATCACTATTGACGATCACGCTGTAAAGGACTTCGAGATAGAGCATGCTGTTAAGTAATTAATGAATAGGGCGAAATGTGATATAGAGAACCCAGTCAAGGAGTTGTAATCAGGAAGCATCCCCTGACACGGAATAATTCTGTGTTTTCAATGAAAATCAAATTCTATAACTATTTTATTACTCATTTAAGACGTTTATAAAAGTAAACGGTTGCTTTTGCTCTGTTGCACTTCTTCTTTTCCGTTGGGTTTTTTCCTTTTCTAGGGGTCGCCACAGCGAGTCATCTGATTCGTACATTTGATTTTGCATAGGTTTTTACGTCGGATGCCCTTCTGGACACAACCCTTTAGCAAGGGACAGAAACACGGTGATGGCTTTGCAGCTACTCTTTACGAAAGTCAGCAATGGTTCTTTTACACGAACTTCTTCCCATAGACAGTGAGAAACATGGCCCGCCTTTGATAACCCAGTTAACTGCACTGATGCATTACAGTGGAAAGCTAAATTACCCTTAAAAATGCCCTTAATGATCACTGTTTCCTTTTGTTTTGTAGCAGTGGTTGCTTAGTGGTTAAAATGATGGGCTATTGATCTGAAGGTCAGCAGTTCAATCCACACCATCACCACTGTTGGGCCCTTGAGCAAGGCCCTTCTATTGACGAAATTGAAAAAACATCAGTTGCTCAGTTGTATGATAATTGTAAGTCGTTCTGGATAAGAGTATCTCGCAAATGCTGGAAATGGTCTCACTGCGCACCTGGATACTGAACTTTCTCAACAACTCAACAACAGTCCTCAAAACATCAAGATAGGAGAACATATTTCCTCCGCTCTCATCCTGAACACTGGAAGGTGTTCTTAGCCTTCCCCTCTTCACACACGACTGTTCCCCCACTCACACCAGTGACACCACATCGTCAAATCTGCAGACGACACCACCGTCATGGGCTTGATTAGAGATAGCAATGAGTCAGCCTACAGGAAGGTGGTCCTGCATCTGCGACAACAATAACCTGGAACTAAACATATCCAAACCATGGATATGATCATGAACTTCAGGAGATCAAAACAAACTGAGTACTCTGCCCTTTACAATGATGGAGAGGAAGTAGAGAGGGTGGAGTGCTTCAAGTTTCTTGGAGTCCACATCTTTGCTGACGTCACTTAGACCACAAACATCTCCCACCAGGTGGGGAAGGATGTAGTTCTTGGGAAGCTCCAATAAGCCTGTCTACCCCGACCCATACTGACGAACTTCTACTGCCCTACCATAGAGATTCTGCTGATCGACTGCTATACAGTGTGGTTAAGCACCTGTACTGTAGAGGACAGGAAGGGATGGCGGAGCTGCTAATTGGAACTACACTACCCTCTCTGAGTGACATTTACACTGGCAGACTTCAGATGAGAGCCGGTGGAATTATCAGGGATACTGGACACCCCATTTTCTCCCCTCTCCCTTCCAGAAAAAGGTACAGGACACTAAAAACAAAAAAATAATAGACTCAACAACAGTTTTTACCCGCAAAATGTTTAACATGTAACCCCACAACCGCCACCATCACACACACTGACTGAATAAACACCATTTCAGATCTTTCTGGAGAGTGCAATACTCATGTTCAAGAGCGATGTTCATATTTTGAGAAGGTCTCGAACATCATAACATTTTAGCACCATGCACCTTCTAATTAAAAGCCATAACTCTTGCCCAGTGTATCTCATGCACCCTTGACATGTCATTCACCCTTCTGTGTGTGTGAATGTATGTATAGGTCTGTAAATGTGTGAATATGTGGCTAGACATAGAGGTATATGGGATATATATATATGTATGTGCATACGTGTCTGGGTATACATGTGTATGTAGGTATGTGCACATGGACAGCTTAGTGTCGCCGTTAGTTGTCTTTTTTGCACTTTCTTTTTGTAATTGCGGCTAAACTGATCTTCACTGCTTATGCAACCGTTGACAAAGATCTCTATCTCTTTATCTAAATGTTAAATGTAAATGTTTCTGAAGGACTAGGGTTAACAGAATAGTCACTGTTGATCTGGCTGGAAGCATAGGGCTGACTGATGACCTCACCTGCCTGTGTCGTACATAATATTTGTAAACAAACACTATATAGAAAAAAAAGCTGTCTTCATCAATCAATTTTCTGATACGCTCCAACTAATTTTTCTGAACTGGCATCGCCAAATTTAACCATTATCTTTAAAAGAAAGGGTGATGTATGGTTTAGTGCATGATGTCAAGAAGAATTATTTTAGATTCTCAAACCAGAAAATGGATTTTTCTCCTGTTAAACAATCAACAGAGTGGCCAGTGGTGGCTCAGTGGTTAATGCTGAGTTACTGATCCGAAGGTCAAAGATTCAAGCCCCCCCTGTACCAACAACTTGGAACTGTTGGACCCTTGAGCAGGGCTCCAATGATGTAATGCAAGTTGTAGCCATAGATATAATGAAAGTTGCTCTGGAGAAGGGCATCTGCCAAATGCCGTTAATGCAAATAATGCAACTTATCCCCCCCCCACACACACACACACATAAGGCCACCTTATTTAGCAGTGATTTTATATATTCCTGTTTGGTCAAAAAACTGTGCAGGGCAATATTCTTCGGTTGGTCCAGATTTTCTGTGCTGTTTTCACGACCAACAGCTGTGCATTTATTTATTTATTTTCTGAACCGCTCAGTCCTAATTAGGGTCATGGGTAGGCTGGCACTTCAGCTTGAGCAATGATGTAGAAAAAAGACACAAAGTGGATCCTCTGATGATAATTGACAACACAGCCAGATCTGTGCAGTATTTTTGCCAATGTTTTGATTTGATAAAGTTACACTGCAGTCTGACCACCATTGTCTTGTTGTTATCACCATTATGCAACATAAATCAGCGTTAAAAAAATATCGGAAAATAGAAATGGTGACGTTTTCTTGTGTTGAAATACATGTTTTCATTTCAAGCAGAATACCTGTAAATTTTAACAATTTAAACAAGCTTTAAATGTTTGGCACCCCAATTTTTATTATTATTATTATTTTTAAATCTCAATTTTTGTAACTTAGGTGGTATAGCATCTGGCATAACAACTCCCTGTGAACAAACTCACAGTAAAACTGCTAACATATTAGAAAGAACAAAAATAGTAAATACAGGGATCCCTCGCTACTTCGCGCTTGAATTCATGTGGCTTCAGTGCATTGCGGGTTTTTAAAAAATAATAATAATAATCGAATTTAAAAATAAGGAAATTAAAGAAGAATAGGGGGAAAAGTTAAGGTAAAAAAAACTGCAAAACAAGGCCAATTATGCAAAAGAAAAAACCCTAAACAAACAAAAAAAACCAACCCAAAACCCCCCAACAAAACTACTTACATTATGGGAGGTGCACATCTGACTGCTGTTTGTCTGTGTGAATTCATATTTTATTTACATCTTATGGGTTATTTTTCATGTTTAATTGATATTATAAGCATATATAGCATTGAATATGTATTTATTGGTATTATATACACATTTACATATACTTTGGTTGGGGGGGTTGATCCTACTTCGCAGAATTCGGTGGTTGCAGGGGAGGTCTCAGTCCCAATTAACTGTGGAAAGTGGAGAATTACTGTACGAATTTAATTGTTAATTCGTTACCATATATGGACAGACAGCAGATATTAATTCATAGTGACCTCTGTATCCACATGCTAACAGTGTAATTTTGCACGGGGTTATTAAGGAAGACATTATGCTTTCACTGAGTTGCACATTTTGACGTCTGATATGCCAACAGCTTTCCCATATTTCGTCTGTGTGATAAGAATTTACTTTGTGTCCCCTCCAGTATAAGTACCTGAAATGGCAGCAGAACGAGAAGGTCGAGGCTCTGAATGCAAACCGTTCTCTATCCCCGCTCTCTGGCTGTTCTCTGAGGTGCTGGCTGACAGGATAATTGGATAATTACATTCTGGCACATGCGTCATTTAAATTGAGTTACATCCATCTTTCTTCCCATGGATGCATCAGCATTATCTAGGTAGACCCAGTGGTGTCTCGATGAGAAATTATACCTGTTTTTCCATGTTTCCGCTTCTTTTACACTGCAGGTGAGGGGGGGGGGGGGGGGGGCACACAGGGGTAATTACTGATAACAACTGATAACGCTTGTGCTTCCAGGGCTGTAGCTTACCTTTACTCCTAGAATGGACAGGGATTGTCTTGTACAACGATGCTTCAGATACTGTGCTCGTCTTTGACAAACTGCTGGTCATGTTCAGAACCCTTTAAGTATAGCTAGGTGTCCTTTCATGCTGTCCATGTTTGAATGACAAGATGACAGATTTCAGGTGAGGGATTTGCCTTCCAGTAATAAAATACAATGCGTTCCCATACCTGTTTAATTTATTACTACCTAGCTTAATTTTTTTTTTTAAAGTGTGCATATTTTTCATCACGGTCTAGATATCTTTCAACATCTTTATTTGTCATGCGTATCTTTCTTTTCATCTTCTTATATAACATCTTCATCATGGCAGTATTTATTATTTTCTGTACAGACATCAAGCTGGTCAATTGGAATTTCCTTTGCTCCACATCTGCCTGATGAACTAATTCAGTCTTCTTGTCCCGCCTCGATCCCCTTATACCATTTAGCTCCACCCAGTTAGAGATTTGCTGATTATGAAAACCCGACTTTATTATATTCCCGACATTACTGTTACAATCCGCTATACTCGAATACTCCAATATTAAAACAATTTTTGTAAGGGTGGCACAATGGCACAGTTGTTCTTGGCTCGAGTCCTCGGCTCAGATGTTTCTGTCTTGAGTTTGCATGTTCTCCCTGTGCTTGTGTGACTTTTATCTTGGTACTCCAGTTTCCTTCCACAGATAAATCCATAGTTTACTTCCTGTGTCTGTGTGTGTGTCTGTGTGTGTGTGTCTGTGTGTGTCTGTGTGTGTGTCTGTGTGTGTGTGTGTGTGTGTGTGTGTGGCCTGGTGAGCTGTTCAGAGTGTACAAGGAAATGTAAATAAGTGGAAAATGGGTAGGTTAGAGTGATCTTTGTAAACTATATGGCCATGACCAGTCTAATCAATCCTAACAGGACAACAGCTGTAACTCATGACTGATTTCGTAGATTTAAATGAAACTCAAATGCCTTGCTCAAGGAAACAATTCTGATGATTTGTGCAGTTCTGAACTTACTGTCTTCCATAAGTGTTGTGCCTAAGTCAGTGCTTCTCAATTATTTTCTGTCACACCCTCCCAAGAAGAGGGAAACACCCCGCCCCCCATATAAATACTGTCATGTCATTTGTCTAAAAATTGTTCTAAGTAATCCTCTGCATAACACTGTATCGTTAACATGAATACAAAAACATGAAGAAATATAGATCAACTTCCAAGAATAACTTTATTAACAATTTTTTAGTCTTTAAACAAAAAGTTGTCAAAATGATGAATTCCAGATTAATGGCTATAATGAGCACATTTGGCAGTGCACAGCTTTTCAAAGCAGGGTTTAAAGCTCGATACCGAACTCTCAGCTCCTGCTCAATGCTGAACTGGGACCTGGACTTGGTTCCGCAGCAGTGACGTCATCCAGCATGACAGAGACCGTGTGTGCTGCAGGTAGGATCAGTTCCTCTGCCATGGTGTGGGGTTTTCTACACTGAACAGTTTTGTACTCCACCTTATCTGATGCTAACAGAGCTCGCTAGTTTGCTGGAGTAGCATTCACAAAGCGGGATGGTTGTTGGCGATACTCGGCATGTTTTCGCTGAAAAAACTCACGCGGCTCATCATGTGATCGGGATGTGATGTCTTTAAGTGATGCCTGAATTTATTTGGGTTCATGCTCTCTGCTGCCAATGTTTCCAGACACAGTAAACACAGCGGTCTTTTCTTGTTTCTCACTGCAGCACAATGAAGCAGAGTGCTACATCCACTTCATCATATCTCCTGAACAGCTTTCGGGAGACTTTTGTTTCTCTCACTCTCTCCGTCTCTCTCCACCATTCTTTCCATCCCTGTTAAAAATTTCTATGGTGGGTTTATTAACTTCACTTCTTATTTTACCTCTCACCTCATTCTAACAGTGAGGAAGCCACTGCCACCTGCTGTTGTGGATGTAGAATTACACTTTATCCGAATAAGGCAAAAAAAAAAAAAAAAAAAAAAAAAAAAAAAGCATGTTCCCTGTGGTCACCCCCCCACCCCCAATCAGCATTGCACCGCGAGAACCACTTGTCTAAGTTCAAAGTACATTTTCTTTTTAGTAAATGGATTTTGATGTCCGATTTAAAAAAAAAAATGTCCGCCATCATTAGTTTAGTTTGTTGCAAACTTTTCAGAGTGGTTTAGAAGCCATCCTCATGTGGTTTGTGCATTGCAAGTGTACTTATTTTTTTAGTAAAAATAAATACTGGAGAAGATACATGCCTTTATAAAATTTTAAAACGTTTATTACACAACGAGGTACCAGTCCAGCTTTAACCTTGTTTGGGGAAGCCAAGGCCTAATGGTTAGAGAAACACCTCTGGACTGAAAGGTTGCTGGTTTGATTTTTGAACTAGCAGGAAATATGTGTGGCAGCGAAGGAGTGAGCTGCACCTTCCCTTCCTCCATATTTATGGATAAGGTGCCTTTCAGCAAGTCACCTAATGCCCTACTGCTCTCTGGGTGCCCGTTGTGTGGCAGCCCACTGCTCTATGTGTGTGTGTGTGTGTGTGTGTGTGTGTGTGTGTGTGTGTGTGTGTTAAATTGTAATAGGTTTAATGCATAAGTCATAATTTTCCTCATGGAATTCAATTAAAAAAAATTACAACATGGAATCTCCATGGCATTTTTGCTTCAACTGGTTGGGTCAAGGCTCAACAACTTTAGATTGAAATAAAAGGAAGGCAGCTGATGACTTGAATATACTGAATGAACAGGTTATACCATCAATGGACCTTTTCTTCCCTGATGGCATGGATATAGAATTGGGGCTGGAATAATGCAGTGGTTCAGGGCCCATGAGGAATAATTTTCACACATGAACTGGCACCACAGAGTCCGAAACTTAACCCTCTTGAATGTCTTGGGGATGTGATGGAGAAGACTTTAGGAAGTGGTTAGGTTTTCCCTTCATCAGTTCAAGATGTCAGTGAAAAATTATCCCTACTCTGAATGGAAATAAATGTTGGGAGGCTGCTGAAGTTTGTCAAAACAATGCCATGGTGATTACACGCTGTAATTAACCCTCGCAGTGCCCAAGGCTGGTCTAATCGGCTTTGTCACGTTTCCCAGTGCCAAAGCCGATCTCATCAACTTTCCCATGCACGTATTTTCAAATGTTATCCATTATCCTTAACACGAAAGTAAATACAAGTAAACAGTTTGTATGCTCGATGTGATTGGTTAATAACATAAAAAATCTGTTTTTCACAGTAAAATTCAACCAATAGCCGTCACAGTAGTAAGCAAAAATAGGCATTAAAATATCGCAAGACTGTCTGGAAAATGGCAGACACTCATTGTTTTGTGTCTTCAGACGACACCGACAGTGAAGACGATTTGGAATCCTGGAATTGTATTTACCTAACATTATGTTGCACATTATAGCTAATATATAACATGTACTGTTTCAAGTTTTATTCTTTGAAATATTGCCTAATTCTTTATAAACTTTTATCAGTATGTAAATTTGGCAAAAGTTCAATTTTTTCATGGGTTGACATACATGTTGACTCATTTGGACCTAATTAAGTGACAAATCAAGATATTTCAATTCTGTTGCCCTTTCTCAGGTCCTCTTACATTGAGCAACAATCCTGCTATTCCAAAATCATCAAAAATGATGAATAATGGAATAAGTATTTATTGATATTATATAGACCTGTACAGTCGGCCCTCTACTTACTAAATTAATCCGTTTCAGTACCTTTTTCGTAACCTCGAGTTTTCGTAAGTAGAGGTGCATTTTACATGTAAAACGCGTGATTCGTTCCAAGGCTCCCAAGACTACCCCATAAACCCCTTAAAAATTATAAAAGTACACCAATTCTGTATGAAATATGTGTTAAAAGTAAAAGAAAATTATTTACCTGTTTTTAAATCTCTCGAACCACCCATGTGATGCTTTAAAGTCCGGGGGTTGCTGGTCTGAAGAACCCTCACCCCCACCCTCCTTCATGAGGTCCTTAAATATGGTGGTTGCTTTTTCCGAAATAATTGTCTCCTTCACTGTATCTCCGCTTTTAATGCCTCCTGCTTCAATATCGTTCCGAAATAATCGTGTTCGTCACTGTAGCTCCGCTTTTAAGGTCTCCTTCTGCTTCAATATCGTCTCGATTGTAGAGGGGTTTCGGCCATACTCCTTTGCAATCTCACTCATCCGCATCCCACTTTCGTATTTTTTTATCACCTGCTTTACTTCGATTGATAACGGAACCCGCTTCTTCTTTTCAGTGTCACCAGGAATCGCTTTCTTGGGGTCCATGATGGATAACAAATATAACGCTGCGATGATCACTCTCAAAAAACTCACGAGCCAACAGTCCTGTTCAACTCTCCTTCACGCGTGTGACAAACAGGAAGTATGGGTACAGGAAGTATGAGTACAGGTCAGCTCCCTCCTGGCCAATGGGAGGTCAGCGGGGTGGGATGTTAGGAGACAGCCAATGAGGGAGCAACTCGCACATTGTTTGAATGGTGCGTTTTATTGTTTGAATGGCGTGTTTGAATTTTTGAATGGTGCATTTGGCGCTTTTTGTAAGAAGAGTTTGTTTCGTATACAGAGGACGAACATTTAGGAAAATGTTTTTCATAACCTGGATTTTTTTGTATTCAGAGGTTTTCGTAAGTAGAGGGCTGACTGTATATATATATATATATATATATATATATATATATATATATATATATATATATATATATATATATATATATAATATATATTATAGTTTATTCGTCTAAATCCAAGGTTTAGGCATCCAAAACCAATATATAAAATACATGTTGTTTATACAGAAAAATGGCTGGCATTTCAGGGTTCAGTATGGGGCACAGCTAGGGTTAAATGTTAAAGGCGCGCCAACAAACAGCATACAAATACACATTTGCAAATGGTGGTTCCCCCAGGCACCTCAGTATTATGTTTAGAGGCAGGCAGGCATGTTCTACCCACAAGTTTTGCCCATAACTTTCCATTTTCATGGTCTGTTTGCTACAGGCAGCTCCAGCCATACATTTTCACAACACAGCTCTGCAATCATTCTGCGATCTGAGCATGTGGTTTCTTTGTTGCCAGACTGTTACCTTCCACACCTTAGGGACAAACCTGGGATCCAATAACTGTTGAAATAGACCTGTCAGCACTTACCCAGCTGAACAGAGTGTTCCCTCCTTACAGTCCAAAGTGAACAGAACACTTTGCTTGATTGATGTGGAACAAAATGGGTTTTTATACAATATACTGGATAAACAGAATCAATATTTACTTTGTGTTCTTGTTTGTTCATCTATGCCCATATTATTTGAATTTGGGTTCAGTGTTCATCCGTAGTCCACAGGTTTATTATTTTTAAGTTTGATATAGTTCTTATCACTAGCAAATAGTATCAAAGTTGCGGTTATTATGTGTTGTGTTATGCCTGATGAAATAAAAAAACTTTTGGATTGTACCGAGTGATGGTTGTGGATTCTATGGGTGGGTGAAGGCAGAAATGCGCCTGCTCTCATTTTATGAATCACTGTTCGTTTGTTTTTATCACAGGAGCATCTGTCTTTAAAAAAGTACATTGTGGACATAGTGACGGACACCACCCTGACTCCCGAGGCCACCCAGGATGGAGAGGAGAAGCAGAAGTCACGAAAAAAGGCCAAGAAACTTCGTGCGCGTATGAACTCAAGGTCAGTGTATTAATAGCCTGTTCTGTCTTGGTCATCTCTCTCTCTCTCTCTCTCTCTCTCTCTCTCTCTCTCTCTCTCTGTCTGCTGTTTTTGTCATGCATGACAGACAGTCTTATGGCTAAAGGACAACATGGCATATGTGTGAGAGCTTTGAGAGAGAGAAAGGAGATGGAGCAGAGGCACTGTGCATCTTGGCTGTCTGCAGAGCAACACTGATGAGCTTAATTTATGGCCACTTTGTGTGATTGGGGAGGAAAAGTGAGAATCGATCTGGAAGGCTCCCTTGCTTTCACCTGTTAAGAGCTTTTCTCCTAATTGGTTGCCACCACGCTGCCAAAACTGAAGCCTCCTCTAGTGTACAATGGTATGTTAAAGTATGTGTAAACCATGCCTGTTTTTCTGTCTCCCCACCTATTGATTTTTAAATGAAGTATCAAGAAAATCAATAGTAATCAACAAATAGGAGGCAGCGTGCCTCGGTGTCAAATCGTAGACCTGAGCACTATAAATTTCACTCCTTGTCACAACTGCAGTGTGTGTTGATGTTTTACTGTGACAGCGAGAGAGAGATAAAGAGTTGAGACACATGCAGTTATTTTTTATGCTGTTGTAAGGAGGAGTCGGGAGGGATTAAGCTGCTGTGGGTGTGGTTAATCTCGTGGATTTCAGTCTTTAATCCTACACAGCCCTCCCCATATAATCATAACACATCTAGGCACATCTCAACTGGCTTATTTTGCAATAAATAACGGATGATTTAAAAAAATGTAAACTGTTAGTATGAAAATAAACGGTCTTTACTTAAGTTTAGGGATCACTAAAAATTAAATGCTTGTAACAAGTCGTATAGTTTTAAGTTGAGGTCAGTCAGGTTTTTGTTGTAATCTGTGCGTGTTTACAGTGCAGGACTCACTTGGTACATCCATCTTTCTTTACTTTTCGTGAGAACGCGGATGCACTTTGTCTGCTTTTTATATATATATATATATATATATATATATATATATATATATATACATATATATATGTGTGTGTGTGTGTGTGTGCAGTATATTGTGGTTCAGTATCAATTCAGATGCAAAAATAGTCACTTTTAGCATAATTGTGATTAATTAAACTTCCTTTAAAACGCCACTGCATTGACAAGAAATTGACAATCAATTACAATCCACACAGTAAACCAGAAATGGCTCCAATATTACCTGAAGCAAGGATTTTGTCTCTTGTGGTGATCACCAAAAGACTAAACATACTCACGGTCTGGTTTTAGCTGGCTTTTGTGTCCTATCAGTTCATGCAATGAAATTTGATAATTAAACAGAAACTAGTAACCTACTTGGCCATGAAATTCAGTCCTCATAGAGCATGGTGTTCAGAAAAGATGGATAATTTAATCATTAAAAAAAAAAAAAATCTATCAGTGTAACGTGCTCTGCCACCCTGTTCTTTTCCTTTCGGTTTTTCCCCTTTTCAGGAGACGCCATAGCGAATCATCTGATTCGCATGTTTGATTTGCCATAGGTTTTTACTTCGGGTGCCCTTCCTGACACAACCCTTTAGCAAGGGGCAGAAGTACACTGACGGCTATGCAGCTACTCTTTACGAAAGTCAGGTTCTTTTACATGAACCTCTCACCATAGACAGTGAGCGACATTGCCGGCCTTTGATAATCCAGTTAGCTGCACTGGGGGGATAGTGACAACCTTGTGGAGAGTGAGACTTGAACCCCCAACCTTAGGATCAGCGATCCAGCGCCCTTTACCCAGGCCACCACTGCCCACTGTAGGGTGCTGTACCCTGGTCTAGAAAAATTTAAATGGTGTTCGATCAAGATTGAGTTTGACTCATTTTGGGACTTTGTAGGTTTTATCAACAGCAAAATTCCTAGAATTCCTGAATCATTCCACACTACACTGTCAGATGATTTGTTTTAAAAATATGTTTAATTTTGAGAATTCAATATACCGTATTTGACATGATAAGCGCCCAGGGCGCTTAAAAAAATTGGAGTGGGTGGACGCTTATTAAAATGATTACCAGCGGAGTGGAACGGTAAAGTGCTTATTACCATCGAGGTAGAAAACATGAATAACAACAGAACAGTAAAAGAGTTTTATGGGTATTTGTGTTAGTCATTTTGTGGTATCAATCAAATTACTTACATGAATTCTGAAAATAAACAGAACACGGTATTATTTAAAAAATTAAAAAAAATTTTTTTTAAAAAGACCCTTTAATTTTCTGTCCAGGTGCTGTTCCTTAAAACGTTTTCCCCTGCTGTAAAATCGAGCCAATCAACATGAATGTCAACTTTAGCACATGGCATGTTGAATCAATCAACACAAAGGCCAACTTTAGCACATTGAAAAGCACATGGCTTGGAGAATCGGGTGAAAAATACTCATCACTTTCTGTTAAATCCATATCTGACTCATCTCCATTCATTCAGAGCACCCCATAGTTTTGCTGTAGCAGTTTCTAATGGTTCATCTTGTTGGACATTTATGAAGAGAACACGGCAAAATATTTTCTAAAGCACTGCGGAACAATCAAATGTGTTGTTACTGATGAACATTGTAGACATTCCCCAGTGGCAGGGGTCTTGAAATATCGTGTAAACTCGCTTTTACAGGCAGTGAACGATTCATTGTACCGTTACAGAGACTGATCGAATAAAATTGTTAGGTTTGATCTACGACTTTGCTCCCAGTACACATAAGTGGTTATTAGACGCAAGATCAAAAACACTGGGGGGTGGGGGGGACTTATTGGAGCAGGGCGCTTACGGTTTGAGTATTCGTGGACTGCCGAGCAACTGAGATGTCACTCAAATTCAGCCAATGGCTGTCCTCCTTCCTGTTGATTGGTTGAGATGATGTAACGTCCCTTTTTCCTCATTCGTGCACAAGTTGTCAATGAGCCTTTTTTTTTTTTTTTTTTTTTAAAGTGTGTTTTGATTACCAGTTAAGCTCTATAATGCCACTCAAACGCTGTGTGGCTTCTCTGGCTAAGCGATCGAAAACATTGGATGTCTCTTCTGAACAAATAAGACTTTCTCCTGAAGAAACGACAGTTTCCTCTGAACTGCTGTATTAAAGCCTTTTTCAATTATTGTTCCAGTACAGTACCTAAGTTAATGTTTAGAATGTTTGTGCATGAGATTTTATTTTCTGTGGCATGTTTAACAAACGATACCAAAAGGATAAAGTTTATTACGCTTCATGTCCTTTTACATTGAACTTGGAGTGACGTCTCAAAGATCACGCTGCCTAGAGGGCGACGTCATGGAGTTCTCAGAGTCAAATTGTTTCTTTGTTCATTTTATTTGTTCATGTTTTGCACTATGCTTGTCTAT
The DNA here is from genome assembly GCA_024760905.1 of Plotosus lineatus. NCBI lineage: Eukaryota > Metazoa > Chordata > Actinopteri > Siluriformes > Plotosidae > Plotosus > Plotosus lineatus. Next base: position 22,045,537 of record CM045742.1, read on the forward strand.
GACCGGTCAACCGTACTACAGCTATGGGATCGGAGTCTTCTGAAGTTTAGCACCGAGCATGCCCGGAACCGAACCCCTGCGAACATCGAGGGCCTACTGTACTCTCTTTGCTGTGATGGGTCACAAATTACAGACGCTACCCGACTTATGAACATCCGTTTTACGAACATCCAGACATATGAACAGGGCTATCCGAGGTCGAACGTGAAATGAAATTGAAGAACTAGTAGAAATAGAAATTGAACAAAATCTTTAGAAAGATATATTATAAATGTAAGTATGAAATATGATTAAACATCAAACCGAGGTACACTTAATATTCGATTTGGCTCCGGCAGAGGGGCGTGGCTGACACACGCGGGTGGATCACATTGCGCACACATGATCCTACTCACCAATCTACCGTGCTATAAAGACTAGCAGTGTGCTCATCCCGGTGCTAGAAGATTGTCCCTCTTCACGTCCCTGTTTTCCTGTGATCTCTCTGGATCCTGGTTTCAGCACCACGCTCGACCACTTCCCGCTCCGTAGTTCCTCATATCTAAAATTTTCATGTTTCTCCTTGTCACTAGCAGTGACTATGTTTTCCCCTTGCTCAGGTGCCTCCCCTGTAACAATAAAGTCTTTCAGTGTTCATCCTACTTTGTCTCCTCCATTTTGGGTCCGGCTGAAAGCTCCTGACGTCACAGCTTGATAATTTATGGTGTATTTAGGTTTGCACCTTGTACCAATAAATAATAAATTTAATAGAAGGAAATAAGATGGTTCTGCAGCGAGAGAGAGAGAGAGAGAGAGATTGTATACAGTCCAAACTCGTCTAGGTTACTTATACAAGCTTTAAACATAAGTTCCCCACTAAAGAACGCCCTGTAACGACTTACGAACAAATTCATCTAACGAACGGCCGTCCAGAACGTAACTCATTCGTAAGTTGGGGAACGTCTGTTACCTATAGGTTATTTTTTTTAAGGTCACTTAATGAGTGCTTAGCTGTGTTTTCTGTTGTTTAGAGTGTTTAAATAGAGAATTGGTACAGCTTTGTTTGTTTTGAAATCTATATCTTATGAAAATCATCTTGCATTGGAGACACATTTGTTAGGACAGTCAGTTATGTTGTGAAGATAATTGTTCATATCAACTCCTCAGCAAAAAAAGTCTTGCACACTAATTTTGTTGGATGACTTTAAGCCTTGATTGCAACTTGCAATTGCCTTCACGTTATTTCTTCAGTTGGTCAGATTGAAGTCCAGGAACATGTTATGGCAATAAAATAGTCAGTTGGTGTACTGTTCTGAATTAGCAAGTTATCCCATCAACAGACTTTTTCTTTCCTGATGACATGGATATAAATTTGGTATGAAACAATGAAAGAGTGGTTGAAGGAGTGAGAGGAATCACTTTCACACATGAACTGGCACCAAAGAATCCAGACCTTAACCCTGTTGAAAGTCTTTGGGATGTGCTGAAGAACACTTTGCAGAGTGGTTTGATTTTCCCATCATCATTTCAAGATGTTGGTGAGAAATGAACCCAACTCTGAGTGATTACATGCTGTAATCAAGGCTTTTTTTTTTTTTTTGGTTGCGCTTTTCATTTGACTATAAACTGTGTGTATTTCTGGAGGATTTTACTGGAAGACACACAGAGAACTCTATCAATCATGTAGAAATTATATAAACCTACTAACCTTGGCAAATCATCTCATACTGCTGGTCCCTGCATTTGCCATGCATGTGTGTACTACATCTTAAATCCAGTTAGTAAGACAAAAACAACCTGTATTGCCACTTTCAACAGAATACAAACAGTTAATAAGAGATGAATCTTTTGAAAGAGTTAAGTTAATTAACACAATTTCAAACAATGTGCTTAAGATGTACATCTTGATTTGAAATGGATGTTTTGAAGTTTCTCCCACATTTGCTCTACACACTAGTAGTTGTGTTCTTTTGCAACTGTAATTCTGCATGACTTTAATATTAATTGCATTCACTGTATTCGTAACTTTACTTACATTCAGCCGGTAGTGAAATGGCCTGAACTAATCCAATCTCAAAGTGGATTAGACCAGGGGTCCCCAACCACTGGTCCACGGACCGGTGCCGGTCCACGGCTCAATTGGTACCGGTCCACAGAAGAAATAATTATTTCCGTTTTATTTATTATCTGAGACTGAATGATCTTTATTTTTGAAAAATCTTTTATTTAAAAAAATGACCGGATTCTCTCGGTTACATGTCGGTCATTTGAGCGCTAAAACCCACAAGGGGACGGCACATGTACAGAGGCGAGTTGAACATTTTTCAAACAATAGTGGGGAGCCATCATTCTCCCAGCTGGTGCACCATCACCTGTGGGGTTTTTTTTGTTTGGTTTTTTTTCGAAAAGTTCAAGCTCTACTTCCCAACCAACTTTATTTCAGCTGTTGAAAAACAACATTCATGGAGTGCTTATTATTATTATTATTATTATTAATTTATATAAATAAATTATATTTACAATATAAACAATCTGACCACCCCACCCCCCCGGTCCGCCGTAACATTGTCAAGCGTTGACTGGTCCGTGGTGATAAAGTTGGGGACCCCCGGATTAGACCAGGAAGCAGGCTGCCACTTGTTGTGCATGGTTGATGGTAAGGGTACTTGCTACTCAGTGTCAAATTCATGCTACTTTATTTTCGAATAAATAAATTCCACCAAATTTCCTGCTGGGCTTTCATATTAATATGCCCATTGCCTGGGCTGGTGGTTGGCACTCTGCAGTACCAGAACTGAGAAAGTGACAGATTTGAGTCCCCTCTGCTCACTTGTCACTTGCTGCTTGAGCCCTACAGCGCTAGGCCTGAGAGAGACCAGGCACTCCTGGTCATAAATCACTGCTACCTTCGGTCCCAGTACGGTGAATTTAGCGGCTCCACCACTGGGTGGAAATGAGGCATTTTATAGTAACACAGGGTGGTGTTTGGAAAAGGCAAGGGAGCTTTTGAGAGCCCTCCCAGGTTGCCCTGTCCTCTATTGTCATTCTTAAGCTCTTATAATCCTGACCATGACTGACCTGGGAATAAGTCCAGAACATTCCAGCATATCTTACATTAACCTTGGGGTATTTGGCAAATATATTGCTTGCACATCTTTAGCCTCATATAAACATGTTAGTGGTATGAACTGGAAAGTAGTGTGATTGTCTCTGGAAGTTTGGTCCAGAACGTCAGTTGTCCTTTTCCCCAGGTTTGGAAACTGAGTGTTCAGTGCCCAGTATTGCATACAAAGGACCCCCTGTTCAATGTGCACCACTCTCACTAAGTTTACTAAAAAGTTTCCTCTGGTGGAGAAAGGGGCGTGAGCATGTGTTGTGGACATCCAGATATTGACAAAGCCACATCGATAGCCCACAGTTCTTTTCTTTTTCTCTCAGACATGTTCTGTATAACGAAATCTGCACCTCAACCACTCCTCCGTTTTATGACTCCAGTGTCTAGATTACATTTGTGTCCTTATGTGCAGTTGTAGAATTTATAGATGGGCCCCGGTTTGTTTCTCTTTCTGCATTTGCCATAGTTCCAGTTTTAATTCCTCTTCTGTCAGCAGTGAAGTTCGATGACTGAAAGCCTGTCGGACTCAACGTTGAAATATTGTCGCAGCACCTGGCCAAATCCTCCATGTAACTAACCGGTAGTGCCAAACTCCTGAGCTCTCATTGCACCTTTTTAAAACGGATATAGTGTACAGAATTTGTTTTTTTTTTGTTGTTTTTTTATCCATCTCGACACATGGACATTTTTATGGCCTTATGTGAGGGGGGGACCACTATCTCCATCCACTTTGAGTTAAGGTGAATGTTGGGGCAGATTTTGATGAATTGATTATTAGCTCTGCAGTGTAGCCATGCAGCTCCCTTACCCCCTCTTAATTCTGATTACTAATATTTATAACTACCTCGCCCATCGAACAGGGCCTGCCGCCATGAATGATTGATGGCTTGGCCGTTGCTCCCTGTTTAACCTGCACAAGTATAAAGCTGTCAGAGATGAATATTGTAATTCAGAAGATGATGAAGGGGCCAGGTGTCGTTCAACCCTTCCCTGAATGCTCTGCGGTATTCTTTACACCGGCGTCTCTGAGATTGGGGTAAATAATGCACTGTAGCATTGGGCTTTGGTCTTTTCACTCTACAGCGAGGGTGGTCTGTGTTACCTGTGTCCTGATTAAATCTCTCAGGATTCTTTAGCCTTTACCACAGTCTCTGCCTCTGTGTTTTTAGACATCAGAAAAGCATTTGATATCAAATATAGATAATTACATTTGAGATTTCTTTATACCCCCTCCTCCCCCCAGGGGGTAAATGTAACATCGGTTTGTATTCTAAGCTTCACAGCCTCTTTTAAAAGCTGTTTAAAGAAAAGATTTAACGCTGACATCAGATTGGGAGTTCATTACAAGCTACGTAGGGCTCTGTGGCCTTTTTCCCCAGCATTCCTGTCCCTTTGCGGTGTGTTATCAAATTCAAGTTTATAGTGTTCAGACTGATTTATTCTCCTCCTAAAGATCAAGAATAAGGCTTTTTAATCCAACATCTGCTGAAGGCATTTGATTTTTTTTTTTTTTTTTTTTTTTTTTACTTTACCACACTGTTTACCTCGGTCACTAAATAACCATTCAACTTTATCATTCATTAGTCAGGCTCAGGCCAGCTCGTGTTTGGCCTACGTTTAAAGTGAAAATTGCATATCTTTGACCAATGAAAAAACGCCGAAACACCTCTCCGAGCATTTGAGCTAAACGTTATTGATGTGTATTTAAATGTGAGCCTCCAAGGACTGACTGATGAGGGCTGTTTTTGGATCGAATTACATTGGCAGCCCCAACAGAAATGCTTTTTATTCTGCAACTAGTCGTAGACTTTGTCTGGAAAAGCAGAGTTTAAAATACTGATATTAAAGATAGATGCTGCCCTCGGTTTCTGGGAACATTCATCTTTCAGCTCGGCCTTCCGGAAAGTGCTGAAGTTTATCAGCCGCAGGTCATCTCTTCCTCAGGTGGTTTGTCAGGAACTGATCGACCAGTCTTATCGGCGAGATGTAGGATTGACAGGAATCTGGCTGGCTGGTGGACCACACCACGGCTCATGTGCTCATAAGCTGCGGGCCTGAGGCTGGAAATTTGCAGCAGTGTTTATAAACATCACCATCTAAATGAGATTTTTCTCATGGTTGGATTTGTACATAGTTTGTCTTAATGGTTTTGCCTTCCGTGAACATTTTACTTGTTTTTGAGTGACTTTAGATTTTTATCGAACTTTTGAGAGCAGCTGATGGACTAAATAAACAGTTTGAGACACAGATTGACCTCCTGATCTCTTCTTTGTTCTTGTTGTCGTCTTATCTCCCCATGTCCTCAGGCTGACATGTAGATCTCTCTCCATCTTTCTTTCTCTCTTTCTAGTGCTCTCCTTCTCTTTCTCTTCCCTTTCCTTCTCTCCCTTCCACCCCTCCCTGTCCCCACATTCGCTCGCTCATACTTTCTGATGAACTGTTCGTTTTTTTCCCCCTCAGGGGTAAAGAGTATGAGGCATCAGTGGAGGCGAAGATGCAGATTCCAGATTCTCCTTACAAGGCCAAGTAAGCTGCCAGTTTTGGTTATAATGAATATACACCCATACCTGACCTGTATCTACAAGTATTTGGCTTGTTCCTATCTTTGACATGTTGTCTTTAAAACCTGTCACACCCTCGCATGTACTTAACACTTTGCAGTCTTACATCAGTGTGTGTTTGTATAAATTTGGGTAACGAATAACTGTGGGAGACCCAACAGAATAATTAAGTTTTTTGTACTTGTATTTAAATGTCCTATTCTGGTGTGTGTGTGTGTGTGTGTGTGTGTGTGTGTGTGTGTGTGTGTGTGTGTGTGTGTGTGTGTGTGCGCACAGACTGCAGCGGCTGGTGAAGGATTTGGGAAAGCAGCTGCAGGGGCAGGACAGTGGCCAGTGGGCCAACAACAAGGTGTCTGGCTTGGACAGACCCCTGGGCGAGATAGCCCGCATTCTGGAGAAACAGGTACACTCAGCAGAATCAGCAAATGCAATTCCATGTGAAATGTTGTGCTGTATAGTAGATTCCTCTTGATTGGTTAGTGTCCTTGAGTTTATATACTCAGTTCATATGAAAACGCACCATTCACGAAATCTGGAATAACTATACGGATTGATATGTGAAGTATATACTTATAATGCATTTGAGATAATGAATGATTTAAGAAGACATGTAAACATCATTCAATTTCATTCTCGATAATGTTAATGCGATAATGTTAATGCGTCAATATGGGGGCCAAAATAAGGACGTCGTGCATGCTAGGCCTGCAGCTCGCAGACGGTTCCGTACGGTGTTGGGGGGAATGAATCCACGTTGTCCTTGAACTTGATCAGCCATTCTTGTCGCTGGTAGTGTTCGGTCTTGGACATGATCCCGTACGATCTGACGGTCCTGACGTGCCGTTGTCACACGTTGTTGACCCGGTCGAGGACGGTCCCGAGTGCTCCCCGTTTGCAGAAACCTTTGATGGAGTCTTGAGATCGTTGTGTGTGCGCAGTGTAGTCGTCTGGCAATTTCCCTGGTGCTGGCACCATTTTGAAGCACGTCTATGGCACGTTCTCATTCAGGGGCTGTAAGTCGCGGCATCATGTCGGCTTTTCACAAGTGGCAGTGAACAAGTGAAATTTTATTCGGATTGACATGCTTTTAGAGGCAATGTGTGCACAAATTCAGAGTGAAATTAATTTTTCCCGTGGTGTGCATGCAAAATGTTGTGTTTTTGTTAAAAATTGCCTAGCGTTAACAGTTCACACGTCACTGTAGTGTTGTTGTTGTTGTTGTATAAAAATTATATTGAAGTTCATTTGAACTTAAATATTGACTTTTTTCAAGTGGTGCGTTTTCATGTGTCTCAGTATATTATGTTGTTACTGGCTATCAGAATTCTACTTCCCTCTGACTCTTGCCTGTTCTCCTCAGGTAGTATGAATAAACTGAAGAGTTCTGTGACCTTGCAGGTCTTCGGATAACAGTGTGATTAGTTTGCCACAGTGACTTAAATATGTGCAGTATAGTTTGTTCAGATCGTGTGTTTGTGCATGTATGCATGCGTGTCAGGATTTGAGAAGGAGATAAGCCTCCTGGCTGCTCTGTGTGTAGACTGTCCTAAACCACACAGCTTTGGCTGGAGTCCTCTCTGTCTCACAGTCTGCACTGGGTATCACGTTCCTTCCCCAACTCTTTGCCCTTGGTTATTTGGTAACGAGGGCCAGATTAGTTGCATGTTTTCATTGCAGCAGATGTTATTAATCGAGGAGCTACCCATTTGTTCAGCAGCCAAACATGTTTTCCAGTGTTCCTCTGACCTAGCAAGACTGCCAGGTGCACACTGTGGCGTTGTACAATAACTCAACCATTTTGTCTTTGTTCAAAAAAAAAAAAAGTTTTTACTCCAAATTATTGAAAAGAATAAATGCAAAAAAAAAAAAACATTTGAAGATGTGCTCTCGGGCTCTGGGAAATTTCTCTCGGCGATAGCAGCACATTACCTTTTCCACCAAAGCCTCCTGCATTTGCTACAAGACATTTACTGTATTATTCGTGTTTTGCATCATTTCTTTGTTCCTCCCCACTTTTCACATGTGGATTAATGTACAAATATTTGTAAGGGCATTACCTCATCCTCGTCCTTCAGTCAGTTAAGGCCCAGAATTTGTTGTTGTTTATGACTAGTTGATCAATACAAGGTTGGATAGATGGCCTACATCTGTCTTTTTTTTTTTCATACAGTGGAGAGAAATAAACAATCCCCGCGAGTGGCATGTGTAAAAGACTTGGGTCTGGGTGTGTGTGGGCGGGAGGATGGGATGTTGATGGTGTCACTGTGCTGGCTGGAGGGAGGAAAAGCTGGATGTTAATGGATGAAGGGATTTCTCTAGGGAGAGGGCAAGTGATGGAACAGTCTGCTAAAGTAGTGCTAATGGGGAGGGGAGGGTGGAGCATGAGTCTTGTCAGAGCAGAGAACCAATACCAATTGGCAATACTTTTATTTCCTGAACTATTACTCACCATCAATGTGTGTTTTACATTAAATGATTGTATTTAAGTGTCAAAAATGAAACTGCATGCAGGCTTTGGTGGTTTCCCTTTATGTTTACTTCATGATTGAAATTAGAACTTTATGAAGACGTGTGTGTCATCCTTCATATCTGAACATGTTGAGGTACAGACACCCCCCCCCCCTGTCCACTCTGCCCACATTAGTCATATCCAATCAGATTTGAGACTCTTTATTTTACCTCCCCCTAACTAAACAACTGTCAGTGTTATTTTGTTAGACGCTTTTTAAGATGGCAGATTCCCTCGTGAGTCCAAGTGTTTTCTCTCATGCTATCCCAGAGGCCTTGTGGTCTCTCTCATACCAGGACTGGTTCTGGAGTTTTCCACGGAGACCTGCCTTTGAAGATCCCTGTGTTGCTGTTTTTCCAAGTCAGCAGGAATAGTGAAGTGCTTGTGGAAATGTCAGTTCTTCAAGCTTTTCCTTAGGCCCTTCTGGGGTTAGGAGTCTCTCAGTTTTGTATCTGGACTTCATTTGAGCTGTCCATCAAACTGCAGATTCCTTCAGTCGGGCTGGTTGCCCATGCCCAAAGCAGCGTCACTGGGCTAGTGTGTGAACCCGGCTGCTAAGGCACTTCCTCCTCTAATCCCTGGACAAAGTCAAATAAATATCTGTCTCCTTCAGAATAAGGCGTCTGCCCACAAGCTGCTCAGCCTGCTCACTTCTAGTCAGGAGCGTTTAGATTATTTGACCTAACAAGCATCTCTCGTGTCACAGGCTCACCTACAGATTTGTTTTTTCACAGTCATGGTATCTGATTCAGTCTTCACTTTCTCAGCTAATTCCTTGAACAACACCCCACACTGCCCCCACCACTCTCTTGTTACCCCCAGCAGCACTGCGTCAGCTTTAACCATGGACCCCGACCCCTGCCCGCTTCTCCCTCTGAGGCTGCTAATGGTTTATTTTGTGTCAAACCAGGTTTCATTTTGACTTGCTGGCTGTGATGGATCCAAGAGGGTTAATGTTTTTTGGTTGTTGTTATTTTTTTAGAATGGTCTGGACAGTTCTCTGTTCTCCAACTTTACCTTAGAGTTGCTTACCTTAGGTGAATGACCTCATGTATTTACACTGAGTGCCGGTATATGTTTGTCACTGCTTTCAAATAAAGGGTCAGGAGAGATGGACTACGTTTATGACACTTCAGGGAGTATCAGGACCATAGTGGGGGCAGCAGGCAGCCACTATTTACATTTTCATTTACCAGCTGTCAGGAGTTGGCTTCCCTTGGTGGCCAACTGGTTGCTTGTACCTGATCAAGAGGCCCCTGACTAGAGAAAAGGGCATTGGGGGAGCTTACTCCTTGTCCATAAATCCCACGGTAGATGACCTCATATTAGAAAGGGTCAGATTTAAGTTGGCTGATTCACAGAACCTTGATGGACTTCAAGGGTGTGGACATGCTTCAGCTTTCACATCAATATAGTGTTAAGTGGCTTTGAAAGGAAAGTGTGTTACTGATAGATTCTGACATGGTTAGTACTGTTACGTTAGGAGTCGACCTGAAATTCCTTTGGAGCCCACTAGGTGGCAAATCGTTTAAATTAATGGTTTATTTTTATTTATTTGTTGGTCATCAAATCGAATATGCGGGATCCTGTTCCAACACTCCACTTTTAAACACAAGTGAAAGCCGTGTTCGAACCAGAAGAATTCCCTCAGAATTCTTAGAACTGTTGGAGGAAGTCTGCTTTTTTTGGTCTCGTAACACTGCAAGAGCCAAGGATGATCTTAGTCCTGCATAGTTTTGAGCACTTGTTGGTTGCTTTACCTTTACCGTTCTGTCCAGTTCATCTCAAACCTGCCCAAAGGGCTTTGAGTCTGGAGACTGCTGCCTTTACATGATTCAATGCCTACGGTCTTGTTCTTTTCTTCTAAGGTAGTTCTGACATAACGTTTACCTTTGCTCTTCAGTTCATTCCCCCAACTTGAGCTGCTTAAATTTCACTTAAACCCAGAGCAATGGGTCTATTCTAAAACTTTTGACCAGAAATGTGTTTAGAGCAGTCGTCATGGTTCCTCTTACCAATTTTCCCTTTTTTTTTTATACAATATATTTAATTCTTTTTTTTTTTTTTTTAACTGAATGTCATGATGAGGAGCCCAAATAAGACATGTTGATTAAGCAGGGTGTCCCGTGTAAAGGTCCCACACACCTTGGATCCAGTCTGATTGACGGGCAAAGCCGTGGGGGGATTAGTGGTAAAGAAAAACCCTGGACATAGTGATGACATTTACTGTTCACCATCATTTAGGTAATTTTCCAACTCTAATTCCTGGACTAATTCTTTTGTTCCTCTTCACTTGGCTTTGCATGTGTACGTGTTTCGTATATTCTTCTTTTCCCCCTCAGGTGTAGGCTGAACCCCTGGTGACACCAAATAAGTTTGTTTTGTTTCAAATTATCTATTACTTCGTAAATCCAAAAATTTAGTGGTGTTCTACATATTAATTGATTCATTGCGATTGCTTGAACTGCTTGATACTTACTATTACGGTCATAGGGAGGCTGCATCCCTCTCAGTCCAGACTGGGCAAAGGTAGGGTGTACCCTTGACACATTACCAAACCATTACAGAGCAACACACAACCACGCCGAGGGCAATTTGGTACAGCCGAATAGTTTAATGTGGATGTCTTTTGGACTGTTGGAGGGAACTCCGGCATGCGTGTGGAGAACCTGCAAACATTGCACAGACATTCCTGAGCCTGGAACTCAAACCCACAATTTTCTTTCTGTGAGGGAGAAGTGCAAACCACTATGCCATCATGTCACCCAATAAAAATAGGTAATTGTAAATCTGAGTTTACCAATTGGATTTTTTTGTTTCGTTTTGTTTGATAATCTACGTTATGCTCAGAATTAAATTCAACAGGAAGATTCAAACAGTCCAACTGTCTGAGCTTTTCTTTACTTTTAAAATACCATCCTGTGGTTCCTGTGGTTCCTTTGATTTTATGCCTCAGTTGTCACTAATGAATGGTGGTCCTTTCTTTTACATAAACCAAACTCCAAACTGTTTCTCATTCGAAATGAACCGTCACAAATCATCCTTTACTGTATACTTAACTCCATTCCATTAAGCCATGTAAACATTAAAATGTTACAGATCTCTTGTTGTGGTTCTCAGCTTATTCACTTTCTCTCTCATTTTAACTTGGGCCTCTTAGGGATTTTGTTTATTCTCCTCGTGTATTTCCGTATCTTTGAGTCCAAAACGTTGCCTCTTTATGCCTGTGCTTGTGTTCATTATTATCCGGATCTGTAAAATGGAGTTTACATTTATGTTGGAGTGCTTGACAAAAATCGAGGGGCCCGAGGACACAGCCTTGCTGGACTACTTCATCAATGAGTCTTCGGCCAGTTCTCTGTCTGTTGCTCAAACATTTTGGAACTTATTACACCCCTCTGGGTTTAAGGAGACTAATTAGAGTGATCTCTTCAAAGACAGGAGTATGGAGATGCGTTCATGCCATCCTGCTATTTAGCTTAATACTTAGCTCGCCCCTGTCCTGACAAAAGCCTAGAGCAGCTGTCTGGTCCTTTGATTAGCCTGGGCTAAAGAGGACACCCAGGACAATAATTAGATAAGGTTTTCAAGCAGTATAATTCAGGTTTGCGCCCTTCCTACCGCTCCCCCATTTTCCTTTTGCCCTCTCATCTGTCTTCAGGTCTTTTGTCTGAGGTCTGTGGTTGAGAAACAGAGCCTCTCATCTTATTATTCTGTCATTGGATGTGATGACTAGAATCAGAAATCAGCAGTGGATTTGGACGTCACTCATCAGCTCAACATGGGGCAGCTTTGTTGAAATGCTTAATGCCACTCTACAGTTTGATCGTGCAAAAGAGCTAAAGTAAATAATCCTATATGCATATCAAGATTTTCAGGCTCAAATTATTTTTTTTAACACAGCAAAAAGGCATTTCAGAGAACAAACTGAAAAGCATATTGAAACATATTGAAAAGCAATAATAAAAGAGGCATTATGGGTAATTTTTTAGGAAACATGAGGTTTATACGGGATTACAGCAGTGTAAGGTGCTCACTGGAGATAAACACATCTTGGATACTTTGCTAATGTGGCATGATCGGAATAAACAAAAACAGGATGCTAAATGTAGAAAGCAATAAATTTAGCAGAATGTAAAAGGGAATTATTTGAACACCTCTAAAGTAAGCATTATTCCTTTGGTGCAGTCATGTGATGTAACAAAACATGGATCTGATATTTTCTTTGCACAGAACAGACAGTATGGACTCAGAATGTAAAAATGAAATTGAACCTAAATTTCTCAGCTGGTATAATGTACTGTAAATTGTTAGCCAGTTCATTCATTGACTGGTTTTTAAGCCACCTAATTCTTATTAGAATTGCAGGGAAGCTGTCACCCGTGTCAGTCGAATCTGGGCACCCTGAACAGCTTGGCCATCACTGGGCCAACTCTCACACGCAACCATTTGCGCCTACTTTCAAGCCTAGGTGGTGATCGGAATAATCAATTGGCCTACTGTGCTTGCTTTTGGACTGTGGCAGTAAATGGAGTACCCCGAAGAAACCCACGCAGGCACGGGGAGAACATGCCAACGTCACGTGGAAACATCTGAGTCAGGAATCAAGCCCAGGCTTTCCTGCCGTGGAGTTAACCACAATGCCACTCTGCCACCACGTGTTAACCAGTTTTTATTTTCTATTTACCAAAAGTACTTTTATGATTTGCCTCTATATGACGTGCTGCCTGCTGGTATCTGTTACAAGCTGTAGGTGTGATAAGGCCTCTTGCATTGGTCTGTGCTTCTCAAGTCAGTACCAGGACTGTGCAGGCCCTGTCTAACCCCACGTCTCCCCAAAATGTTTCTTAAATAGGCCACCAGGAGAGACCTGATCTTCCCTTGCCTCCAGCCAAAAAAATCCTGTGCTGATGTGTGAGCCTAAGCCTAAGGCTGCTTAAGCCTCCCTCAGCTATCTGCTCTGTTGATGAGGCATTGAGTGGAAGACAGCAGTGTCTCTTGGAGTCTGATGGAGTCAACAATGATCTCCTCTAATTCACCATTGCCTGTTCAGCATGCATTGCCTTTGGTGTACCTGACAATGTGCTTGTTCCAATCTCTTAACCCTGCTAGGGTTCAGCCTTCTTTTGCCACCAATTCTTCAGGATTTATTCTTTGGCGGCTCCCGTGATTGACAGAAGAGGAGCTTATGTGTAATTTTGCAAAGCGCTTCCACTGTTCAACGCTCAATATGTTCAGGCTTGTTGGCAGGGTAGCCATCCCTCGAACAAAAACAGCCTGAAGTGCCTGACGTTGAAGGCTGTCACACAGTATAGGAAAGTCTGACCTCATTAAGAAGTGGAAGCAGTCTTCTTGTCGCTCAGAAAGTTCGAGTTAATGTGTATCTCTTTTCATGTTATTCCTCGATATATATTTAGATTTTCGTGTTTAGTGAATTTGCTCATATTTACTGTGTGCACTATGTTTTACAGCAAGGTCACTGTATGCAATATAAATAGTTCTCCTCTCACAGAAAATTCTTCGCATAATTTATTACTAGATTGAGGATATGTTGGGATGTTTGTGGTCTGGAGCCGCTGCCAGCCTCTGAGATGCTTCTTCCCTTCGTCAGTTCAAGCCCAAAAGATCTGTGTATCGTTGTCTTCCATCACATGACTCACTTAAAGGGTTCCCACTTTGAACTTGAAGGAATTTTATGATGCAAGTAAAAATGTCAAGTCTGTAAACAGTTTGATTTCAGAAGCATGTCAGTTAAATGACTGGTTTATGTCCTCTTTTAGACAAGGACGCTCAGTCGCACCATATGAGTTTCAGGCACAGTTTGGTTGACCTCCTCTTAAAAGTTTTATCACTTTTATCTATGGGAAGTCCTGAAAGAATGTTGCATTTGAAACAAGTCTTTGTGCTCTTTTTTTTTTTTTTTTTGGCTAATCGAACATATTGTAGATTGCATATATATATATATATTTTTTTTTTTTTTTTTTTTTTTCACCCACTATAACCCCAACTCCACCCCCACCCCGTTTAGTCCATGCCCTTGTATTCCCTCAGCTCTTGTTTGTCAGGCTGGACCACCCTTGCTTTGTGTGCAGGTCTGTGTATTTGTTGTCCTGCATCGGGATTTGGTGACTGCGGTGGGGGCTTAAAAGGGTTGCTCACTTTTGAGATTTAGCAGGAATTCATTGGGGATCACCCCCAGACACCCCCACACACACACACACACACACACACACACACACACACACACACAGATGTAATTCTTGGTCCCTTTTGCAATGCAGGACGTTGAGAGAGAAAGACTGGATCTTTACACAGTGAAAGCAATGTGATACCTCAACCCATTCGGCTCTGCATGCGTGTTCATGACTCTCTCTCTCTCTCTCTCTCCAGAATAATGCAGATCAGGTAGCATTTCAGGTGGGAGGGGGTCTGTCTGCACTGGAACAGATTCTGCAGGTAGTCACGACTGCCTCCACTCCCACAGCCGTCCCACGCATTCCACTTAAGTGAGTACCAGCTCTCTTCCCCTCTCTCTCTCTCTCTCTCTCTCACAGTCATTTCACACACATTTATAAATCTTTATTTTTTTCCTTTTAACTTTTTTCCCCTCCCGAAGCTGAATGTTAAATAGAATCGTTTTAACTATTTATTAAATCAATTTCTGAAAGGTCAATTCATCAAAGCTATTTTATAAGGAGGGGGAACCTTCTGGTACTCCTAACAGATTATATTTTCAGAATTTATTGTGATGAGCTGGAGAAACGTTCTATCTATGCATGATCGCTGACCAGGTTCATAAGCCTGCAAACCAGCTCCATCTCTGCTGTTTGTACAGTTGCTCATTATCCAGAACCCCTTCCCCACAATAAATAGTTACAAATACATAATGAATAAGGATGCTGTCTGTTTGGGAAATAAAAAGTGCTGCATTTAAGTCATCCATTTCTCCTTGGCTTTGCTGCCGTGCAGAGGACACATTTATTGAGTGCGTCACAGCACTCGATAAATGTGGACAGGAAGTGCGGTTTGAATAGTGGCAATGGAGTTTGCGGGGTTGGCCACTAGATAACCTCACACAGAGAGCTATTTCCACAGGAGAGAGCCCTTAATGGACTAGAATGGCTTCTCTCTCTCTGTCATTAGCATTTGCTTTTTTTTTCTGAATATCCCCTAATGGAGGAATGTTACTTATATTTATAATGCTTTTACAGGCCATCTAGTGTTTATTGATTTTTTTTTTTCTTTATTTATTTCCCCCTCAATCTCACTCTCTCGCTCTTTCTTAATCAGTCATTAATTTTAGGAAATTTGAAAGGAAGTTTAAGATCAGAATGGATTTTATGAACTGAAATGGAGGGAAGTTTTAGAGGAGGGTAGGTCTGGTTTGGGCTTGATTAGCCAGTTTGTGGTTGTTGCGGGGGGGGGGGGGGGGGGTAATGCTCGTGTGTGTGCTGGCTCTCCCATCCAAACACTTCCGCCACTCTCTTCTTGTTTTGAGAGATCCACTTAACTGGCTCGGATGGAGGCCCGGATCTTTCGAGGCACGTCTGTCATTCGTACTAGTCTGTTGCAATTACATACTGAAGTGGCTCTTTTGTAAGGATTAAAGAATGTCTTCGTCTTCACCTTCTATCATGGGTGATGGCTGAATCACTTCTCAGTGATTTATTTATTTATTTATTTATTTTTTTTGGCTTGGTGAAAACTAGTTCTTTTTATGGCCTATGAGAGTTCACCTGGAGACATTAGAATTCCTTGTGAGAATACAGTACAAAGAAGATTTAAAAAAAAAAAAAAAACCTTTGAAACCCTCCGATAATGTCATTGCTTCAAACCGAGAGATCATTCAGGTTATCTGAATGGTGAAACAAGGTATATGGCTTGTGGACACCCTGAGAACATCCAGGGCCAATTGTCTGGTTTGTGAATGGCTCTTATCATCCTGTATGAAACACTGAGCAGACGACGATTGTAAGACAGTCTTATTTCTCTTGACTGTTATGCAAGTGCTTCCAGCCCTAATGTGCTCTATATTTATTGCAACTCATAGGTATGTGTCTGACAGCAAAAAGAATTCTTTTTTTTTTTTTTTTTTCTTTAGCCTCACACTTCCATGGTGCTGAAACTGTGATAACCTTGCACGCTTGGATTAACCCTGTATGCCCAAAAAGTCAAGCAAGTCATCAAATAGTCTGCATCCCATCTTCCACCCTGACCCCATTCTCTTTATTACTCTTACCACTCTTTATGTGGTTCTGCCATCATCTGCGAGTCTAAACGGAACTCTTGCACTATTTCAAGCTTCATACTTGTAAGAAAACGATACCGTGGTACTAGAATTTACAGTATCGGAACTGGGCATGACATAAGTGCGTATAAGCTAATCATTCTTCCTCATCTCTGCTTCATAATGGGACACGATTGAGACACTAACCATCACAACAGCTCTGGTTTATCTGTTTACTGTAATGCTGGCGTATCGATCGCCTCCTTTCAGATAAGCTGAGTGATTTACAAAAAAGAACAACTGCGGAGATGCTGCTGGAATATTACGCCCCAGGGAGGAGAATTCCATCTTGTTAGCATTACATTAATGGGCTAATTCCAGTGCGAGGCTCCGTTAATGTCCCTGTGCTACACTGCGGCTCGGAGTGAAGGGTTGGGCAGCAGGGGAGGAAATGGGGGTCGGATGTCTGGAGCAGAAAGGTCATTACGGTTCTGTGAGTAACTGGGTAAGGGAAGAGCATGCAACAACCTGGACGTTAACCCACAAATTTTATGTTTATCTCTACAAGATACAAATTTAAAAATAGATATGAAACAGTCTTTCTTGTAGATCCTACTGTAGTGATTTTCTTGCCGGTAAAATTTGATTCTTAGTTATGGTGTGAGAAAGAGCATCCTGTCCAAGTGTACATGTTGGTTGTGTGAGCTAAGTATGTAAGTCAGGCTTGAACATACACATAGAGATAAGCACTTTGACATGAATTTTATACTGATGTTTGGGGGAAGGAGGTATTTTCCATTTAATGTTGTTACTTGCTGTTATTAATTTTAAAAATTGGTCAGTTGTAACTCCAGGGATCCCTCGTCACTTCGCGCTTCAATTCATGCGGCTTCATTGCATCGCGGTTTTTAAAATATATATATATTCATCAAATTAAAAAAATAAGGAAATTAAGGAATAGAGGAAAAGGTTTAGGAAAATGCTTAAAAAAAAGGCCAATTATTCAAAAAAAGAAATCTATCAAAACTACTTAGATTGTTGCATCTGTGTGAACATGCGCGCGTATGTATGTGCGTCGTCGTCTTCTCATGCAATACCATCTGTATAAGTGTGTGTATTTATATTTTATTTACATCTTATATCATTTTTTTTAATGTTTAAATTTTATAAGCATTTATAGCATTGAATATTTATTCATTGATATTATATGTACAGAAACATGTACGTATACATCATTCGGGGGGGGGGGGGGGGGGGTTGGGGGGTGATCCTGCTTTGCGAATTTCGCTAGTCGCGTGGAGATCTCGGTCCCAATTAACCGTGGATCGTGAGGGATCCCTGTATTTCTAGTTGAGCATCCAAATTATTGAAACCAATCTCTTTTTGCTTTTTGAGTTCTAACTTAGCAAATCACTTGTGTTATTGATTAAGATGAAAGTCGGACCCTGTTTTTTGGTAAGACAGCCTCTTGATGCTGAAAATGCTGAACCCCGAGTCAAGACAAGGAAGCATATAGATTAAGCTGTAAAGAGTTTTTTGTTTGTTTGTTGTTGGGGTTTTTTTCCCCCTCTCCTTGACTTCCCTCTCTCCTAGGGATAGTGTGTGTGTGGCTGCCCTTGGAGGTGTGTCTGCTTTGGAGATGAGTCTGTGGAGCGTTTGAGCACATTCTCTGGTCTCACAGTAGGGGTCACTGAAGAGTAGCGAGGGAAAAGCGAGAGAGCTGGGCTCAAGACCAGGCTCCTGTCGGCACACAACTGTGAGAACAGGGAATGGAGTATGATTAAGCCACAGCTATCCCAGCGACACATGCACTAAGCGATTGGGGGTGGGGGTGGGGGGGAGGGTTCCACTTCTAAACGGATTTTGCAAATGACTTGAAGGAAATCAGTTTTTCTCAGTAGACAGGAGATATTTGAAACGTTCCCCAAGGTCAACAGGTCTGTGAAAACGTTCGGAAATGGAGAGCACTTTGCCCCTGGTGTGGCCCGCTTTGCACTCGAGCATCCTGTGCTGTCTCACTTTCTTGAGTGCTGCTTGCAAGCGCGGCGACGCCGGGCTGCTTGTCACCTCCGTGTCACACGATGACTGAATGTACCTGCTGAAAGCTTCCGTCAAGTGTGGTTTCATTTCAGGATGCCATTATGCCGCACACGCGCATGTGTGTGTACGCATGCTGTGCGGTGCGTGACAGAGCACCCGAGACTTATGCCCCAGCTTATGCCCAGCCATTTGCCGAACACCGGGAGGAATGGATGTCTTGGAAGCAGTCATGATATCGGAAAAGATCAGTGGCAGAATCAAATTAAATGTCATTTGGATTGCAGTGAAAGAAAGGATTGTTTGACAAGTGCTAGGCGAAGGATTTGCTCTTCACCTTTTCGTTTTGGCTCTAGATTTTCCTTCCCCTCAAGGCCCCCTCCTTTTTTTTTTTCTTTTTTTTCCCCCCTCCTTCCACTTCCTTTCCAAAGGCAGGTATTGCAGTCAGGCTGAGTACTTGTTCAGATTTCTGTGTTTTGCGTACGTCAAGCCTGAGTGGACATATAGGAGAAAGGGGAAGATTATATTGAGAGATTGGGAAATGTGAGCTTCTGGCCTAGGTCAGGCTATTTCCTGGTTGATAACCCAGTTACAAGGGGGTACAGAAAAGAATCTTTACATGTTGCTGCTTCTTAGCCACTACATCCAGATCCATGGTTTTGGGTGCTCCTTCTCCTATCGAAGAGACCCGTGTTCCCATGCGGCTTTAGTTTCCAAACTTGTACACTTTTGTTAAAAACATGTTTTGGGGCAAATGGGGCATCTACAAGTGATACCCCTCTCATGTCCATCAATCTCCCATTTTTTACTTTTTTTTGGGGGGGGGGCTATCTGCTTGTTGTTCCTGTGATAATCCTCAAAAATTTAGAATGGGCTGCAGACATTATCTGAACTCAAAGGTAAGTTTAGTGACCCAATAACTAGGGCCACCCAAGCTGATGAATATACCCCATGAGTGTGATGTACATATGACGGAGAGGGTGCAAAGGTGTGACTGTGGGAGAAGGGGTTCTTACCTGAAGCAATTCTTTACTGTTTGTCATGGTGGGCTAATCAGAGGGTAGGTCTGCTTGGGTGTCTGAGGTTAAGCTGGTTAGAGTAGGTGAGGAGATTACAGTGCTTGTTATCTATGTCTTTTTGTTTATCCTTTCCTCTTTATCTCTGTTGCAATCTCTCTCTCTCTCTCTCTCTCTCTCTCTCTCTCTCTCTCTCTCTTTCTCTCTCTCTCTGCCTTTCCCCCTTCCAACCCTTTCTCACTCACCACAGCCCCCTTTCCTATACTCTATAGTCCATCAGTGTAGGGTACCTTTGGAACTTAATCCTATGTCTACAAGATAAGGCTTCATTATGGCCAGATTAACAATGCGCCTGTTGTTTTTGGGGGCAGCCTACAGTCTGGAAGCAGAATGGGCACTGAGCACCCCGGGCCTTCCATAGTCCAGTTAGCATTGTCAGGAGCAGCAGTCTGTCTAAGAATCTCCAAGCAAGGAATGTTGCCTCCATGAACGAGTGGCACATGTGGGCCACCGATGCATACTCCCGAGTAACACGAGAACAAGTACAATGGCACTTTACCAAATTGCTCTTCAAAATCTTTGACGCGAACTGTCATCATCAGGGAGAGGGGGCTCGAGATTCCATACGCAGGCCTGGTGTTTGGTGTCATGCTAATCACTCTGAGTTAGCCGAGAGCAAACTGAAAAAAGCAACCGGGTTGCAGCTTCCTGATGCTGTCAGGAGTGTGACGATTTAAGTCATTTTAGCAGGACAGTGACGGCTACAGCTATTTTAGAGTGTGGTCTAGCCTGAACGAGCCAAGTTCACCATTAGATTTCCACCAAAAGAGCCATTTCAGGAACCTCAAGAATATTTCCAGCAGAGGAACCTGATCCAGATGATACGAATGTGGAACGTGCGATACTGAATATCGCTGACTGATCAAGCATAAGCAAAATATTCAGCACTTCAGTTCAGTTTTATTTGTACAGCACGTTTTACAATTGACATTGTCGCAAACTAGCTTTATATCGTAGAAACAAATGTAAATAAATTGTATATGTTTATTCTACTAAAGCTACGCATCTCTGACAACCAAGTCCGAGGCGACAGTGACAACCTCCCTCAGGTGACACAAGGAAGAAACCTAAGAGGAACCAGACTTGGGGAAAGAAACCCATCAGTGAAACCGGATAAAAACGTGATGTCTTGATATGAAGTGGATAAATAATGACTAAAACATGCTGTATACTAGATGCAGTATGGCATTAAGCGCAATGCTTCCATGATGGCAGAATGGCCAGAAGACTTGCAGAAGTAGAGAATAAAAAATGTCAGACTTTTAGTTTTATTTCACATGGTGTGAAGGACCTTGAAGAGGTTTGTGAATTTACATGTAGTTCACATGGCTACTCTTCTTCTCCTTTCTGATTTTTCCCTTTTTCAGGGGTTGCCACAGTGAATCATCTGATTCACATGTTTGATTTGGCATAGGTTTTTACAGCGGATGCCCTTCCTGACACAACCCTTTAGCAAGGGACAGAAACACGCGGACGGCTATGCAGCTACTCTTGTCGAAAGTCAGCAATGGTTCTTTTACATGAACCTCTCATCATAGACAGTGAGAGACATGGTCGGCCTTTGATAGCCCAGTTAGCTGCACTGGGAGGACAGTGACAACCTTGTGGAGAGTGGGACTCGAACGCCCAACCCTAGGATCAGCGATCCAGCACCTTTGGCCACCACTGCCCAGTTCACACAGCTACTCTAATATTAGAAAAGTAAAAAAATATTTCTATATATTTTTATAAGGCACATATTTCAACCATCCTCCAATTTTCCTCCAAGCTGTTTTGACCACCACACGCTGTTATGTCGGAACTCTTAAATGTGTTCCGCCAACTTTCTTCTTTTCCTTTCTGCTTTTCCTGTTTTTCAGGGGTCACCACAGCGAATCATGTGATTCGCATGTTTGATTTGGCATAGGTTTTCCCGTCGGATGCCCTAACACGCGGACGGCTATGCACGTACTCTTGTTGAAAGTCAGCAATGGTTCTTTTACATGAACTTCTCACCATAGACAGTGAGAGACATGGCCAGCTTTTGATAACCCAGTTATCTGCACTGGAGGGGACAGTGACAACCTTGTGGAGAGTGGGACTTGAACCCCCAACCTTAGCATCATCGATCCAGCACCCTATACCACCTGGCCACCACTGCCCTGCCTTTATATTTTGCATGGGGTTTTACACCCGAGCCTAGTGGTTCATCAGGCCGGTGCTTATCCCCGGTTTCCGTAGCGTGAAGCGACCAGGAGTTCAACTCTTCCTGGATGGGACACGAGTCCATCACAGGTTACCTTCCCATTATATTTTTACTGGTACCCATTTATACTGCTGGGTGAACAGAGGCACACTTGTGGTTGAGACCTTGCCCAGGGGTCTTAGCACAGTGAGGGTTTCAGTGGGATTCGAACTCACAACCTCCCGATCATGAGCGCAGCACCCTAACCACTACACCACCGGCCCCTTATATTTTGCATAATTACCCTTAATTTTTGAGCAATGGCTATGCAACCAATGTAGTCTCTGGAAAATGGTTGAACCTTGATCTCAACATCCAATCAATCATCTCCACTGTAGCCAGGCAGAGTTGAGCACTGCAATTGTAGAAGTAGTTGAGTAATACCACACCCGGTAAAATATGCAATAGCTTTGTTCCTTATGCATTGTCGCTCAGCAGTAGGTCTTGGAAACTCCTGGTGCCCGTTTAAAGATTGTGATATTCTATTCTCTCTGAATGATTTGCTTTATATGAAGTTTACTGTTTCTTACATATACAAGGCACAATTTGTTTATATAAAATGCTGCATTCTCCACCCCTATATCCCTAAACACTCCAATTTACTATATGGTGGGGTGATCCTAGCACTGGGGGGGTTAATTATGGAGATTTGACTATTTGACAGATATTTTGTCCTTTAATAAGATTAGTGTAAAGAAATTAGTCGTGTGCTCTTTAATCTGCTGTTTAACTGCATGAGCCACCTGAGGGCTGCTCTGTACCGCCAGATCCTCCTGAATTCCTCCCTACGAATAATCCTATAGGCATCAGATAACGTGCTCATCAGGAACCCCGTAAACGTGCACCGAGATCAGGTTCGCCATGCATTTTACATGGGTTTTAGTATGTCAGCCTGTTTGAGTTAGATGTGAACTTGCTTTCTCTGTAGGAGTTTTTCATTTATTTATATTATTTATGGACAAAAAATGGACAATATGTCCATTCAATATCTTTAGTATATAAATAAATTAAGTGTATTTGGTGGTGAAGACTTGTATGGAAATCTTTTTTTAATTTAATATTCCATTTCTGTTTGTGCCACATGAACTTGGTGATAGCAGTTAAAACAGAAATAGACGTTATTTGTTCAGCTTCATGTATATACTTTGTTAACCCAAGTACTCTGAAGCCTATCATCCAGTCCGAGACTTGTCATTCGACACCACCAGTCCTTCACAAATCAGCCGAAAATCTGATTTACCTTAAGCACAATGACAAGTGCTTAAAAAAAAAAAAAATGTTTGAAGTCATACATTCTCACATAAACTCAAATATATTATTGTCTTAAGACGAAATGTGCCAGTTCTGTTATACAGGTGCACTCACTAATTTTGTTGGGGCAAATTGAGAATATTCTCAAATTTTTTCAGATCCAAAGTGGACTCTAGACGGAGTTTCACAATCAGGGCGCTTTTTTTTTTTCCACTGGAAAGTCAGTGAGGCAGAGGCAATGCTGGTCGGCTGCCCAGAGTGCACAGTTCGGAGGGGATCTCATGTTTCTCCCCCCCGTTTACCGAACAGAGCCTGCAGTATCACTCCACTCACCCATAACCATCCCTCTCTCCCTCCCTCCTTCCCTCCCTCCCTCCCTCTCTTCCCTGTGGCTCTGTTTCCCTTCTCAATAGATAGCTTTCTATCAGTGCAAAAGAAACACTACACTGTTCGTGCTCTTGCAAATCAATGTTCCATGTGCTCACGGAGCAAGTGATTTTTAAACATCGTACATAAATTGAACCAGACCTCACTCAGCACCTCGTCCGTAACATTTATTGTTAGTTTGTTGGAGGCGAAAACATGTCAATTAATAAGCTCATGTAAAATATCTACACCTGATTATTATACGGAGCACCAATTGAGCGCCTCAAAAAGTACAAGGCTCAGAGTGATGTGTGGAACATTTGGACTCTTTCCCAGGAGTCCTGTCAGAGCGCCTTCTCCCCACAGACCCATGCTGCACGGCTGACGCTTTTACACCGCTATGTCAATACTGACACTGCTATCTCCCAGATCTGTCCGTTGGCGGTTTAAATATACATTCCTGCTTTTGTCCGCAGGGTGGAAGTTATCGACAGGCCAAGACATCCATGAGCCGACGTTATTTTTATATCGTACGCCAGTATAGTTTGGCTGAAAACGCCAAACAGATGGCGACGGTTGCGGTAGATATCAAAATGTTTACGACTGGGAATAAACACGGCCTACTTTAAACCAGGAAAGTCGGATTCCTTTCGTCCACACCACAGATAGGAGCCCGCCACTCTGGTTTGGGTTAAAATATACAGCTGTCAGAAAATATTAACTGATGAAAGGAGGGAGTGGATTGGGTGGAGAGTTTGCCAAAGTCAGAGTGGTGTGACTGGTCACTTATCAGCGGCATTAATCTGCTCTGAGGCTGGTCTGCAGCAGACATAATACAGCAAACTGACTGACTGTTGACTGGCCTACAGGCGTTGACGGCTCGTTTCTTATCTCCGAACGGGGAGAAAAAGAATTGAAACGGAAGACAGGATAAACATTGAAGGAGTGAATTGGATGGCGGTGGACAGAGGGAGTGAGAAAGAAGAGGAATCGGTGAACAGATTGAGCAGTCTGGTTCCTTTAGTCCTGTTAAGCGGGTTAGTGAGAGGATGTTGACCTTTCCTTGAGAAAAATTGGAGGGGGATGGGAAGGGGAACTGCAGAGATGCTGCTCTTACATGGTTTCGAATAAACGTGTCATTATAGGCTCCTCTGGTGTGCTGATTATACTCTGACCTTTTTCACCATTACAATTTTAATTATTATCTCCACCATGCTACAGACTCATTTGACCTGCAGCATGTGAAATGTAAAGTAAATCCTGCCCTGCCATGTTGCCCTACTCACATTAGCATGCTGATCTATAAATAGCAGGCAAAATATACAGAGTGTTTTGGCTTTTCTCAACCAACTGTGGTGTGTGTTTCAGGTCTGTGTATGCTGCTGTGAACGTGTATTACCTGGCCTGCTCCCGCTGCTACAGCAACTGCTTTTACATTTTCTACAGCAACAAAATCACCCCTCTCATTGATCTCCTACTCCATCAGCTGATGGTAAAATGACACTCTTCCCAAAATTATTATTATTATTTCTTTTTTTTTTTTTTTTTTGACATGATTGTTGCTCAAAACCGTTATTTCACCAGTGTGTCATTGTTGTTGTGTTGATTTCATGTTATGATCAGTGAAAACTTGTATCTGTTTTTACTCCTTGTGCTTGAACAAACTTATCCCATCCAGCAGATTGAGACCAAAGCCAAAAAAGGAACCCGGAACACATACATCGCACATCTAGTTTACATGAGTCACTGAATCATGGAGAGTTCTGGGAAAGTACTATTGCTAGATTTAATTTCTCATACGCCATCATACATCTGTGTAGCAGTGGAATCTTTTGTATTGTGTAAGATAATGGGCGGGTTCATTTTGCACCATAGTCCATGAATATCCATGGGTTTGTAGCAGAAACAAGCAATAGAGAAATGTTAAAAAAAAAAAAAAAAACAGTAGAAGCAGTACACCAGATCTACTGTGCATGGTACTGAGGTCCTCATTGCTAATCCGAATACTTCTATGAAAATGCAAAACCTGACACAAGGCGCGTGTGTGTGTTTGTGTGTGTTTGTGTGTGTGTGTGTGTGTGAGAGGGAGAAAGAGCGTGCGCGCCCGCCTGCATGCGTAATTCTAAACAAATAACATTTGGCAAATCCTTGAGCTGGGCTTAGTGTGGTCTGGAAGTTCCAGTTTGGAGAAGTCATATTTCCTGTGGGCGTCGTAAGAGATGAGGTCCGTCTTGAAACATTTGTTTACATGTGAATTAGCTCAGCAGCTATTCAGAACACTCGTTTCGCACCGCTGTCTGACTGGTGGATTTTTGTACCGCAACAGTCAAAAATGGTGGGTTTTTTGTTTTGTTTTGTTTTTTTGTTTGTTTGTTTTTTTATAAATTATTCACGTCTGTATTTTTCATTTTGCGTTACTACTAACTATAAACTTTGTTTCCATGTTTTACATTTTTGCAAATTCATAATTTTTTGAATAGAATAAAAAGGCAACTAAACTCACAGCTGAAGAACCAAAAGATTCTCCTACTTGTTTCCGAAGCTAAATTTAACCTTCAGAACCATGTTTACATTAATGGTGTATACTGTATACACTGTGTATACTAAGAGCTAAACTGATGTTATGAACATATGTATGTATGTATTTGTATAGTGTATGTGTGTGTGTATACAGTAAGCCCTTGACCATTCGCGGTTCAGCGCTTGCGCCGCTGCATACTCGCGGACTGGCGACAGACCCGGAAGTAACTCACACATGATTCAAATTTAGCCAATGGCTGAGAGCTTTTATTTCTCCCTCCTGCTGATTGGTTGCAGATGATGTGTACACCTCTTTTTTTTTTTCTTTCGCGCACAAGTTATCAACGTGATCGCTTGAATTGCAAAGTAAATTTTTTCAGTGTGATTTTAATGATTTTTTTTAAGCCCGATGATGTCACTCAAACACCCCGCATCTTCTCTATCTTCTGCTTTGCGCTTTATTCATTAATGAATATTATCACAGTGCAAAATTAAAAAGTTTTTACTTAATCATTACTACATTTTACATATTCTTCTTCCCCTTTCGGCTTTTGCCCTTTTTTCAGGGATAGCCTCGGGGAATCATCTGATTCACATGTTTGATTTTGGCATAGGTTTTTACGTCGGATGCCCTTCCTGACACAACCCTTTAGCAAGAGACAGAAACACGCTGATGACTTTGCAGCTACTCTTTACGAAAGTCAGCAATGGTTCTTTTACATGAACCTCTCACCATAGACAGTGAGAGACATGGCCAGCCTTTGATAACCCAGTTACCTGCACTGGAGGGACAGTGACAACCCTATGGAAAGTGAGACTCGAACCCCCAAGCTTAGGATCAGAGATCCAGTGCCCTATACCACTCGACCACCACTGCCCCATATATACATATCTATGTCTGTCTTCCTTTCGGCTTTTTCCCCTTTTTACTCGGGAGTCGCCACAGCGAATCATCTGATTCGCACGTTTGATTTGGCAGAGGTTTTTATGTCGGATGCCCTTCCTGTCACAACCCTTTGATATATATATATATATATATATATATATATATATATATATATATATATATATATATATATATATATATATAGGATTTTCTGAGTAGATCCTTCCGTAGGAGAGTGCTCAATACTTTT
Organism: Plotosus lineatus; assembly: GCA_024760905.1. NCBI lineage: Eukaryota > Metazoa > Chordata > Actinopteri > Siluriformes > Plotosidae > Plotosus > Plotosus lineatus. The sequence continues at coordinate 22,072,538 of CM045742.1, forward strand.
TGGTAGAGCAAATAACAAAAATAAAAGGACAGGACAAAGTTGAACCCGCCCCCGAATACATAATGATCACCACCCCATCTAGAGGACGCCATGTTCATCGACATAGTACCGCCCCCAGCACTTTGTAATCATTCTTCTATAATCACCTGAAGAGAGAGGATGGTTTCACCACCCCTCGAAACAGATCTGTAGTGATAAATGGAGTTTCAATAGAAAGTCTTTGTCCTGTCCTTTTATTTTTGTTTTTATATATGTATATATATATAAATGCTTGTAATAACAATTAAACATTAAAAAATAATGCATAAGATGTAAATAAAATATAAATACGCATACACACAGATGTACACACACAGATGCACGTGCAGTTTCATGCTCCTTCTGCTTCAATATCGTCCCGATTGTAGAGGGGTTTCGGCGATAACGAAATATAGCGCTGCAATGATCAATCTCAAAACAAGCCAACAGTCCTGTTCAATTCTCCACGCCACGTGTGTGACAAACGGCAAGTATGGGTACAGGAAGTATGAGTACAGGTCAGCTCCCTCCTGGCCAATGGGAGGCCAGCGGGGCAGGATGTTGGGAGACAGCCAATGAGAGAGCAACTCGCGCATTGTTTGAATTTTGAATGGCGCGTTTGAATTTTTGAATGGCGTGTTTGGCGCTTTTCCTAAAAAGAGGACAAAAATTTAGGAAAATGTTTTTCATAACCTGGATTTTTCGTACTCGGAGGTTTTCGTAAATCGAGGGCCGACTGTAGTTTTGATTGGGGGGTGTTGTTTATTTTGTTTGTTTTGGGTTTTTTGTTTGCTTTGTTTTTTGCAGAATTGGCCTTATGTGGCATTTTCCTTAACCTTTTCCCCTATTCTTCCTTAATTTCCTTATTTTTTAATTCGATGAATATTTAAAAAAAATAAAATAAAAAAAAACCTGTGATGCACTGAAGCCGCATGAATTGAAGCGTGAAGTAGAGAGGGATCCCTGTGTGTGTGTGTGTGTGTGTGTGTGTGTGTGTGTGTGTGTGTGTGTGTGTGTATGTATGTATATGTACGTGTGTGTGTGTGTGTATATATATATATATATAGGTAGGTGTGTGTGTGTGTGTGTGTGTGTGTGGTGTTGGGCAGCCACACCGTCTCTCCCCTTCCCCTTCCGTAATTAGATTTGTTAAGAATGTAGTGGGCTTTGCCTGCTTTGTCAGTCTTCTTATTCGTCCCTTAGTTAAAGCTGACATCTGACCATTGGTTATACTAGTGCTGTATATTACTTCCTCCTACAGAAGGACTGGACCTAGCCCATCACTCACCCTCTTGCCAAGCACTTATCAGATGATCAGACATCCAAGTTCTTTATTCAATGATCCGATCCAAGCTCTGGAAAAAGTGTCTAGCTGAAGTGATTAAATGATACAGGCTATAGAGTGCCTATAGCGCATGCACATTATATATGCCATGATTATTTTTTAACAGAATTCGAATCATAACTCTAGCCAGACATTTCCAAACCATTTAAATCAATGTTAGGACTCATTAGTATTTGTTAAGTCCAGCAATCTGCACTCAGCTGTAGGGCCTGCGTTCTGGTTACATGATGCCTCCAGCAGCACCGTGCCAGGCTTCTTGTGTGCCTCTTGCTGGCACGCCACCAATGACAGTGTCACTCCGAGTTTAACCGTCAGTTTATAGCCCAGAGCTGATGAATAATAAATAAGACGCGTGTTGTTATTTATGTCTCAGAGGATCAGGATTCCAACCAAAGACTAATGGTATGTGCCTGAAAACAAAGAGGAAGGGATCGTTTTTATTTGTGATCCCCCCTCCCCCCAACTTAATTGGACGGGCTTTAAAATGAACACTGAGGTTTAAATATCCTCGGCTATTGTGCAGTTGATATTGAGACTGCAGGAGCTAATGCTGAATGAGCTCAGCTACATATCGGTGCCAAGATTCGAGGTAAAGGTAAGCTTTGCTTCAGTGGGTTCGACCTACAGTCCAGATTGAAGGGCTAGATTTTGAAAACTCACATTGTGCAATTTGAAACAGCTGATCCGAAGCCTTATTCACTGATGTCAGAGTTAGGGTTATTATTCCGATTAATAACACCTAGGTGTTAATGTTCCCCGGGCCTTGTGCAAATTCTATCTTTATTGAAACCTGAAATGATGTCCACATATCTAGTATGCATTTTATGACTTTGTTCCAACCTGATGAACACAGCACTACTCGGTGGTTCTTATTCTTAAAGAAATTCTCTCATACACTCCTTCTTGCCATCTTCACTCTTCTTCTTTCACTCATTTCTAATCTTCTCTCCTATTTGTCATGTTTTCAGCTCTATGTTCCTGATGAGGATAAATCTATATTTGGCCGTACTGTGAACAAGCAACTGTTTGATGGTTTGGTCACCAGTCTACTTCAGACCATGGCTACAGTTGTGAATCTCCTAGATCCTTCTGGACTGGAAGCTGGTAACAGTTCTTCTTGGATCTGCTCACCCGATATCAAGATTAAGACTTTAGAAAGCTTTCACACCCATGCTCAAGACTTCATCAGGTCAGTTAGTTTTTCATTTTTAAAATAAATAAGGGTCTGTGTGTAAATTCTGCCCTTTTTTTGCCTCTGTGCTCACTGTGGTGGTGCATTTCATTCATTTATGTGAATGTCGTCTTTGGTTTTCTGCCAGATGCACATTCTTGCTTTGGAAAACAGTTGGCCCCATTCTTACGAAAACCACTGAATACGAAAAATCCAGTGTACGAAAAACATTTTCCTAAATTTTTGTCCTCTGTAAACGAAACAAGTTCTTCTTACGAAAAGCACCAAACGCACCATTTAAACATTAAAACGCACCATTCAAATATTCAAACAATGTGCGAGTTGCTCTCTCATTGGCTGTCTCCAAACATCCCACTCCGCTGGCCTCCCAATGGCCAGGAGGGAGCGTAATCTCCATAGTACTGTACCTATTATATTTGTTTGTCACACGCATAAAGGAGAGTTATACATTGTACTGTTGGTTGGTGAGTTTTTTGAGAGTGCTCATTGCAGCTTATTTTTCGTTTTTTAAGTTGTTTAATTCAGTAAATGTGGCGCGCTCTGCCGAATGTGGGCAAAACGCAGCTCATTCGGACCTCCGATCCCTCAAGCAAACAGATGAATGTTGAGTACTAAACAAGTATTCAAAGCGCACTTACTTGCTTGACAGATCGGAAGTCTGGACTCAACATTTACAGTACTTGTTTGCTTGACAGATCGGAGGTCCGGATGAGCCGCGCCCCGTCTCAAAAGCTCCCGCATTCGGCGGAGCGCGCCACAAATGTTTAATAATGAATGTAAAAATTAATAAAAAATGTTTAATAATGGTTTAATTAATAAATATGTTAATAAAATGGTCTAATATGTTAATAAAATGTTTAAATAGTTTTAAAAAAATTTCTTTTACTTTTAACACATTTCATACATATTTCATACAAAATTGGTGTACTTTTATAATTTTTCAAGGGTTTATGGGGTGGAACGGATTAATTTCGTAAAAAGGGGGCCGACTGTATCTGCAATTGGTACCTATGGTCATCTTAATGTCTTTATGTGTCTGAAACGGGAAGTTGAGTTGTTTTTTTAACCTCTAAATTCTTTCTCACATTTTCATATTTACTGTGTCATAGCTTGTATCTGTAAGGGGATTTCTGTTCAGAAAATTGCAGCAGTAATATACGAGTATTGGAAAGGATTCATCTCTACAGTGAAAGCTCACTTGGAGACAAACCAGAAGTTTGGCTTTTTCTGTATCTGGTGCTGTCACAAGCATGAGACCAGATTTCAAAAAGCTGCTCCTGACCCCATACATACTCATCATAAAGGGAGATTACTCAGTCAGTACTGTATTTGAGTTTTGCCATCACCCTGGTTGGGTATAAACCTCAGCGGTATAGCAGTTTTGTCACAGTTTACTATCTTTCATTCCAAATGTATTCAAAACTTATGTCCATGTCTGCTCCAGCCGAGAGGAGCTGCAGCCAAAATCTGTTTCTGGAACTAAACAACTTCCAGTTGAACTTGATCTGAGAGCAAAAGGGTATGAGGGAAGGTCCAAAATTTGGTCTGGTCCCAGTCTATGAAGAAAGACAGACTGCCTTGGAGTCATTGTGGAACCCAAACTTCCCACAGCCCCATTTCACTTCTATACTTCATCTGAGTAGAACTGCTTCAGTGATCCAAAATTATAAAATTGCTTGTGCCAAACTGTGTGTTCTCAATGGAAATCAGACCAACCCCATTCACAACTCCTCCCCACCACCTCGAGACCCCCAACTCTACCTCACTTTGGATGCTGCCTTCATATGTCTGTTTTTTTTGGGGGGGGGGTTTAAGTTAAATTTAGTTGGCTATACTGTATTTCCAACATTTAAAGAATTTCATCTTTCAAACCACTGAGAAACACATTTCGCAGCAATGCATGATCACCTATTACTCAAAAGCTTCATTCATATCTCACTACCTCAAGATATTTCATATCCCATTCTAGATATGGTTGTGCTCAAAATAATAGCAGTAAGATATCGCTAACCTGATCATTCAGTGTTTTTGGTAGAAATGATATTTTTACATGGCAAATAATTTACTAGCGAGTGTGGTAGAGTAATAGAATCCAATAGACCCAACAGTCATGACCTGTATGCTGCTGACTCTGTGTAATCGAATCACTAATTGAAAGGGGTGTGTTCAGAATGATAGCAGTTTGGAGTTCAATTAATGACGTTATTAATTATTTGAAAAATAGGTGCCAATTATTGCCCTTATTTGAGGAAGGAGGGCAGTAAATGTACATGCTGAAATTCTGAGAAAAATTTGTCGTTCCAGACATTGTTCAAGAAGAACAATGTACCTTGATTAAAAGTTGATTGGAGAGGCGGAAACATAAAGAAGTGCACAAAACGATCACAAATGCTTTAAAATCTCAACCAAAACCTGAAAGATGTGGAAGAAAGCAATGAATGACCATTTGAATGGATGAAGAAGAGCCAAAATGGCAAGGACTCAAAAATTAGCTCCAGGAAGATTAAACACTGAGTTCAAGCCATAGTGCACTGTGAAGACAGTAAAATATGGTGGCGCAAGCATCATGATTTGGGGATGTTTCTCGTTCTACTGTGTCGGGCCTATTTTTCACATACATGGGATCATGGATCAGTTTGAATACATCAGACTACTGATTGTGGTCGTGCTGCCTTATGCTTAAGAGGAAGTGCCCTTGAAATTCCTGTTAAAACAAGATAATGACCCTGAAGACACCAGTAAACAGGCAACATCTTGGTTCCAGACCAGCACAATTGACGTTATGGAGTGACGGCCCAAGCCTGGACCTTAGTCCAATAGGAAACTTGTGGGGTGACATCAGAAATGCAGTTTCTGAGGCAAAACCAAGAAATACAGAAGAACTGTGGAATGTGGTCCAATCATCCTGGGCTCGAAAACCTGTTCACAGGTGCCAGAAGTCAGTTGACTCCATACAACACAGATGTGCAGCAGATCTCAGAAACAGTGATTATACAACTAAATATTAGTTCAGTGATTCAAAGGAAAACAAAATCTTACAATTTTCAGTTTATACAGTGAATGATTGAGTTTATAAATAAGAAAGGCAGACACTGCTTTTTTTTTGAAGAGTTGAATACTCACTTTTCTTCAATTTCATTAAAGTAATAACACAAATTTGAGATTTTTTTTTGCTTTGATTTTCAGTGGAATGTGCAGTGATGCCAATACATTTGTGTATATAGAAATAAAAGCTGTTATGAGGATTTTGAGCTTTATTCACTTTTTGAAACATTCTGCTCTTATTTTAAACACAACTGTATATCCTATATGTTTCATCCCATGTTGAGAGTCAAAAATATCCAATTCCTCAAATGTGACCCATCATAGCAAAGTTAAGTCAGAAATGATTAATTTGGCTATACTGGTACCATTTTATATCTGATATCCTAAGCTTTGAAATTACAGTGGTACTTCACCTTATGAAAGTCTCACCAAATGAAAAATTCAGGTTACGAAAAGCATTTTCCTAAAATTTTTGTCTCAGGATACAAAACAAGTTCACGTTACGAAAGCGCCAGCTTAAAAATTCAAATGCGCCATTCAAACATTCAAACAATGCAGGAGCCGCTCTCCCATCAATGACATTCAAACATCCCGCTCCGCTGGCCTCCCATTGGCTAACAACTGAGCTGTCGTTCATGTCGCCTTCACTCAAGCGCCATCTTGGACATCATCTTGACCTGATGCCATCTTGGACACCATCTTGAACATCATTGCCTAGGAGGAATGACGCAGCTGCCTCCCATTGCCTATTATAGAGCTGAATCCACCATGATGCTTTTCGTGAAAAGGACAGCGTTACTGTTGTTTTATGCTTTATTTCTTGACTCAGGTTTTTAACCTTCCATAAACATTTGTAAGATTCTAACTCCGCTAAGAAGACATGGTCAACATGCGTGCACACACACATGCTTGTGATTTCTGGTGTGAGTGAGGAGAAGAAACGGGCTCGAGTGATATCACAAAGGAATATGGCCACACCCGTCTTCCATCGGTATGATATTGAAGCAGGAGGTGGTTTTAAAAGGTATGCTTTTATCATTTTTAAAGGGTTTAGGGGGTAGTATTGGCCGCCTTGGAACGAATCACACGTTTTACATGTAAAATGCGGTTCATCTTACAAAAAATGCAGGTTACGAAAAAAGCTCTGGAGCGGATGAATTTTGTAAGGTGAGGTACCACTGCATACCAAATTTTCTGTCATGTTGTAAGTTGCTAGTTTTGAATCAACTAACATATACCAGGAATTTTCAGCCTTTTAAGCATGAAACTTTAAGGTTTAAAGTTCAATAAAGTATTCAATAATTTTCAACTTCATCCACACTTTGCTGTGATTTGCTGTGATGGTTCACATTGTTGATTGTTTGGTTTTGCAGATCTGATGGGATCCCAATCCCAGTGGACACTTTCATTTTAGTCCTGCTAGTCCTAGGATGTCGGTGTTCATATGCCATGTTGAAATGGGGGGAAAGTATCCAATAAATCATTTAGAAAATAATAACGCTCTGTATCACTGTAACAGTTAGCGAGTTAGCGGCACTTCCACTGTTCTCAACCGAACTCCAACAGTGTGAACGAACACTCTGGCACATTCCCTTTAAGACACAGTGATGTGTGTTATCTCCTTTGTGCTTCAGTCAAGCCAGAGAAAAGAATAAAGTAAGAACAACTGGCTTGGGTTTAAGGAACAGGTGACCCAGCTGAAGGTAGGAGGGGCAGATAGAGAATCATAATTACCTGAGAAACGTTTGACTGAGAGCCATGACAACAACAAAAGGAATTCATGAGATAGATATGGAGGGAATTGTTTTTTTAAATATATTTTTAAGTACGTAAACAAGGGAGTAAAGGGGGAAAGAGAGAAAACCGATGATGAAACAAGCAAAGAGAAGACATACAGAAGTAACAATAGAATGTCCATCACTGGAGAAAGGAGCTGTTGCTGTAGTACCATGTTTCGCTAATCCTGTTTCTCTGGGAGGTCTGTTGATTGACAGTGCGGAGCCTTTAATCACTCCTGGTTTTGAAGATGGGTGGAGGGGACAGGCAAACATACCTGAGCTATGAGACACTATGCTAGTTCAGGAAGAGAGGATTGTGCACCAAACTCCCCCTCCCCCGTTTTACCTGGGCTGGTACATGAAGTCTGCCCAGTAATGCTGTAATTAGGCCTGATTTGTAGCTTGGAGGGAGGTGTGAGCACTACTATGAGACCTGTCATTTGCCTGGACAAATGAGAGAGATGGGGACAATAGACAGGAGTGGCAGGCTCAGACGACAGCTCCGATTTCCACTTGTTGGATAGGTTGTGTGTAGGCAGGTCCGCTGTCACCTCATTTCTGAGGTTTGTTCAGAGTTCTGTTGTGTAATGTATTGACACCGACTATTGACATGTTACAGTCCATATCCGCCCCATGACATAACTTGTGTTCGTAAAAGAACCATCCAGCTTGCTGTGTATCAAACAGTGCCACCTTAATGAAGTGGCCTTTTTTTGTTTTTGTTTAAAGTATGATCTATAGCAGTTGTCTGGCATGTATATAGAGAGCAAATGATATAATATTCATTACAGCTACATTGAGAACCACAATCAACATAAATATACCGCTTGTTCTTTGTCCTGCTGTGTCATGTCACATTTTTAAGTGAACTGTGTCGTCATCATTGTTGGCATGAGTACAGCAGTCCTAATTCCAATGTGTGCGGAGGGCAGAGATCTACAGATGGTAATTAGTTCGCTCGATAAAAAAATATATAAATTAATACAAATAAATAAATCAACATGCTTTGTGTTAATAGAGAGGTATAGTTTTAGACTCACAATCGTGTTGCTCATGTGGCATGCCTGGTGGGAATTCTAGGTTTCTCTGAAGTGTGTGTGTGTGTGTGTGTGTGTGTGTGTCATATACACACACACACACACACACACACACACACATATACAGTGGTACCTTGACTTATGAGTGTCTTTTATAATGAATTTTCCATGATACGAGCTTCGAGCTCTGCTGGGGAAATGCTGGTAAATAGCCTTGTATTCTTCCGTGTGCATTCCTCCATCCCTCCAGTGCTTGTCAATTATTTTCTGTGACTCCCTCTCTAGGAAGAAAGGAAAAAAATGCCCCCCAGTGCCCATGCGACTATAAATAGTGTTTACTGCACTTCATATTGTTTGCTCAGTGCTTTTTCCCTACACCATAAAGGACATAGTGAGAGCGACACTGCCACCTAGTGTAATTGAGCATCCTCTACTGTAGTTGGCAGTGGCATTCTCACAGTGTTCCCTACACCATAGAGAACACAGTCAGGGTGCCACTGCCACCTACTGTAGAGGATGCGCAATTATACTTAATTCTAGTACAGTATGGCAAAAAAGCATGTTCCCCCAGGTTATCCCCCCCCCCCTCCCCCCCAATCGGCATCACCCCCATTATTTGAGAAGCACTGGCCTTGTGGGAGCTCACCATGAATTTTTCCTTGCTGGCATTCGTAGCATGCACGTACACAAAATTCTCCTCCTCCTTCTCTGTTACGCACCACCTCATGCCTTCCCACATGACATCACTCCTATGTGACATCTTTTCCGCAGTTGATGATTGGAAGGGTTAGTTGACTTATTGTTTATTCTTGTTTTATTATTAATTATTATTAATGTACATGTATTGTTATTGTGAAATATTTATTGCTTTTGTTTTTCTTTAGTATATTAGGTCAAATATACGTGTTTGTGTTAGGTTACGAGTTTGGGAGGGGGCTGGAACAGATTAATTGGTTTTCAATTATTTCCTATGGGAATTTTTGTTTTATCTAATGAACATTTTTGACTCGAGCTTGCCCTCGGAACAGATTAATTTCGTAAATCAAGATACCTGTGTGTGTGTGTGTGTGTGTGTGTGTGTATGTATATTTGTGTGTGTATATATATATATATATATATATATATATAATATGCATGTATGTTGGATTTTTTTTTTAAGTTTGTGTTGGTGATTTTTATGAACTGACTGTTATGTCTTGGTTTTCCTCAGCTATGTGGTGAATATTGGTGTGCTTGACAAGCTGTACAGCTGCTTCCTGTCTGTGCAAGGCCCGATCGATGAGAGTCCTAAAATGTCTGCCTTTCTGGAGCAGGCTACATCTTTTGTCCATGCCATTTGCAGGTTATGTTTTTTTGTGAATGGCCGGTGAGTGGCATCTCTATCTCTCTTCCTGACTCAGTCCTATTTCCTGATGTGCTATAACACAGATACTACAATGTCATCCATCACTAGTTCTTCATCTAGTCTTATCTTGCACAGTGTAAACACCTGCTTTTCAGCCCATCCACGCATGACTGTGTGTGTGTGTGTGTGTGTGTGTGTGTGTGCTTGCCTGCATGCGTACGGGTGCGTGCGCGCCTGCCTACGCGTGTGTGTGTCTGGGTATGTGTTCACTGACATAGGCTAGCTCCATGAGCCCAAACTGATGAAATTCTGGCAGTGTCTCAATTCTGTATCAGAAAGCCTTTGATGTGTAGAACACTTGTGAAGTGTACAAGTGTCTTTGTGTCTGCATGTGTTAATTGATATTGTTAGGTCTGTCTTGGGCACGTTGACCAGCTCTGCCCTCACTGCTGTGCCCAGCCATGTGTATATGTCCAGCTGCTGTGTGCTGTAACACTGTCCAGCTGTTTAACACCATTGTCTCACTCTCTGAACTCTTGTGTCACTAAATATCTGTGAGAAACCCCAGCAGCAACAGTTCTCCATTTTTAATAGCTCTGCTCCACAGTGCTATATTATAATCAACGTGCCTCTAAATCCAGCCATCTATATCTCCATCCAAGTATTATTCAATAGGTGGAGAGCCTGGAAGTCATTCCAGGTCAATTGTGGTGTGGATGCATTGAAGTGTTCCTGCTCTCTGTTCCTTGCTCTGTCTTGGGATTTGCTTGACAGAGGGGGTCATGTAGCTGCACAGTTGCTAATTTAAACACTCCATGCTTGGTTAACTTCAAGTAACAGCATGCACAGTGGGGTAACATCCAGAGGGCAGGCAAACCCCTGTTCTTCAACTCTCAGTCATAGTATGCGTTGATGTGCTCTACTAATAATTACCTGTCATGAGCTGAACTGTTGCTAAGAATGTGAAGAATTATCTTCCATCTTTCTGTTTCTTTATCCACAATGGTTTATGCCAGATTTAAACTGCCATGTTTTTGTTTTTTTTTCTTCTCCTTCTTCCTGGTTAACTGTAACTTGGGCAGACAATAGCTGCATTAGTGAAGGTTTTGCTGTAAGCTTGGTTGAATCAGGCGGGCTGATTCAGGGTTGGTGAGCAGGCTCAGATTGCCACTGTCAGGCCTTCACTTTCATCCCACGAGTTGGCTGTTTCCCAATCAGGGGATGTGGAATCTGTCATGCAGAGTCACAGAGAGAGAACTGAGCCATTGTTCCTTCACACAGACGCTAATCCTGAGTGTCTGCGCAAGTTGGGCTCCCCTGAGAACTGCTTTAGGATTTTGACTCTTATATGTACACTAAGGATTGGTATTTAGGCAGACTGATCCAAGAACGGCCTCAGACGCTCAAACCCAGGCAAATCTTTGACTCATTAAGGTGTATGCTGTTTAGTTCTCAAGATCCTGGCATCATTTTGAGTGTCATTCCAGGTACACATTATCCCACTTTGCTGATCTTGGAAATGCTCCTATCCAAATACTAACCTCTGTCATTAGAGAAATGGCAAGGCATGATCACAGATCAGCCTGATAAGGTAGCTTCACTGCTGCCTGTATAATTTGTGACTGGGGTGTGGAGTTACCAAGCCTGTTAATCCGCCGAGCGTTGTCCAGGCTAATACACAAACATGCTGTCTTAAATCCCATAAGATGGGCTGTAATTAAATGTGCTGGAGCGTAGAAGCCCTGAGACAGTCGTTTGTATTGTGAAAGTGATGCATTGGCTGTCAAAATGCCTGCTAGATTCCAAAAGTTTCATCACTTGAGTTTCTCCCTTCTCAATTTGTTGGATTACAGACATGTAGTATTGGAGTGAATTGAAATGCAACATTGCTTACAGGCTGCACATCTTTGAATGCTAATCTTCATTGCATTGTCAAAATAAAGGTCTCCTCCTTTCCTTAAACATGCCTATTAGGCTCCTGCTGGCGGCAGACGTGTTAAACATTAGCACTTTCCCTTCAGAAAAATCTGCAGTTCATCTACTGCAGTGCTGAGCTCTGATTCCCGTGAGACCGAACATGACCAGTGATGCTTCTCTGCCCTGTAGGCGTACTGTACACGCAAGCTTTGCCCCGTTATTTATATCTGAGTGGACAGGACCTGGTCTAGCGTGTAAATCTAGAAGCCGCAGGGACCAGACTTCCCTCACTCCCTGCAACCTAGGTCTTTGACTCTCTGTGGTTAAGAAAGCAGCCGGCACCTCCTTGAGTTGTGAGACATTGAGCCGCTTGTCAGAGTCTCCCTCTCCAGCTGCCTCTCACCACTCCAGGCTTGGTGGAGAGCTGTCTCACATGTTTGTCTTTGTTTGAAAAGACCCTGATTCAGATGGATGGTACATAAACAATCAGGAGTAGGGTCTGCTTGGCTTGAAGTATTGCTACAATGAGGGAACACCTTAGCAGAGAAACTATCCAAATTTTGTCGTTTCTCCCCCCCCCCCCCCCCCCAAATGTCTGTTCAGTCAGCCAAATATTTAAAAATATATATTTTTTATTCTTCAACAAATATCTCACCAAAGTTTGCATGTATGTAGAACCTAGATCACTCCACATTTAATTAAATGAATGTCACCGTTTGTCAGTCTGGTACCTGTGTATTTGTGTGGGAACATATATCTGCCTCATACTTGCTTTTGGATGCCAATATTGCATCTCCCATCTCTTTCCTAGTTCCTCCAATATCTTTGACAACAAACGTCAGGACTCAACTGGGCTGACAGCACTGCTACAGAACACTGACATTGTTGGTGTGCTGCACATGCTGTATTGTTTCCTGCTGCACGGCACTGTGCCTGAACCCCAGTCTGGTAGTGTGGCGTCACTTCAGGAGCCCTACAGTCCTGCTGTGGTCCAGGTGGCACTTCAGAGTCTGCGCTTCCTTAACAGCTTTGCTCTACTTGACCTCGCTGCCTTCCAGGTACTCTCCCGGTTATGCTTTATATGATATTGTTATAGGCAAAGAGTGTCAAAGATCCCAAGCATCCTCATACAAGTAAGGATTTGTGGTAATACAGGCTCTGTGACAGTCAATTATAACATATGGTCTGAAATCAGGACATTTTCAACAGTATACTGAACAAATCACTTATGGGATCAAGCTGAGTATTCACCCAGTGTTGACACATTGTCTGGCTTGTGCTCCAGAGTCGAAATGTAATTACAGTGCAGAAACCAGTGTGGCCACATTCTGTTCATTCTAGAAACACACACAATGTACAGCTGATATATATGAACAGATGGCAAAAGACATTCTCCTGGAATATTTTTCGCTATACTTGCATATTTTTACATCACACTGCATAGTTTGCATTGTGTTATGATTTCCTTTGGTAATTTTATTTGCATTAATTCAACAGAAAGTGCAGTTTTTTTTATTTGACAGGCAAACAAAAACAACTCTTAGATTGACGAATCACTTTTGAAAGGGTTGCAATCTAACATTTTGTATATTCATTTATATGAAGACCCAATTGAAATTTCTATTTTTACTTTAAAAAAAAAAATCAGCTGCACATTCTTTCCCTTTTATACTTAAGAGTAGCTGTTCTCAGTTGCACTGACTAAAAGAAAAAGCACCTGTTTTTAATCTAAAAAGCTATGTAGTGAAAATTTATCCTGATTTAATTTTAAACACATTTTATATATATATATATATATATATATATATATATAAATAAGAGATGATGCAAAGTATAGGGTGAGATGGACAAGTGGAGGAAAATCTAGAGAGGTGGAGGTATGCCCTGGAAAGGAGGGGAATGAAGGTTAGTCTCAATAAGACAGAATACATGTGTGTGAACGACAAGGACCCAAGAGAAACGGTGAGGTTACAGGGGGCAGAGATAAAGAAGGTGGAGGATTTTAAGTACTTGGGCTCAACAATCCAGAGCAATGGAGAGTGTGGAAAAGAGGTGAAGAAGCGTGTGCAGGCAGGTTGGAATGGATGGAGAAAAGTGTCCGGTGTGATGTGTGATAGGAGAGTATCGGCAAGAATGAAGGGAAAAGTGTACAAGACGGTGATGAGGCCAGCGATGTTGTATGGTTTAGAGACAGTGGCCCTGGGGAAAAGACAGGAGTCAGAGTTGGAGGTAGCAGAGATGAAAATGTTGAGGTTCTCTTTGGGAGTAATGAGGATGGATAGGATCAGAAACGAGTACATCAGAGGGACAGCACATGTAAGATGTTTTGGAGACAAAGTCAGAGAGGCTAGATTGAGATGGTTTGGACATGTACAGAGGACGGATAGTGAGTATATTGGTAGTGGAATGCTGAGGTTGGAACTACTGGGCAGAAGGCCTAGAGAAAGACCAAAGAGAAGATTTATGGATGTGGTGAACATGAAGGTAGTTGGAGTAAGAGCAGAAGATGCAGAGGATAGGGTGAGATAGAGGCAGATCATTTGCTGTGGCGACCCCTGAAGGGATCAGCCGAAGGAAGATATATACATATATATACACACACACACACACACACACACACACACACATATATATATATATATATATATATATATATATATATACACACATACATATATGCACACACAAACACACCATTTCAGGAGGGTGTTGAATATAAAGGCGGTGAGGATAGTCCAGCCGATGTCTGACTTGTGGCTTCAGAGACAGTGAAGACTCGAACACGGTCTTATTTTTAAATAAAATGACAATAGATTATGCATCAGAATTTCCTCTATAAAATACCTTCACTTACTAACTTTATATAACATCTCCATGGAACGAACGTCTTAGCTCTTTGGCGCAGTGTACCCAAATTACCTACCTCTTCCTGCGATCTGTGATGCGCTTATATACACACCCCCAATTTCTCGAACTTTGAAACATTGTCCAGAATTTTCCTTCGAATATTAAAGATTTTACTCGTAACTACTACTTTTTCACTTATCCCTTAACATCCGGGGATGCCGTTGGGACGCCTTCATGGCGAGACTTGGGCTGATTTGGCCTGGCGGAGCCCTTCCCTCTCCAGGTCGGAAACACGCTGGCGGCTTTGCAGCCTACTCTTTACGAAAGTCAGCAATGGTTATTTTACATGCCTCTCACCATCGACCGTGAGAGACATGGCCTGCCTTTGATAACCCAGTTAGCTGCACTGGGGGGCGCAGTGACAACCCTGTGGGGACTCGAACCCCCAACCTTAGGATCAGCGATTCTGCACCCTAACCACTAGACCACCACTGCCCACACACTCGTAACTTCGATAAATAACAAATCTAAAATGCAAACTATGTCTCGATCTTTCTAGATCTTTAACTTAAATGCGCACTTGCAGAAATGTACACGTTTCTTGGCATGTGACGCAGTTTAGCTAGGCCAATAAATGTACATACTCAGAAAGCAATTAACCTTGATTCAGGGGGGCGTGGCGGCAGGCACATGTGCTACAATTAAAAAAAAACACAATGTCTATATACATTTAAACATGTATAATCGTGCCATCGGCTGACCTGCGAGCAGGCGGAACTTAAAAAAAAATTACCTACTTGTATTATTATTCTGACAGAGGTGGAACGTTTAAAAGTAGTAACCATATTTATTGCCCCTTTAACAGTCTGCACCAATCATTTGGCAAGTTTAAACTTGTTCTGCAGGGGATATAGTCATCGGTTTGTCTGTCCATACATCTGCCCGTCATCATTTTAATTTTGGTCCAGAGCTCAGAAGCTGTTTGAGACTTCAAATTTGTCTGTTACTTCTTTGAGGCAGTGCAGTTATGCCTTTTGCTATTTGGGGATTTCTGCACTTTCAATTTTTGTTTCCATGGCAACTAGTTTCCCCATCTTAAATATGAATGGTGTTCTTTTCCAGGCCAGAACTCCAAAGTAATTTGCAAATTCTTTTATTATCAACCTGGCATATAATGCAGGCAATAGAGTCAAAACCATTTCAGTCCTGGACCAGAAGTTGGAAACCTTTTAAGATTTCTTCATCAAACATTCCAGTTACTTGTACTATACGGGGTAGTTGTACCTCTTCATATTTTGGATCGAGTTCTGTCATTCAATTTTTTTGAAAAGTGGACACCAGGGCATCTCCTGATGACTTGTGTTGCCTACTATTATTAACGAGTTCCTATTTAATCCGGTTTTATTGTAACTCGCGATTCTTACCACTTTGTTCTTCTCAGATGCCATGTGTAATGTTCGGTCTCTGTGCATTGCATGGAGAACATTGTGCAGCACAAATTGTAAATTGAAGCTTTGACATAAGAGTGGGTGCATACACCCTGCTGTCCTTCTCTGCTATGAGGTTGGGCTCGCTGCATCCGCGTTTTCTCTCCAAAATCATGTTTCTGGGCTTGTTTTTCTTGAGTGGTGTGCAGCCCTACAGATTTAACTTGAGCTAGATAACAACATGCCATGTTGATCACATCCCTCAAACAAACATTCCAAATTAAATGGAGAATAAAGAATGATGTCAGAACTCTCGGGAGATTGTGAAAGGACTAATATGTATACCTCTGTGTTGGAATTTGGGCAGTAGATCGCCCAGCACAGCTAATGATCTGAACACTGTTCAACTCCCAGCAGCAGTGGTGGCAGGGAGGGGATCACTATTTCTTCCTAGAACAAAGTGAACTCAGTGGACGTAAACATGCTTGATCTCTGACCCCAGACTAGTCTTACTGAAGGTTTTGGGTCAGTTATGCTGAGCGGCATGGAGAGCGGTAATAAATGAAGCCTGCCTGGTTGTACATTAGCTGGTCTGATGAAGAGAAAAGGACGGATTCACGACGGTAAATCACCACATAAACACTGAGGCGTGAGGGAGGAAATACAGGAAGTGTATGAATTATTTTACTGGGTTTCAGTAATTACTTACACTTTGTACAAGTGTGTGTGTGTGTGTGTGTGTGTGTGTGTGTGTGTGTATGTGGGCTTCTCATGCCTGTACGTACTCTCCATCTTGTTTCTTCTATATTTAAAACAGCTGGCAATCAAAGCATCACTGCCACTGGTTAATGCACATTTTAAATAATGCTTTTTTGGGACCATAGTTGTAATCACCTTGTGGTTTATATTAGCACACAGTGCTGACTAATAGGGTCATCGGAAGAGCTCAGCTCCTCCCCGCTATTCTGCTCTTACACCAAAGTG
Organism: Plotosus lineatus; assembly: GCA_024760905.1. Classification (NCBI taxonomy): domain Eukaryota; kingdom Metazoa; phylum Chordata; class Actinopteri; order Siluriformes; family Plotosidae; genus Plotosus; species Plotosus lineatus. Next base: position 22,089,473 of record CM045742.1, read on the forward strand.
TCCCATTTACATCCCGCAGCACTGTTCAGCAACTTCTGTCTGATCTCTAGCCTCTGTAAGAGAAACCGCTAATAGTGGCTTAAAGCCAGAGTATCAACCTTATGTTCTCCAAACTGCAGTGCCGCATTAGAAGAGCCTCCGGTGAGATCTAGCTCAGGTATGTGGCAAGGACTGGAGATTATTGCAAGGTGCTTACACCACAACGGTACTCGGTGTTCTAATGTGGTAATTAGATATGGTCCTGAAGAAGAAAATACTCTGTTTAGCTCATCCTTCCATCCATCCCTTTTTCTGCTGTGGTCAGGGTGGTGGAGCTTCCAGAGCCTATCCGAGGAGCACTGAGTAGAAGGCAGAAATGCATGCTTTCATTCACACCATTGTTGCATTACTATAGACAGTCCAGGTAGATTTCTGGTTTTGAAACCCATACAGCCGTTGGAATGACATGCAAAACTGCACACAAACAGAAATGTGAGCTTGGTATGGTTGAACTGGTGACCCTGGAACTCAGAGGAAGCAAGAATGTCAAGAATTTATTTTTACCTGTGTTTCCATGAGCGAACCTGCATCTATTAAAGCTGTATGTTTATTGATGGGTTTTGTCAGTATTGGCATTTTAATGCTGCATGAATATGAAATGTCTATGTGATCCGTACATCTGCCCTGATGCACTGGCGTTGTTCAGGTATTTTTGTTTGTGCTTGCTTACTCAGACCTTCCACCCTGACTCTCACACCCCACAGCTAATGTCGGTAGTCTCAGTGCTGACCCTGAGGCGCTTTGTCATACTGACATGTTTAATAAATACTGTCTGTGGCTCGGCTGATAGCATCTCCTCTATAGGGAGGCTGGGGGGTCCTCTCTGTCTCCAGAGTTGTGGAAAGACTCTCACAACTCCTCCTCAAAATCCCTCACTTGCTTTTCATCTACTTTAACACACGAGTTATTATCTTATGCTTTAAAATGTACCATGTGTCTTATACACAAACAGTTTAGAGTGGTCCGGTTAGGTTCAAGTAGGAGTAGCCCTTTTAAACTAATGGTCAGGTAACTACTGACCCTTATCTACTTCCTTATTTTATTTTCCAAGGTTTTTTTTTTTTTTTTTTTTTTTTTTTTTGTCTGTGTGTGTGTGTTTTTTTTTTTTTTGCCTACAAATGTGGTGATCTGATCTGTTCCTTTTTTTTTTTTCAGTCTGTTTTAGGAGCTGAGGGATTGTCTCTGGCCTTTAGACATATCGTGAGCTCTCTGCTGTGGTACTGCTCACAGAACAGCTCAGAGGAACTCCTGCATGAGGTCATCATCTGTGTAGGCTACTTCGTCGTCAACCACCCTGACAACCAGGTAAGCATAATATGGACAGGTAAACATGCTTTGAAGTTGAATATTGAATTTGCTTGTTGCAAAAGCTCTTTACCGTTTCAGGCAGGGGTGGGGATGGTTTGTTGTAGTTTTAACATTGTGAATAGATGGCAGTTTATTATTGTTTATGCACAAACTGCTTCTGCTTCCTGATAAACCTGAAAATATAAAACCCCTCAGTGAAAATAGAAAAATGGAAAGCTAAACTCAGAAATATGGCTATTTTGTAGCAGCGCTTATGGGCAGAGAATGCAATATGGAATGTTGTAATAGGGCTTAAATGGTTTTTCCAACTGTTTTTTTTTTTTTTTTGTACACACCCACCACAGGAAACTCAGTGAGGCTGCTGCATCATTGACTTGATTGATTCTAATGTATTGCAGACTTGCATGATGATGGGCAGCAATAAGAAAAACAAAAAAGCAAATATATATCATCAGTAATGAAATTGAACCCCCCCCCCCCCCCAAAAAAAAAAAATATAAAAAAAACAGCTGCTCATACACCAATGCTCAGACTCACACAGAATAAAAATAACACCTTGTGAATTATGTAGACAGACTACACAACTTGCATGTAAATAAAGTTCATGGAGCAAACACCAAAATAAGAAGCTTGATGGACCGTGAACTTTTTAATTGGATAATTAAAGTACAAAACAGGTGAACTAATTACGCAAAAGTCAAAAAGGTACAGAAAAACAAACGCGGGTTCAAACTCCTATCAGTGGAGATGTACACTGGGAGTTTTGTTATTAGGCAATGCCTCAATCAATATTATTTTTAAGATTTCAGCTTATATATACAGTGATTCCTCACTACTTGGTTCTTCAGTTTCTGCGTCCTCCGTGCATCGCGGCTTTTTCAAAAATATTCATCGAAAAATTAAAAAATAAGGAAATATATGGGAAAAAGCTAAAGTAAAGGCCGCAAAACAAGGCCAATTATGCAAAAAAAGAACAAAACAACAACCTAACAAAACTACAGTGGTACCTCAATTTACGAAATTAATCCATTCCAGAAGTGGTTTCGTAACCTGGACTTTTCGGAAGTTGAACCGCATTTTACATGTAAAACGTGGGATTTGTTCCAAGGCTCCGAATACTACCCCCTAAACCCTTTAAAAATTATAAAAGTATACTTTTTAAGGCCTCCTTCTGCTTCAATATTGTACCGATGGTAGATAAGTTTGGCCATATTCCTTTGCGATATCACTCAATCGCATGCAAAAGCCCGCTTTTTCGTTTCACTCGCACTGGGTATCACACGCGCGTGTGTGTGCGTGCACGCTCGCACGTGTGTTGACTGTGTCTTCTTAGCAGAGTTATCATCTTACAAATGTTTATGCAAGGTCAAAGGCCTGAGCCAAAAAATAAAGTTACAATGAGCACACTCGACAAACTCATGAAACAAGCTGCTGCTCAAGGGAGGGTTGTTGGGAGATAGCCAATGGGAGGGAGCTGCATCATCCCACCTAGCCAGTGGGAGGCCAGCAGGGCTGTATGTTGGGAGATGGCCAATGGGAGAATAGCGGGGCAGGATGTTGGGAGATTCAATGGGAGAGCAACTCGTGCATTTTTTGAATGGCGCGTTTGAATTGCGCGTTTTGTAAGAACTTGTTTCGTATACAGAGACAGAAAGTTTTGGAAAATGTTTTTCGTAACATGGATTTTTCGTTTGCTGGGACTATCGTAAGAGGAGGTACCACTGTACTTATATTTTTATGTGAGGTGTGCATCTGAGTGCGTGCGTGCGTCTGTATGTGTATTTATATTTTATTTACGTCTTATGCATTGTTTTTTAATTTTTGTTATTATAAGCATTTGGTGGGGACGGTGGCGTAGTGGTTAGGGTACTGCGCTCATGATCGGGAAGTTGTGAGTTCAAATCCCACTGAGACCCTCACTGTGCTAAGACCCCTGTGCAAGGTCTCGACCACAAGTGTGCCTCTGTTCACCCAGCAGTATAAATGGGTACCAGAAACAATATACTGGGGAGTTAACCTGCGATGGACTCGCGACCCATCCAGGGGGAGTTGAACTCCTGGTCGCTTCATGCTTTGGAAACCGGGGATAAGCACAGGCCTGATGAGCCACGAGGCTCGGGTGTAAGACCCAACAGACTTACCTTACCTTATAAGCATTTATAGCGTTGAATGTGTATTTATTGATATTATATACACATATACATGTACGTATATGTCAGTCAGGTGGGTTGATCCTACTTTGTGGAAATCAGTGGTCGTGCAGGGGGAGTCTTGGTCTCCATTAACCGCGGAAAGTGAGGGACCCCTGTAATAAAAATGTAAAAATTTATTTAAAAAAAATACAATATGACAGCTTGTGCTTTTACAGGAAGATAATCAATGTCAGCAAAGTTATCACCTCAAAGTGGATTTCTTTCTTTCTCTAATGCGCAGTATGAAATATTTTATTTCTCTTGGACCAAGATTCAAGATTTTTATTTGCCATTTGTGCTTTTAGACACACAGGAATTCTTGAATAGGAATAGTGGTTTGGCTGTATTCATGAACTAATCTTTTGAAACATTAATTCGATCCGTTACTTCCTGTTATCATGTGTTTTGCAGCTGTTCTAAACCCTCACCTGCATATATGTGTTTCAGTTTACTACCACAACAAACCAACTGTTCTGAATGCAGAAAGTCATCAGTCTTGAAGCTTCTCCCATTGTGGAAAACTTGGCGTTTTAACACCCAATTTTAAGAAGCATACTAATTTTTGTAAATGAGCTCTTTCAATAGAAATATGAACGTATTAAGATGAGTGCATTAATATTAATTTCTCAGTTGAATTAAAGCCAAAAGTATAATCAGAGCTGCTTTTATAGAAAATTAATTAACACCTTCAGACTCCAGAATTTATCGCTGTGGAAGAAATATCTGTAACAGATCCTCATTTGGGAACTCTGGTGTTATTGGACTTGCTGTTCAAAAAGAAGCAGTAAAACACTAATCTGTTTTTTTTTTGTTTGTTTGTTTGGTTGGTTTTTTTAAGTATGGTATAGTCTAATTCTTACTTCAAAACAGAAAAACAATTATTCCAGCAAAACATTTTTAATAGTGGTTTTATGTCCATCTTCAACATAGAAAGTATTCACATAGAAAGTGACAAGTGAATGCAACTGTCAAAAGAGCCAAAATTTTTTCAAGCGACTCAAAGTGGGGCGGGCACAAAGTTCAAATGGGTTGACCTTTCTGGTGAGCAATTCGAATGACAACCGATCCAAGCTTAAAGATACTGTTGATTGACAGGTGTTGCCAAATGCTGAGTTTCCCAAAACCATTTCTTATTCACTTCCATAGCCCATGTAAAATGATTTTGCATGCTGTTCACAAACTTGCTTGCTGCTCATTGCTTCCTCTGTGAATCTATCTTGAGAATAATCAGAAGTCTAAGCCCGAAACTCAACACTAAGTAGCAATCATATCATTCGGCGATCTGTAATTCCTTTACAACACACTGTTTATAAGTATAACACGTCCTTGTTATGGAGTACATCATTAGTCGAAACAAAATCATTTAAAATTAATCAAAGTATTTTGTCAAATTATTGGTATTTTTAGTAAGTAGCTTTGCAGACAGCAGAATAATGCAACAGTGATCCAATTATACTGCTCAGCTTTATTTCGTGATTATGACCGGCTCACTGTGTATATTATCTCATGTCATGTTTTATTACTATGCTATATGAATACTAATTCCTCTCTTTATTGCTTATTGTAGTTAATTATTTTACTGTTTAGTTTTTATAAGTAAAGCTAATTTATGTGAATGTGACAGTATGTAAAAGAATTTGCTTTAATAAGGTTACATGACTGAATGCCAATTTGCCTGTAGTGCACTGAAACAAGTGCTTTCGTTCAGCACTATTCGATCTCTTCAAGCTGAGAAATTAAAATATAACATCAGGGGGATGATATCAGAGTGTCGAGTTAAAGTCTGACATCCTGGAGACTGTATCAGGTCTATGAAACACTGTACAGTATCATTTTATTAAGTTCACAGAATCACACAGAGATGAAATTCCTTGAAATCTCACGGCCCGAAATACTAGTTTGTGAACATCTTGTAGGAAACTGTCGTGCCTACTCGGGTCACAGGTAGGCTGAAACCTACTCTACACGACGAAGATGTGGTACACCCTGAACAGCTTGCCAGGCTGTCATGGTGCCAAAACTCACAACTGTTCACACTTAGATCCACATCTAGGTGTAAATTAGAACCGCTAACTAGCCTACACGTCTTTTGGACTGCAGGAGGAAACCCACACAAGCATGGGAAAAGCATGCAAACTCCTCCTGGGACTCAAACCCAGGACCTTCTTTCTGTTGAGGTTAAACATGCTAACCAGTATGCTTTCCTTCTTCCCGAGATTGAAAACAGTTTGAGGGACATGTGATGAAGTGGGATTGGGATAAAGAGTGGTGATGGGGGAGACTGTGAGGGTGATGTGAGTGCAGAATAATATGAAGTGAGAGTAGATTGATAAGGTCAGTGTGATAAACATATGAAGCTGGTTTGAGAACAGTCCGTCAAATTCAGGCGCTGCTTGGCTTCAAATCTTACATAGCTACTGTTTTTACCCAAGCCCAGGTATTAAGTACTTTTATAGTACAGGGATCCCTCGCTACTTCACGCTTCGACGCTTCGATTTATGCGGCTTCAGTGCATCACTTTTTTTTTTTTTTTTTTTTTTTTTAATATTCATCGAATTAAAAAGTAAGGAAATTAAGGAAGAATAAGTGAAAAAGTTCAGGAAAATGCTGCAAAAACAAGGCTAATTATGCAAAAAAAAACAAAAAAACACAAAACAATATACAACCCAAAACCTTTCATCAAAACTAGTTACATTTTTGTGAGCTGCACATCTGAGTGCACGCACATGCATCTGAGTGCGCGCGTCTGTATGTGTGTATTTATATTTTATTTACATCTTATGAATTATTTTTTCATGTTTAATTGTTATTATAAGCATTTATACCATTGGATATGGATTTATTGATATTATATACACATATACATGTCGGTTGGGGGGGAGGGGCGTTTGATCCTACTTCGTGGAATTCGGTGGTCGCAGGGGGATCTCGGTCTCGATTAACCACGGAAAGTGAGGGATCCCTGTATATCTTTTCTTACATTTGTAAAAAAATAAAATAAAAATTATGGTTAAATTTGTGTCTCTGTGTCCAAGCTAATGAGCCACTAAACTTGTTGACCATTTTTAAGGATGTCGGCAAATGTGAGTCATTTCAAAATGACCTTTATGAGATAAACAGTAATGCATTCAGACCAAGGAAGTCTTGGAATTGTCTTGGGGAAAAATATTTCATAAAAATCCTGAGTGTGCTGATATACTCTGTGGAACTAGTTGTATTTTTTTTTGCAGCTGAAAAAATTTTGAGTAGTTTTGTGTGTGGTGAAGGTACAGTTTAGCTTCTGTGGGATGAAATCGAAGAAGAGATTGGGAAGAACTGGGTGAGAATCGCCCAAGATCGAATTGAGTGGAGACGGTTGTAGAGGTCATCTGCCAGCAGTGGCATGACAGGCTGATGATGATGATGATGATGATGATGATGATGATGATGATGATGATGAAGCTGCTTGTAAGATCATAAGCCAGATGTGCTTATGATACAAAATGACTGATCCAAATGCTGAATAATGCAGCAGCTATGGCACTTCTGTGCCATGTTCTTCCCTACCACAGAGACAAGCTTTGTGGTTTTAATCTTGGCATTTGATCTGCTTGTTGTTGGGGCTTTAACAGGAGGTCTGCATCACAGAGCAATGAGGTATGGAGCTTCCTGCCAAATACATGGCCCATGCTTCATTCTATCCTCCAGGTTTTGTTATGCGAGTCTCCTGGGGATTGCATATTCTCATGGGACAGTCAGAATCCAGAAATTTATGAGCTTCTTACTAATTCTATTTTAAATCATTTTTGCTCTTAATTAATAAAAAACCTCCTGCTTTATTACAGTACGGTTCTTCTCTGCCACTCCAATCCAATTTAATTATTTTGATTGACGCAATTAGCATTCGTCGGGTATTGTTGGGCTGATTTGCATATTATATTGGATAATTGAATGAGGTGGCTGATGATTGAATTAGGGGTAGGAGTGACAGATGATTAGGTGCAGTGTTCAGATAGTGGAGGTTAACCTAACGACCAGGCTGGGAAATACACCTTTTGCATATTCATTCATCCCTAATCCACTTTGCTAATTTGAAAACTGCTCTGCGAGAAAATGGTTCCAGGTCACATGCAGGTTTTTTTTTTTAATGTTAGTTTGGCTCAGCTTCAGGTTTCTTCTCTTTCTTCTTCTTTTTTTTTTTTATCATAATAAAAATGCCACCAGTATTAGCAGATAAGTGAAGTAAAAAAAAACATTTAATTTCTATTGGTGCATTTTCTCAAATACTGCATTTTCGTAAACAGTTCAGCATGTTGTTGAAATGTGTGTTACTCTTGTACTACTTTTTAAAAAGCTGACAGCTGAGCGGCTTGGCAGTGGCTCAGAAATTGCTGCGTGACCATGGGGCTCCTTGTGCAGTATAAATGATGGGGTTTGCCTTGGCTGTGGCCTTTCTCAGGCTAGCATAAGCACAAGCAGGACACAAAGGCGACGCTGACCCCAGACTCCTGACTCAGACCGCTGATTCAGTGCCAGCACACTCGCATGTGTTTATATGTGTTCAGTCTGAGATATAATACAGCTCATAATAGCGGCGTAGGCTTTGAGGGACCGTGAGTCTGAGCATGTGTGCGGTGTTACTGTGCCTCTGCGTCACTCACAGACTTTGCTGTGGTGATGTGTACAGTATATACTGTGGTAGTGGCAGCTGTGAAGTGTTTGTATTCAGGGGCCGTTATGGCTGGGTGTGATCCTGTCTATGCTGTAATGCATTACATGAGAACAAGCTTTCCATGTTCTAACTGGGAGTTCAACAGTAAGTGCTGTTTATTTGTATGATATATTTAAGATAAAAGTGTTGTGTAATAATTGTTTGTGATGCATGCCTTTCATTGATGAGTCACTCAACATGTGTTCAAGGTTCTTTTTGCCCAGTTTGTTTCTACCTTTTCTCGAGCGTGGGAAGCAGCCGCAGTGTTACTTCCTAGTACACCAGACAAAAAGAAGCAAAGAGAGCCAACCACATCCTTTGCATATCGCGATCTGTGTGCAGCGACCCTTGTGTTTCGTCCACTGCTAAAGGATGACGAGTTGTTTAATGTCGACAACCACTTCTCAACATGGCCCTTTTTTCAGAGAGCCAGCTCGAAACCGTCGATGATCCTCATCTCTACTTATCTCCTACTCTCTCGCTTTCTTTACCACATTCAGTGCTATCTGCACTTCTGTCATACTCTCATCATCATCTAACACAGTCATAACTCCAGCCTCAGTGCCGGGCTTCTAATCCACAGCTAAACTGTTGTTGAAATGCCTGCTTCAACAGTTTATTATTGCCACAATAACCCAGCCCTTTGGAGCTTTTCACTGGCGAGACCTCTGTAGAAAACACAGGCACGAGGTGGCCGCACAGCCTCCAAGTGGCAGCAGAGAGGATGAAGCCTCTGCCAAACACCATGCATGATTTACACACCCCGTCATCAGAAAACTGCGGTTTAACACACTCCAGTATTATGTATTGGGGTTTCTTTTTTTTCTGGATTTTTTTTTTTTTTTTCTTTTTTCATTTTTTGTTTGCCTGCTCATAAATCTATGAAAATTTAGGGCCCCATTTAGGTCTAATGCTGGGTTTGAGTGCCGTCCAGGTCAGATGGGCTCCTGGTGAAGATCTCTCAGAGAGATTATCTTTCAAAGGATCGAAGTTGACGCCTGATTCAGTCAGGCAGCAATAGTAAATCAATTTTTTTCTTTTTTTTTTTTCCCCCCCAAACAAATAGAGCTCTTTATGCTGTTTTGGTTTGAGCAGCGTTTTTCTCGTTTTTGTGAAATGTTAACAAACTGGTCCCTTTTTATTGCTGCTATTTTGCTTGTAATAATTATGCCCCTGCGCTGGGTGCCGTCACCAAGTCTGGACAGACAGTGGTTTGGTAACGTTCTTTGTACATTCTGTCTATGGGTGGTAGTCTTTATTCACGTGACTATCACCAGTCGTAACATCCCATAATGTCTTGAGTGCCTCTTCAGCATCCTTCGGAGCCGTTTACTTTTTACTCTTATCTGTGAGCGGCCTGTAAATTCTCCGTAACATTAAACTCTGTACACGTACACACGCAATAGTACAACTTTCTCAAGACTTCTTTTCAAGTTTTCTTTTTCATGAAATGCATTTGAAATAAAAGAATCTATTTTTGTGGTTATTTCCTCGATGTAACCTGATCAGAAGTTATTCTGAATGCTCTGCTCATGTTTAACCTGTCGATTTGTGTTTTTGGAGCCTGACTCTCTTCCTCACTCTTATCAACACTCCCATCAAAGAACAAACTCAACCAGTTCAGGTCTCCTTCCTCTTTACCTTGGGCTATTCGGTGCCTGTGTTTGCGTTTCGGCGCATTAACTTTACACTCCCTTTGTTTTCAGTGGACAGGCTGGGCTGGGAATTATGTAATAGACTTGCCGTAAAAGCGTGGCTCTGTTTGAGAATCCCAAATGCTTTGTATTGAAGAAAACACAGGACAGGCCTGGCCACTTCTGCTTCTTTATGACCATCTGTGCTTAAGCACTGGGGATGCAGAAGTTCAAAAAGCCCACCAGTGCTTTTTATGATGTCAGAGAGGCTGAATTAGATACCTAGCTGCTGCAGTAGGACTACAGCTCGGGAGCCATTTCTTTCCAGCCCATACAGGAACCTGGAAACCTTTCGTCGTCCCCCCCCACCGTGCTATACGTCTCCCTACTACGGACACTTGAGGGGGGACAATTTGTTTTGGTGTGTGAAGATGGAGTACCGTTTGCTCGAGGATTATGAGACGGCTGCTTGATTTGTGGACGGAATGTCCACACAGATACAGACCCTACTTCCCAGTGTGCTTATACTCGAGCGCGCACGAACACACGCAGACACATGCACGCACACACTCTTAAACAACATTCTTTCTGAGGTTCAGAACACTGTGCTTTATGGACAGCACATGCTCGGTTCTGTAGGAGAAACTGGAAGCTGAGGTAGTAATCTTGGCACTTGGAAGTACAGTATTGTACTATTGAACAGTTGACCAACAGAAATGGACGCAATCGAGTGTCGATACGGCCTCTGACATTAGACCAAGAGTGATGATAATCATTTAGTTCAGTCATTCCCAGGCTTAACAATCCCTTCTCAGCCTTTCCACTTCATTTTGACATTGCACAGCTCCAGCACTGAAAGCAACCAGGTTTTTTGAATGATTGCTTAATTCAGTTGTGTTGCTGTGGTGGTGCAGCAAATTCACTTTTTTTTTTCTCCCTTATTCTTTGCTATATTCCTGTCAGATTTCATGTAAGAGAGAAGCTACTGGGTCATGGTGTTTGGTCAGCGCATGCCGGTGGGCTTGCCCATCGTATACGAGTCTGCAGTCAGCTGTTTCGAGCTTTTAGTACCATTAAAAGGACTCTGCTGTGGTTTGTTTTAGCCGCTCGGTAAAGCGTCTTTAAACAGTCTCTCATGCTGAATGACACTGCCGGAGAACCTTTGAACACTGCTGTAGGACTACACTGTTGTAGGGCCTTCACCTTGAAATGATAAAAGGGGTGAGTTATCGCTTTGTTTATCATGCTCTTAAACCCCTTGAAGTGCATTATTAAAGGACAGCATGCATTGCAAAGAGTATTGTTAAGACTATTTTTACAAATCTTGTAAATCTTGGTAATTTATGTTGCCCACTGCTGCGGGAATTTCACCTCAGCCTTCTGGTTTGCATTTAGGGTTGAGCTGCATTGGAGGTTAGCATGTACCGGGAGGTGGGTGGTTGAGGGGGTAATTGGTTCTTTCTTTTTCTCTCTCTCGTTCGCTGTCCTCCACTCACTCTGTCTCACCTGAGGAGATTTACTACGATGACCTCCCAGCTCCCAGGTCTTGCCTGTTTCTCAGACTTGGGCTGAAGGCCTTCGGCACCAGGAGCTGAGCCTGTGCTTTAATCAGGAGAGGACTGGGAGAGATTTGATTTTAATGCTTGGGGGGGCAGATGCGATGGAGTGATTGACTGCCATGTTGAGGGGGAGGGATGCTAGTGGGGGGTGACTCCATTAATGGTATTGCTTCATTTCTTAAAGTGGCAGAAGTGTTGTGTGCATGTGTGTGTGTGTGTGTGTGTGTGTGTGACCATATGGGGGGTCTGCCCTCCCAACTTCCCACCTTTTGCCATTGTCATCTTTTTTTTTTTTTTTTTTTTCCTCTTGCCCTCTGATTCCCATCCACACCCCATGCTATTACCTCTGTATGAACTTCAGTGGCACATTGATAGCTTGGGGCATTTTTTTCCCATAACTCTTATCGTGATCATCATCATGTGTCAGTTTCCTTTTTGCCTTGAAGTGAAGTGAAGCAGTGTGATTCAGTAGGCTGAACGTCTGCTCTTGAGCGACTGAGAGGAGCCCGAAAGCGTTCTGTGTGCACTCGGGCCATGGAGGGGAGGCGCTGAGGCATCTCTAGCTGGGTTTATGGGGTGTAATTGTGTACTGGGAAGGCAGTGCCCTCTGTTTCTCCTCTTAATGGATGTTTGTGTGTTGTTTTTAGTGGCAGATTTATGCGTGGGAGGGGCACAAGGCGAAGCTTTTGATTTACTGCTCGTGGTGGCATTTGCTCGATATGCGCATGTGCACACACTTTCTGCCTGTGTGTTCCAGGTGATCGTGCAGTCTGGCCGGCAGCCCAGCGTGCTGCAGAAACTGTGTCAGCTGCCGTTCCAGTACTTTAGCCAGCCGCACCTCATCAAAGTGCTCTTCCCCTCACTTATCAGCGCCTGCTACAACAACCAGCAGAACAAAGTCATCCTGCAGCAGGAGATGAGCTGTGTCCTTCTGGCCACATTTATACAGGTACATTGAGTTTTTAAATACAGAAAACATGCATCAGGAGATGGGTACACTATTACGGTGCATATATTACCTACATACATATTTACATGTATACTTCCCTTCTGATTATTTTATTATTATTTAGACAGTATTTATAAATCATATCACGTGTATCCCTGTCATCATGCCTCTCCGGCTAAGGCCTCACCTGCAGCATGTCCTCTGACCTGTAAAGCCTCCTGTCCTCACACACACACACACACCTCTCCACTGTTTCTGCACAATGTCAACATTTTACTCTTATCTCTCCAAACTCTGTCTTTGTCTCTGTTCCTGCCCTTTTGTTTTTTTGCTGCTTTACTTAGCCTGCCCTTTCCAAAGAAGCAGCCTCTATAGCAAAGATGGATGGCTTCCTCTGTCGATTTGGGTGGATTTACCTGCCACCGGTTGAGCCTCTTGTAAACAGGCCGACTCCTTCATCTTCCCCCTGACAAGCTTCCCCGCATTGGCCCACTACCTAGATAATTTATGTTGAGATTAGCGCTCACTTTGACAAGGACAGGCAATTGTCATTCCGTTCAAACAAAAGCAAGATGCATCGTGTCTTGTACCCTGATGTGTGAAGTCTGTTTCACAGCGAACAGTACTGTGGGAAGCTTGATAACACCATGATTGCTGATGTGTTTCCACTGACTGTTAATGTGTAGCAGTGCAATATGTACATATTCTTCAGTCTATGGTTCATTCTAGACAGGGGATTTTTTACACATGTGCGGGTGTGAGATGAAAACCTGCCAGTATGCATAAATTACATATTGAGGAAATTTGGATACATAACCAATGCCCCCCCCCCATCCACCCATGTTACTATTACTACTATTATTATTATTGTTGTTGTTTTCTGGGGGGGGGGGGGTCATTTATTTTTAAAGTGGTCAAATACATTGAAAATAAATACTGAGAGTTGTGCAAAAAAACACACAAGTGATGCTGTAAATGCTTCCATGTTCACTGCAATATATCCAGCTAAGATCTTGTCATGCAGATGAAGCACTGCGTCTGAATTTATATTTTTGGGGGGCAGCGGCACAACGCATGGGTGTCTCTTTGAAATAGAACAATTCCAGTGCCTCTGTATTTTTTTTTTTTTTTTTTTTTTTGAAGAGGGGGGGTAGCATACAGTATCGGTCACTTTTTGGATATATTTATATATCTGTCATGTTTATTTTATTTTTTTAGATCAGATTATAGTTGTGCAGATTCTCCTGCACAATATCTTTTATGAGCAAGGAAAGCACAATCAAAATTTTTTATTTATTTTTATTTATTTATTTTTTTTTTTTTGAGGCCAAAGGAGGATCAAGACAAATAAAATATGGATTGTGTAAAGAAGTGTAGATGTAGAAGTTGCTTTCTCAGGCTTCGGTCTGTGTGGCGTTTTGTCTTTCTGAATGTAATTATGTTGTTTGTGTAGGATTGCGCCTCCGGTGAGAATCAGACTAACAGCAGGCCGTCCCAACAAGGTGACTCATCACATACTTAATCAACTTTATTTCATCCTTTCTTAGGTAGAAGTGTCATTTGTATAATTACTTGAATATTATTAAGCATAAGTGCCTGTCAGATTACACTCCAAGTAACTATATAATTATGTAATAAATTCATATTAACTGTTTGTACAAAGCAAATGAATTGTTGGTAGTGGCTGTTTATTTAGCCTCAGTGAGAAGGGCTTGTTTTTGAGGGTTTATTTGTTTGTTTTTTTCCATGTTTGTCTGTATTCAATATGCTTCTCTCTCTCTCTCTCTCCTTTTCTTATACACAGAGAAAAGCTCCGCTCTGCTGGATTACTGTGAGCTGTCCAGCCGCTTCCCTCGAGATCAGTGGGACTCTGCGCTTCAGTTCTTCCTCAACAAGCAGGAAGAGTAAGCACAAGAAATGGACACTGCAGTACACTGGGCTTTCCTCGACATGTTCCAGAGCAGTACGCCGCACATTACACGTTGGACTATTACATGGTCGTTTGGACCGCTGTAAGCACATTTAAAAAAAAAAAAAAAAAAAAAAAAAATCCTTTCACTACATGACTACAATTACTGTATGTTGGCTTTTAGCCAAGTCTGACAAGGTTTTGTCTGCATGTTGCAACTGATATTTCAACTGGATTTTCTTACATCTCCCTCATAATAGTTAATTTATACAAATAATTGCATAATAAATTCAGATTAACTTTTTGGATGTCCGCACTGCACTAACCGTCCGTACAATGCAAATGCTTCAGGGTGGTATAACAAGTTGAGTGGATGACGATATTTGCGTGTATGATCATATTTGTTATGTAAATATCCAGTTATTCGATCTGTCAGTTTAAAGTGAAATCGGTTATCTTCTGAATGACTGGATCCTTTCGAACAGATTTTTTTTTTTAAGTGCACAATAAGTGCTACTGTTCTCCTTCCTGAGTGAAGTTATTCTGATCTCTGTGGTTCAATTGTATGGTTTGCGTTTTGCTTTGTAAATAAAATTTCTTTATCATGGGAGTTAAATATTTCTGTTTAGAATATACAAATACTTCTGGTATTTTATGATGCTAAATTGTAATCCATTTAAAAAGAATATTGAAAACTGTAGAGGTTTATAGTCTGGATGACTTTCTCTGTTTCATATTTAATTTATTCAGCCTCATTCTGTATTTACATTTAATTTTCCACAAATTGTGTCAGTCATGTTTTAATTTAAATGTTTGTCCATTACTTTGTATTTCTCACTGAGCATTCAAACACTTATTTATTAAAACTGTTCATGTGTCATTGAATAAAAAAAAAATTGTATGTCTGTCTGTCTCTGTGTGTGTGTGTGTGTGTGTGTGTGTGTGTGTGTGTGTGTGTGTGTGTGTGTGTGTGTGTGCGCGCGCGCGCTTTCAGTGCCTACAAGTTTTAAATCATTTCAAAAGGGCAGTTGCTGGATGAGAAGACTGATATTTGCAACATTTTCAGTTGGGATGATTTTAATGCTCAATTTGTTAGTCCAGAGATTTTCTCACATCTTATGCAAATTTCAGAAAGTACTATGATGGGGGCGTGGCTCGTGATTGTACAGGCCCATGCTTATCCCCCTGCTTGTGTTTTTCCCCAGTGTGGAGCTGAGACCTGGTCATCTCTGCAAAATGTGCTCAAGTTTGTCAATTATTACCAACATGTCTGAAATTGAACAGTACTTGCTGATGCAAATCTGGAAACAAATAAATTCCTTTATCTGAAGACGGGTTTTAACTGAAAAAAAAAATGTATATGGTTGTCTTGTCTCTCTACTGGAAAAGCCATATTAAGAATTAAATTTGATATGGGCAGAACTGCACAGTGGAAGACTCCAAACCAGATTCAAGTCTTCGTGTGGCCTCAGGGCACCACAAACAGGTGTGGGTGGGTGGGGGTGTGTGTGTGTGTGGGTGGGGGGGGGTTTACCTAGTCCTGTCAATGACTATGGGTTAGTGTGTCAACATGAGCTGGAGCCTCCACAGTCTCTGTCTTTCTCTTCCTCTCTCTCTATCTCTCTCTCTCTCTCTTACACATACACACCTACTTCATTCAGAACTTTGCCTCCACAGCAATAAATCTCTGTCAAGTCTGTCTGTGTGTGTGTGTGTGTGTGTGTGTGTCAAGAGACTGCTTTTATAAAACAGTTTTATAGAAATAGATTATTTTATGGATTGTGTTTGTGTCTGTGTATCTATCGATCTATTTTCCCAACATCAGAATCCAACCTAATTTTTCAAAACATTTCTTGCAGTTACACACTTCCGTCCCTGGATTTATTTCAAGCTGATTCTCCTTTCTTTTTTCATTCGGGGGGGGGCGGGGGAACGTTTGGTTTAATCTCTTTCCATTATTTTATGGAATTAAAAGGTTTCTCTTGTGACAATGACATTTTTTTGGTTTGTGTTTTTTTTTTTTTTTTTTTTTTTTTTTTTTTATATATAGGACAGCCGTATAAATAACAATAACTGATCCGTATTAGCATGAAGAAGGTGACTACAAACATCTGGATTACTGTTTACTGCCACTTCTGTAATATATACATATATATATATATATATATAACAGAAGTATTACAGAAGTATATGTGTGTATATATATATATATATATATATATATATATATGCACATACATACACACACATATATATATGTATATATATATGTAATATATAAACTATATATACAAAAAATATGTAATATATAAACTGTGTATATATATATAATATGTAATATATAAACTGTGTATATATATATAATATGTTATATATAAACTGTGTGTGTGTGTGTGTGTATATATATATATGTAATATAGAAACTATATATATATATATATATATATATATAATATGTAATATATATTAGTAAAAATAAAAGGACATGACAAAGACTTTCTATTTTTACTTATATTTGCTGTACGAAAAAGTATTGCGCTCTCTTACGGAATGATCTACTCAGAAAATTATATACTGTATGTGTGTGTGTATTTTTTTTTTCTTTCCTTTTGTACTTTTGTCATTTATGTTTGTTTAGTTCAAAATAGTTTTTTTAATTATAGTTATTAATTGTAAGGTGTATTATGAGTAGTAATATTTCCTGCTTCACTTCTGCATTTCTCGAAGGCTTTTTGCTCGAAACTTTGATTCTCTGATCCGCGTCCGGGAGCGTTTCAACAGAATCCTTTTTCCATTTCCATTTCCAGCTTCTGTGCTGTTTGGGTTCATCTCAATTCTCCGAGTCTTAATCAGGACAACAGGGAACGGGAGTTGGAGGTTGGGTTTCGAAGTTAATATTATCCAGATGTTGACGGCGTGTGTGATTGAATGTGGATGTTTCGATTGTTGTTGTTGTGAACGATGTTGGAATGAGTGAGTTCACTGAAATCGGGATGAGAAAGGTTCCGAGGATCAGTGAGGACTTCACGGCTCTCTCGACTTTACATTCGGAATCCCAGCACGATTTCCAGGGCGTTGGGGAAACCGGGGTTCGGGTGATAATGGGGTGGAGTTTTAAACACGAGGGTTCGGATGGAATGCTCGTTGGTTGAATAGAATCATTTGGTTGGCTGTGTAGAATTAAATTCTGAAAGAATTCCGTCTGGAGTTCGGGCTGAGTGGATTTTCTGCTGCTTCATGCGAGACTTGGACTTTTTTGTGTTCATCATTGTGGTTAAAATATCGCGACTCAGTGTGATGTTCATAGCAATTTGTGACAGCAGCAGAATTAGAATCTTACTGAAATTATTATTTGTTCTTCAAAACTGTGACTGTGTTTGTTTATTAGGAGTGATGGTATTATTTGTATTGTTCGGATAAACGTGCTCGTGTTTTCACTGAAGCCTGATCGTCAAGCTCTTTTTCCTCGGTAGAATTTTTAAATAATTAAATGTTTAGAATATAAAGCTTGAACTGATTTAATAAGCAGAAGGTTGCAGTTTGACCTCATCTCTGTGCAGATGGGAATGAAAGTGCGGCCGCAGGGTTTGTGCAGCGCGTGTTACCTCCCTCTCTCTCTCTCTCTCTCTCTCTCTCTCTCTGTCTGTGTCTATCTGGCTGCATCTCTCTCTCTCTCTCTCTCTCTCTCTCTCTCTCTCTGTCTCTCTGTCTGTGTCTATCTGGCTGCATCTCTCTCTCTCTCTCTCTC